>OZ008338.1:26828445-27428445 GCA_963931975.1 Cataclysta lemnata
GATTTGCTCGCCGGAGACGAGGATCATGCGAGACGAGCGGCCGCGGCGAGACGGCGACCGCCGCCCACGCTGCTCGCTGGTCTGCTCGCCGGGCTCACCAACTTCGCCATCAACATACTGGGTATAATAAATGTCGGGTAGCCTCGTATTTTTTTCACTTCTCATATTCTAAAAGTTCGTCTTTATGTCGTTTATAGGATGCATAAAGTGGCTTCTATGTCACAACTGACCATAAAGTGGACTTTTGGACGTGGAGGGGGTGACATAAAACTATGATCTTACCTCGGCGATAAAAAAGAAAGCAAGTTTTTACGCCCGAGTCGAAGGGTGATAAATACTTGCGAACTTTTTGGTTTTTGGACTTATACGACTTTCTTCCAATGTTTATGTTAAGGTTTTATTGTCTCCATTTGCGTGATTTTGAAGACGTATTTATGTATTTAGTTTGCACTTTTCAGGTCTATAAAAGTATATCCCACCTTATATCATAGTTAGCACCAAAGCATTGGATTTATTGTATAACAAGTGTAATTCTGTGGTGCAGGCGCCGTGGGTGGACTGGCACATCACCCCCTCGTAGGCGTGGCCGTTGGCGAGACGGGCAGCAGTGCTACGGCGCTACGGCGTAGTCTGCTGGGCGCACTCACGAAGCCGCTCAGTGCTACGGCGGATTTAGTGGCGTACGCGGGCCAAGGCCTGCTGACACAGACTGGCTGGGACCCCGTGCCACAGGTATAATGCACTGGAAAAAAGGATAAAATTTAAATGTCAAGAGGATCGAGCGAAGGACGATGTCATTGTACTATACTATATTAACAGACGCCAAAGGAATCAGCGCAGATTTTGGGTTCACCCGTATATTCAAAATTCACATAACTGCAGATTGTCAGTTGAAGCACGAGAGCACAAATTGAATATTTACGACTTTTTTGTTCATTTTTCACAACAAAAATACAGTACACTCGGGTAAACTATAGTCCGACAACTTCGTGCGCGATCCTCCTGGGTATGAGAGACGGTGGCGGCACAGTATAGAACCAGTAGTTTATCTGCCGCCTGTCGGCGAGTTATTAGCCTAATCTGTGTTGACGCTAGGGTTGTAACTAAAACGGCGGCGGCGAGCCCGAATGTGCCAGGCGGGAACGAGCAGCGAGCGAAAGTGTATTCCCCCTTATTTTATGCCAATGTGTGCGTTACAGTGCGTGCCTACACGGCGCCGAGTACGTGAAGACATATTACTGTTTGTACTGTGGTGACGGGGACGGGGCACTCCAGGTGCCAGCGGGGGCGGGCGCAGGGTCTCATGCCGCAGGAACAAGTCGCGCACGAACTTGTCAGGCTATATTAGTTCGGTGACCGACCGGCACGACGACGCGTCGTGTGCGGACGTCTATGGCAATGTATGGGCGGTGAAGCTCAAGAAACTCGTTAGTAATTTGAGTTTGTGATTAGTTATTCGATTTTAATTTTAACATTTTTTATTTTTACACATTTTTTACATTTACATTTAACATTTTAACATTTATATAACCTCAAGATCATAATTTTTCGAAATTATTTTTCTAACCACCAAAATCTTTGTACTAATTTTTCTAACATTTATATAATGTTAAAATTAAAATCGAATAGTTTATGAAGCAAACCCAAGCTTAACCGAACGCACGGTATTTGTAAAAATATCTGCTTTGGAATGTTTGAAATTTATTTCTACATTGCGACGGTACCCGTTGGCTTACAACGCGAAGTGTAAAAGTTAGAAGAATTTCGGCAAGTTAATTAGTGTCTTGGGTGGCCGAGCGGTCAGGCAGCTGCCCGGATAGCAGCGGACGCGGGTTCGATTCCCGCCTCAAGATCATAATTTTTCGAAATTCTTTTTCTAACCACCAAAATCTTTGTTTGTGATTAGTTCTTTTTTAAGTAACTCCATGTGCGGAGGGCCTAACAGCTGGTTGATACAGCCGCGTGCGACCACGTGGGCGGGCGGCGGCGGCGGGGGCGGGGGCGGGTGGCGGCGCGACTGCGTGCGCTGGGCGTTCCGGCTGGCCGAGCTGACCGCGTTCGCCGGGCACGAGGTCACCTTGGACAACGCGCCGCTGCTGCTGCTGCTAACGAACAAGGTAACCAATCTATTCGAACGACCGAATAGAATGCCAATATATTCGAACTAACGAGTAGAATACTCATGTTAATTTTTTGAGGACCTCTAGCAAGCGCAGTGGCATAGCGCGCTCGGCCTTCGATTTCGTTAACTAAGAAATGTTCCCTAAGGACCGGCTTTTTGATGCATAGTTAACTCAACCAATTGACTCAACTCAAAATATCTTTAGATATCAGACTGATATTTAACCATTAGTAACAATTTTAGTTCCTAATGTTAATAATGGTTAATTTTCAAACTGTTATTGTTACTATTGGATAAATATCAGTGTGATATTAAAAGATTAGTAACAATTTTCAACAATTGGTTGAGATAACTATGCATCGAAAAACCGGCCCTAAGCCTGCTCATTGGAGATGTGACCAAAAATTTATTATCTCCCAGTTCTCCCGTGCTTCGGAAGGTATGTTAAGCCGTTGGTCCCGGCTGCGTCTGCAGTCGTTAATACACACCAACCCGCACTGGGCCAGCGTGGTGGGTTATGACCCATCTCTCCCTACATTCTTCCATCCATAGGGAAGGCTTGTGCCCCAGCAGTAGAGACATTAAAGGGCTAGTGGTGATGGTTATGAAGTATTAACTAATTAAAGATGCATATCCCATCAAATACTTCTTCTCCCTGCCAAGTTCCCAGTCTATCGAGGGTTGGCGCAGTATGTTTCCTCTTCCATTCATATCGGTCGGATGTCATCAAGCCATCCACTACCTTTTGATTCGTATCATCCATCACACCGGAAAGTTGCGAGAGATTAATGAATGTTTGAGAGATTAAAGAAAAGAGACTGAAAGAACCATGTCGAGAGAGCGATTGACAACATTCCAATCCATACCGCTCAAGGTTTTGGCTTAGGTTTTACAGCCGGCCGCCTGCCTGACACCAACCCAGTGTACTTAATGATTTTGATTTTGTCATATAACTTTATACAGTTCTTGGTGGTCGCGGAGCCAGCATCCGAGCGAATCGTGGAGATGATTGATTTCAAGTTTTGCTCGCTCGCTCCTTACCAAGGGCCTGTCATCGAGGTATTGTACTACGTGATTTTTCCTAAATTGTTTTACTTTATTATTGATTACTAGCAAATGTTATTTTACCCTTATCACATAGCCCCTCCAGTGATACGCCGCCATTTTTGAATTTCGCGCTTTATGTCACCTGGCGGCCCCACCGCCCCTTGTAAAAACGGCGCGTCTTTTTAAAATGAAAATATCTCAAAAATTTTGTATGAAAGCTATTTTATAAATGTTGTGTTTCTGAAACCGTTATGAAACAAGCTATCGAGTGTATGCACACATTAATACAATTATACTGGAAATATGTTATTAATTCTATGTTGAAATGAATTTTTGAAGTTTTTGACAGTTCTATGAAAACACAAAGGCAGCTCGAGTAGGTACAACTAGTGACTCATTCAATTCAGTTAAAATGGCGCCATTTGGTTGTCATGTGTCATTATATGCCGTCCTTGTTCTTTTCTTTACGCGTTGCATAAGTCAGAGCAGTAATAAATAAAATAAATCGCGTGAGTTGTGCTTTAATACAATGTAGGAGCGATCGACCTCCAGGAGGCGGCTTGACAGATAGGCGGCTTTTGACATCGACCTCAATGAGGTGGCGTGACAGACGAGGGGTTAGGAGTATAAAAAATAGCCTACGACCTTATTCTCATACCTACCAAATATACACAAAAAAATTCATAATAATCGTTTTGGAGGAGTTTTCTTAACAGACACTCAGGTACATAGGTGCATCCAAGTAAAATATCTAACAATATGTGGCGACACAGTATTATTACTTCCAAACACAAACCTATATATCATCTAGCACAAAGTAACATTACCCCTAGTGCTATTAATACTAGATGACTGACATATTTTTTTTTATTGAAAGAATTTACTGCATAAATATAGAAACAACGAAATGTCCTGCGTCAGTCACAAACATTTACCCCTACCAGGATTCGAACACGGTACCTATTGCCCGATAGCCATCAATCTGATCATTTGACACAGTAGGTAGATAACGATCATAGTATTCATAGAACGACCGTCGTTCAATTCATATTATGTTATCAGAAATATAGTGATAGAACGTCTCTGTGATCGTCCGCGATTGTATTGAATCGTCTCGTGATTAATTTCAAAGTCACAGTCAAGTGGTGCCTCGGCTGATTGACATGATGTGAACCAGTTCAAACCGAATACACTGTATATTTGGTTTAGAATGTCACTCGATAGTTATTGACATACATTGATTTATTGTATGTACGAATCCACAGTGTAGCTCTTATTTATAAGTTTTCATTTGGATTTGTACTCTGTAGACTTTATGCAAAGTATACCAAAAAAAAGTGGGAAGTTCTAATTTAAAATTTATCAATATATTTATTGCAGCATACTATGTATTATGCAATAATCTGTTAATAATCTAACGATTAATGCAATATTATCAGTAATTTATAGGTGCCAGTACTTTTTGAGTTTGAATTTTATGTACGGTTAAATAATTTGATTAAAGAAATTTGACAGAATTTGTTTTGAAGAGTCTGAAGTGCCATTGACCGCACATTACTTTTGTTTGCACATCCACTGTCATTTGTGTAACGTAAGCTTGTAATGGTACCTTTAGTCGGGGCGTCCGCCAGAGTGTCGCATTAGTGACGTCTTCATGCGCAGGCGCATGGAAAACAAGTTAATTAGGCCTATTTATAGATGACAACAAAATCATTGGCCCTCAATCATTGCAGTTGCGACATTACAAAAGAATATCGATTTAATAGCTACATGTTACTTTTAATCGACAGCCGTTTTGGTCGGGTTCGAATCCTGGTCGGGGCAAATGCCTTTATGAATACGTTCGTTATTTCTCGAGGCGTGCTTTTTTGTGTTTATGTAGTATGTTGCAATGTTTATATAACATTGTTATGCTAGGTGTTTTTTTAAATTTGTCAATAGTATATAGTTTCTCCCTATACCATTCACAAGTAAGGCCTTTACCCAAGTACCTACGGACATTAAAGGGCTGGTGGCGGTGATGATGAAATAGTTTGAAGGTAGTATTCATTTAATATATTACATAAATTTCGTCAAATTATGTATTTATTAATTGATTTCACAAACCAACTAACAAAATATGGCTACACTGTTGGTTTGAATGCTGTAGAGGTGGGAGCGTGGGGTGTACCAGTTAAATCTCTACACTTGGGTCACAACTCACATGCGCTCCCACTGACTCCCCTCTCTGCCACACTATGGACCCGGCATCCGCACTGTGAATCCATTGAATGCTGAGAGTTATCTTCTCTGCCGTTTTGATATTTTCCGTATTAAATCTTGTGTTCGCCGCTTATAAGTAATTGAGACACGTTTGCAGTTGTGCGTGTCCCACCGGCGGACGTCCAAGAGCGTTGAGACACGCGCCGTCGACGAGGACGACGAGTATCAGGTACTGTTGGCTGGGGACCAATCGATTGCGCGGTCGATATCCAAAAATGGATCCTTTATTTTGAATTTTGATAAAATAGGGATGTTGACACTAACAAAGAATCACTGATGTAATGATTTATAATAATAAAAGGATAAGGAGATTCGTGAATAGTCACTTGTTATCAGATTATACTTGTGATTGATATTTATTTTACAAAAATAAAAACTTATTATTTTATTATTGTTGAGATTAAATCGGTTTTTGGTCTTCAAATGAATTTTAAGAAGAAATGTTTATTTGTAAGTGGGTGATTAAACCTCTGCATGCCCTTCCGCGGATAAATAGTAGTGATTCATCTATGTATGTCTTTTAAGTCTCCAAATCCCTAAATCTCCCCCGCGGGTGTCGAACAAGGCGACTAAGGCTTAAAACAGTGAACGGGAATGGACAGCAGTGTTCCTCTTATGCCACCTAGCAATGTACTGTGATTTTATGTGCCCGATAGATGGCATTAGGCTCGCTAGACCAATAACATGGGACATTGGCGAAACCTCTGCCTACGGGATATAGGCGTGATTTATGTATGTATTTCATGGTCGAACTGTTGGTTTTTTTTCAACACTAGATAAGCGCGGCTGCTATGGCTCGCGTGGCGCGGTACACCGGCGCTAGCGCAGCCGGTGCGGTTGGCCCAGCCGGGGGCGGAGGCGGGGGAGCGGCCAGTGGTGGCCCAGAGGCGAGGACTCTAGCCCTGGTCGCGAGTCCGCACCAAGCACTCTCCCTACACACCGCGCTCGCGGCAGCTATCCGTCACAACTGCGACTCCCACTTCTCGCTGCTCTAACTCCTTCTCTTACCGGGTGACGAGTTAAATATGTACCTCTATCCCCCGAATACAGAAACGCTAATCCAATTTGGGGCACTGTTTAAAAACTTAAGTGGACATTACCTGTCAGAATTTGTATGGAAAAACGTCAATTTTGACAATATTTAAATGTTAAGCAAGACTCAAACTTTGATTAGCGTTTCTGTATTCGGGGGTGAGATAGTCACTTTGCGAGGTTTCCTACCGTTGATAACGGTCTCTCAGGAAATATGGAATGTAAATTGAGGTTATACAAAGAAATGTTTTAGGACACTCACTCGACGGTAATAATGTTAACAGCATTATTGTGTTCCGGCAATGTGTGATTAGATAGCCCGCCAGTGGTTGAGTGTTTCAGGAGAAGCTCGATTCTTTTTAGGCCTTTATGGTCACTTACCTGTCTAGCTAAAAAATTTGTGCTTTTTGAGCAAAATAAATTAATGTGTACCGATATTTTTTGGGTACCATTGTTTTTGACAAAAAACAAAGTTATTATATAATTTTTCGAAATTCTTTATTTAACCCCAAAATCTTTGTAAAAAACAAAGTTGTAATTCACAAAAAGCTTAAATGATGAAGGTCGTTAAAGTTTTGGTTTTGGTAACTGTCGTCTCGTTCTACCATTATGATAGAAAAAAAAACCACTTATTTAGATAAAAATGTACCAAACCTAACTCTAAGAGTGCTTACGTAATATTTGAATTCGAATACTGCTGATGTTTGATTGGGGCAAATATTATCCAAATTTTGTGTGTGTGGTGTGTTTTTTATAACGCTTTACATTCCAAATTAAAATTGACAAATGTCTTGTGATTGGGACAAGTGTTCAATAATTGTATTCTAATTGTATTCTGTATTTAGGTACGTTATATTTTAAATTGGCATCAAAATATGAATCTTAAAATGCATCACGGATTTGATTCGATCGATTTAATGTTAAGAACAATTGGGATATTATTAATTACGTTCTAGTAGATCCCACCATTCTGTTGGCAAATCTGTTGATACGAGTGGTGTTTTTTTTCAAAAGAGAGCCGCCAATGCATTCACAGTCGCCAATGCATCTGTGGCAACCGTTACAACTATAATGAATGTAATGCTCTTTAAAGAAGTTATATGTTTATTAGATTGTTTAAAACATCGTTTTTAAAGAATTGAGAACGTTCATCTCTCTCTAATTAAATGTTGATAAAACATAAAAATAAAGATGTTACTTCAAAAAGGGAAGACATCTAGACTTCACCGAAAATTTTGCACGACATTGTCTTCTTTGTTCAATGCACATTCAATGTAATACAATGTAATTCTAATAATATTAATAGTTGATTCATTGCAAACAATATCATGTAGCAGTATCTCTAACCATGTAATCGATGTTAGTATGAAAATGTTACCATATCCGTGTTCTAAAATCATAGAATAGAATAGTAGCATTGTTCACTACTCTTCCTTTATATCCTCTTGTTAGGTACTGATAATTGTATGGCAATAACTTAGTAACCACCACAATCACCATTGTCTCTGTAAAACGAATGCTAAGGGATCGAGGTATGTTCATAGGATATACTGTAAATGTCTACAGTAGTGTTTATTGTTGATGGTGAGAAACAGATTGTGTTAATTTAAACTATCATAGACCATTAGTTTCGCTAGATCACACTGATAACAATTATTTAGATTATAAATAATATTGTAAAAATGTAAATTACCATTTAGTTCTCTAAATGGACTAGTTGGCTAGTAGCGAATATTTTTGAAATATAATTAATTCAAATATGAATGTATAGACAAAGGCAGAACGGATCATAAGAAATTGTCAAATCTTTTCGCAATGGGAGGACCAACAACAACATAATTCCTAAGGCTGGACCTCCTTAGGCGGTCTTCAATAAAACCTAACAACACATTATAAATAAACTTTGGCATTCCAATTACTCTTCGTTGGTCGGTCTCTAGACATGGTGTCATTTCTTTACACTCATTTATCACTAGCAATATCGGTCAGGTAAAGAGCAAACTTTATATTGCGCCGGCAAAACATACAAACCAACTTGTACTTGTTGAACTTGAGCTTAATCATCTCATCATCTTCCGGCCCTGTTCCCAGATTAACTTGGGCCTGTACGATTATGGCATATACGAGTAATACATATACGATTATGGCATATACGAGTAAGATATGTACGATTATGGCAATTTACTATTTAGTCCCGACTGGTCTGCCTTTGTCTGTGCAATGCCTATTACCAAATTGTAATTTTTTTATTGTTTTGATATTTCATATTGTATTGTACATATAAACGAGTAATGTTCTAATTAATTTGTGCAAATATAAAAATATTTACAAATGTATTTATTTACTGTATAAGGTTGTTAAAACAGCCTCAGACGCAATAATTTATATTGTTGTCATTTATTTAATTATAGAATACCAACTTATTTTATCAACTCTAATGTGCACTGGAGATAGCCGAGGCCAATGGCTTAACGTGTCTTCCGAAGCACGGATGAGCTCGAGACAATACTTTCGGTCAGAATATAAATATATAATCAGGGCGTCTAAAAGGCAACATCTGCAGTTTCTTTTATGATCCTGTTATGAATTACATTTAGTCACTTGTTCGTTGAGGACAATTCCTCCTGTAAAAAAAAATTACCAGTGTGTGAGTTTTGTACAATATTTTGTGAAAAGAGAACATTAGAAAAATTGGATATACCTACATAAAATAACATGTGGATTCAGAAAGGATAATCGCTTAAAAGCTGAGAGACGTTCTGTGTTTTAGTACTTTGTGTACTCAAAGTACTTTGTAATTGAGCGTAACGTTGGAAAATATCGTATTGGTCGTCACGTGGTTCTGTTGCGACAGTATTTATTAAACACACACGTTTCTAAACATTACTAGATGATTGAAGACCACTCATAGGTTATTGATGTACGAGTAAAAGAATGCGCGGACACCAAAGTGAAAATAACCTTAACGTTATTTGGAAAACAACATATTAATACAAATTTATTTACTGTTTATCAAGTAACATATTTCGCTCATGACATAATTCTGTATTATGTAGACAGTTAGTAAATCCATTTTTTCTTTTCTTTTTCTTTTTATTCTGGCAGAACCAAATGCACCATTTAAGAAAATGTAGTGACATACATGGCCATACTTAGTTTTTTTTGCTCTTTTCATCGTCTAACTGCAGGGGCTTTATCAACGATTATTGTCTGTACAAAACAGTTGATCTATATTTATTTTTCTCTTAATGCTATATTTGGCACTTATTCGGAATGCTGTCGATATAATTATTTCGTGAGGTTTTGACGTCCTGTGTAAGAGCTCTGATGGTAAATGTCAATTGAGGCCAATGGTAGCGAATGCGATGGACCACAGCGGGTGCCCAGACGACTCAGCATATCTGTGGCATTGCGCTATCTTGAGATAGAATGGAGCAGCTATCAGTAATATTCATTCCGTGCATGTTGAGACTAGTAAACAGCAGGAATAGTTGCCACCGTAATTTGAAGCATAACTGTTTGTAATAAGATTTCGAACAATAATAAGCATTTGTATTTTAATAATGATATGGATATTGCAACCCTTGATCTGTTATAAGATGTGAATTTCACAACTGTACGTCAATAAAGTTGTATTATTTTTTTACTAAATTTAGCTTTACTCCTTTAGTCATCCGCCGTCGGTCTAACGCATCAATATGTACGGTCAACGGCACTGACTGCCCAAAATTATCAAATTTCTTCAATCGATTGTCAATCTTAAACTGTTTGCAGTAAAGCGCAAAGTAGATTGAGAAAGTTTGACGTTTTGTGGTAGTCTCACGTGGAGGGGGGGCTGTACAATAATGAGTAGGTATACATAACATATTGCCAAATCTTTGTAAATGTATTTTTAGCAAGAAGTTCATTCACTGTGGGTGTGTTTTGTTACATATGTGGGTGTTGTTTGCGACGAGTGACGCTCTGCCACCCGAGTGGACAATTGCGTAGTATTCTTCGAGACTATTTATTATTGTAGGTTGTTTTAATAAATCGTGTTTACCAAGTTTGTGTTTCATTTCTTTCTTATGTTCATCAGCATCACCAGCCCTTTAATGTCCCCACGCTGGGGCGCAGGCCTTCGCTATGGATGGAATAATATAGGGAGAATGGGCCATAACCCACCATGGTTGGTGGGTATGTTTTTGCCACTTATTGGCCGTATCGTCTGCCTTTGCCGTGTAAGTGATGACGGTAGAGGAGAATACAATAAACCTATGGAACGTGAAATTCATGCAGATACCAAAATCAATCCAAAGGAAACAGAATATTTTAGGATAATAATTATAAGGCAAGAATGAAATCGCCAGCCAATACAAGATTAGTATCTGGGTATTAGCTAAAAATTGTACTTTTTCACACTGATGCTCAACTTTCGTGTCAACTTAGTCCCTCTATCTGCCAATAGATGGCGCTGCACGTAGTTACATCGCGCCAATAAAGTTTTTATAGTTATATATCGTTTTCTCTACCACTCTTCTTGTTATAAATGAATGTGATTATTAATGGCCACGGGTAGCAGCTTTCCAGTAGTCCCTGACATGGGAGCGGGACCTGGATAACAAAATCTCTCCACCTCTTGGCAGTGTTTTGTCTCGGGTTTTAGTGGGAGTTAGAGCGAGAGGAAAATACTTTCTTTAACCCGAAGAGATTTTCTCCTCGTTCCGTACGTTATTATTATTACTTATTGGTTGCTGTTGTACTACCAATATCCTGCCTGGTCTACGAGTTGTAAAATGAAGCACAAGTTTAAAAGAAAAGTTTTTCAATGGATCCACAAAAAAAATGTAATATTCTTACGAAAATGTAAATTTTTCCCTAATTTAGGTACAAAAAAAAACTAAATGAGCTTTTTATGGTAAGCAAATGTTTTTGTGGGTTCTGTTTGTATCTATGGTAATCAGTTAAACAAATACAACTCTGTTTATAATTACCGGTACGCTTTTTCCTGTATACGAAATATAAGGAAGGCCTGATTTTTTTTTATATAGGCCCTCAATACTGTGTGTAGACTGCAGTGCAGAATACAAGTGTCACCACCACCATCTCTCCCATGGGGTCGTACAAGGCGACTAAAAGTTAAACCAGAAATTAGTAATGGGCAGCAACTTTCCTCGTATGCCACCTAGCAATGTACGTACAGCGATTACCTTGCCCGATAGATGCCAATAGGCTCGACGCCTTTTACACGGGACCTTAAATGGGTGTTAATTCACCTCTGCCTACTCCTTCGGGGATATAAGCGTGATTGTATGGTATACTGTTTTTTGGTATTAATTCACATCTGCCTACCGAAGGGGTACGCAGAGGAATTAATACCTACCCATTCTTCGCCAAATAGTTAAGGTCCCATGTAAACGGTATCGAGCCTATTGGCATCTATCGGGCACGAAATCGCAGTATATTGCTAGGTGGTATAAGAGAAACGCTGCTGTCCATTACTCATCACTGTCTTTACCCATAGTCGCCTTGTACGACACCCACGGGAGAGATGGGTATTCTTCACTGCCGTTACCACACCGACCACACAGCTTAAATCAGTACCAGGCACAACTATTTCTAGTAAACAATCACGCACCGGTGTCCAGGCTTATGTGAGTCAAGGTGAGAGGGATGTGGGTCGTCAACAGGAAGGCACCGATTGGTCAGCAGCTAAGAGAGTCACCTACTAGAGACACTCGAACAAAAGGTGCCTGGTCGCATCTTTATATTATTAGCCAAGGGCATTCGCTGTGCTGGAATAGTCGATGTCAATTGCTCTAGTACGGCTGCATGTCTTGCAACGGCTATTATTTATTTATTGATAGGTACTTGTACAGATTACAATTTTCAGAGTAAATAGCACTCGCACAAAGCTTATAAACTGGATTGTATAACCCAAAAGAGTGTATGATTGCACAGCAAACGTTGAATATTCACGGATCACACATATAAATTAAAAATTAATACACCAACCAAAAAATAAAACAAAATGAGGCATAGGTCGCGCGAAGTTATTAAAATTAAAATTTCATTGACAGTATAGATATAAAGACAGCAAAACTTACCTATCTATTTGCTGTAAGCCCACAAAGTTGAAAAAACGTTTTCTTTTACATTATTTTTATCAGAAAAAAATACCTTTACGACGAAAAAAATCATTACCTGCGTCGATATATAGCGCCAACGTTAGATTGATTGATTAACGTTGTTTATGATTGTACTTTTCTTGATAAAACTGCCAATAAGGTCCAATGGGTACAATCAAAGTGATTCTATATATGGGCACTTTCAATAGACTATTTTAGGAAGTGTGAAGAATGGAGCCTACAAATAAGGTCCTCACGAATTCCATAAAGCGGTCCAATGGGAACTTTGATAATAATCTTTTTACGAAGTTCGATAACTGCTTACTCTAAATGAGGTCCAATGGGCGCTTTTTGCTTTTGGGTCCAATCTTTGAGGTCTATTGGGTTCTGAACCGTTCAATAGTTGAGTTTTGAAACATCATGCGGTGCGTACGGCGCAGGCGCAGGTATTCCCCCAAAGAGACCGACTTGCTTTCGGTCGCCATTTTCCTTAAAGTACAAACTTAGATCCTCGGTTCTACGCGTTTCCATGTTGGGTATTTACAAGCGCCAGTTGCATAAATAAATAAGCAATAAGGTTCCATAAGTTTTGGATCTTTAATGGTATCTATCTGTTATGACAATAATGTTTTCCTAATAATGAAAGTAGGTATTAAATATTAAATTTTGAATGGGAGTAAGTTAAGTATCAGCAATAAAACCTTTTGCACACCCATTGCCTAAAGTTAAACAATTTTTTTCACCAAAAAAGCGACATATTTCGATTTATACGATTCAGTACGAAAATTACAATTTAACGCGCCCTGACATTTTTAATTTTAAAGATTTTGCAAGTTAAATAGACATCAACGCGAGAGAATCCGGGGAAAAGCTAGTATATTTATTTATTTCTACAGTGAGCAATGGGCAGGATCGATAGATGGCAATAGCCTCACCACCATTACATGGGATCTAACATAATTGGCGAAACGTGGGTGTTAATTCCCCTCTGCCAGGGACATAGGGGTTATTTATTTATACATACATACATACATAAATCACGCCTATATCCCCGAAGGGGTAGGTAGAGGTGAACTAGCACCCACGTTTCGCCAATTATGTTAGGTCCCATGTAATAGGTGGCGAGCCTATTGCAATTTATCGGGCACAAAAGTTGCAGTTCTATTGCTAGATGGTATAAGAGGAACGCTGCTGCCCATTCCTCATCACTGATTTATCCTTAGTCGCCTTGTACGACACCCACGGGAGAGATTTGGGGTGGTGACAATAGTATTCTACTCTGCCCTCACCACACGGCGTTATTTATTTATAAGTACGATAAATGCCCCAATAGATGGCATAGGGAGTACACGGAATACTCATTTCTATGCGTAGGTAGGTAACCTTTATTGATAAACAGACGTTATAGATTTGGTAACTCCCCTAAAACTTGCAATGAGAAAAATTTGGTCTTTTTAGATTCAGTACATCCTAATCTAAAACTGTACGTTTTTTTCAAAAAAATCAGACTAGTGAAATTTAAGGGAGGCAAGCTAATATTATGTCAGAAATAAAGATATTTCGACGCTAACAACTTTTATCGTAAGCAATATTTCGCATTTTCAACATTATCAAAATTGGACCATGTTTACGGGGTGAACAATGTTATCGCTTTTCCGCTTTTCGTACTAATTACTGCTTCACAATCCCCTTAACATGTTTGTAGTGAAGCACAAAGGTGAATGAGAAAATATTAATTTTTGTGGTGGTAGCCTGTCCTGTTGACTGTAGCTTGTTCAGTCAACGGCTCTTTCTCGTCCCAAAACTGTCAAATTTCTTCAATCGATTGTTGTTCTGTTGTTACTTGTTGGCAGCAGAGCCAAAAGTCGATTGAGAAAATTGTTATTGTTATTGTGGTAGTCTGTCGTGCTGTTGTCTGTACCTATACGTGTGTCATGAGTTCTAATAAGTCAACTCCTTAAGCTGACGTGAGCGTGCATGTCAAGAATTCTCCGCAACAAGGAACTCGCCAAAACCGCCAGATGTCCTCGCCCTAGCGATATGGACGCTTTTTCCCTCAG
Source organism: Cataclysta lemnata (assembly GCA_963931975.1). Taxonomy (NCBI): domain Eukaryota; kingdom Metazoa; phylum Arthropoda; class Insecta; order Lepidoptera; family Crambidae; genus Cataclysta; species Cataclysta lemnata. The sequence continues at coordinate 26,843,076 of OZ008338.1, forward strand.
CAAAAATGGTGGGCGACGGTGAGCGACAAGAAGGTTATTACTTCATGGAAATTAAACTATATAAGTACCTACCGAGTATTTATTTGATACTCATACATATGTAAACCATTTTATTCCGTAAGGGGAAGCTTCCCCTTACGGAATTAATAGAATAAATAAATGAATTATGGAATAAATTGGAAGCGGTGAATTTAATAGGTTCCATGTAATAAGGGGTTATTGCCATTAATCCGGGCACATAAATCGCAGTATATTACTAACTGATTAAGAGGAACGCTGCCCATTACTCGTAGCTGTCTTTAACCGTAGTTGCCTTGTACGACACCCTCAGGAGATATGGGGGTGGTGACAATTGTATTCTGTTCTGCCGTCTCAATTTGCCGTGTAATTATTGGATTATATATTATAGTCAAAGTCAAATTCGTTTATTCATATCTGTAGGCCTATTCGCTAGCTTCTTTGACACTTGAGAGTGATAATCACTGAACTATTTACTGATCCATTACTACTTTACTATAACGCTATTGTGACACTTGTCCTGTGAAAACAGTAATGGATAAGTAAATATTTATGTGATCATCACTTTCAACTGCCAAAAAAAGTTAGCGAATGAGGCCTACTGGTATGATTACAATACACATATGAATCGTCAAGACGCTGGACATCGAAAACCCGTGTGCCTAAGGGGTGATAAGATAGGGGTGTGCGCAGCATGCCTCTGTCTAAAGGTTATGATAGGTCTCTAAAATCCACCCCTGCCCCGATCCTCAACGAAGCGCCGACCCTGACCGTTCAATACCAAAGTTCATACTAAACAGGTACCAAGGTTTTTTGATACAGTGTGCAAGTTAGAACCACATTTGTGTAGTGACTAAGTAATCTTTACGTTTCCTTTACCAACCTAGATTACTAGCTCTGACCTTGATATAATTATAAATCCTCAAGCCTTTTTTTTCTCAGAATACTTTTTCTATAGTTATATTAGTGTTTTAATTGATGACTCTTACTTGGAACAATTGATATGACTCTAACAACTGCTGTCGAGTACCTAGATCATTCAATTTGAATGAGAGATTGAAAAAAATGTCGTTTATCTATTAGTTACACAATGTATGCCGAGTTTCTTTAATCTATCTTCGAATGAAGGTTTTGGCTAAACGACCTAAAATTTTAACACATTTTCCTTATTATGAAAAATTACAAAATTTTTGCCGTAGATTGATTATAGAAACCCTAGATATAGAAACTATAGAAACCATTAAATATTTTGTCAACAATTTTACTCTGCATTGGAAGGAACAAAATAAATAATTAACTAGCACTAATTTAATGGAGGAAAATGGATGAGGAAGACTTTAAGGGAAACGTTGCTTCTTTTCCCTTTACACGTCTTTACAAGACAAGACAATGATGTATGTATGTAAATAAAAATTGCTCGAAAAGAAATTTGAATTGGAGTGACAGGATAATTACCTACCTTATGTAAGAGAAAATGAGGCTTGTCCCAAATTTTGACCCAAGTCATACTTAGACGCCTTAAATTTACTCGAATACCTACCTATTCAAAATTTTCAACAAGAATTTAGTGCAATTTTTCCTAAATACTTGTTCTAGTTCTTGTTTTTAAAAAATTATTTCAGAGTTGACTAATCAATAAAGTAATTTACAAAATCTTATTCGTTTGTTTCAAAATTACAGTCACAGATAGAAATTAATAAAGTACACTAATAAAGTAAATTGAATACGGAATAGAGACTAAAAGCTAAATTAAAGGTAGAAAACCTCGCCTAGGTCTTCTGAGACGGGAAGTGTACCAATAACGCTGGCTGCATTACCTCGCTGAATGGCGAGACTAATTTTTTGCGCGAAATACAGACCAGCCTTATTGTCACCTACTGTCTCACGTAGCCGCTTTGTAATGTAATTTACAAAAACCCAAACACAAATAGCAACAATTTTCTTGATAGAAAAAAATCCAAAGATGATGAAGAAGGGTCGCCTTCTAATTCCCTTTTTTCGTTTACGACTAATGCAAATAATTATTGCATTTATAACCCAAAACCAAGTTAATTAATAAATATTTTTTTTCTAAATTCATTAGTCTTCCTCGTATATTTCTAGATAACACTTTTTAACCCTTAGTAACTACGATATCCGCGGGAGAGACGGTGTGGTGACAAACTGTATTATGCTATGCCGTCACCACACGGCACATCAGATTTTATGATCACACTACAGTATTATTATTTTCTAGAAGCATAAACAAACTCGCATACATAACGATTATAATTACGAGCTGGCAGCGATGTGTGAAAATTGCACTGAAGTTTAATACGGATAATTGCGATAAATAAATACATATAATTCGCCACAATTATTGTCTATACTAAACGTTAACGGCGTGGTTTACCTACTCACTAACTACACCTTCCCTTGCTGTGACCCCACAACTTCTACAATGTAGGTACTTATTTATTTAGCACATAATTATGAGGTAATTCTTTTATATTAGTTCATGGTAACTAAGTACCTGTAATTATAATTACGGGCTTAAATACAGTTGTTAGGGCAAACGGTGTATTACCAAAAAAACCCAATTTTACCTTGTCCAAGTATCATAGTTTGCCGCGACTCTAATATGCTGTAGTGAATATAATTTAATTTGAAAACAAATAATGTGAATACTTGTAATTGGCTCCAATTTGTAAGTTTTCCTATAAAGTATAAAATAAAATAATTTAGTTAGCCTAAAGATAATTAGTATAACTACGTGAGTACGTAATAGACCTGTTCACTCCCTAGTCGTCTATTCAGACGAATTTCGAACAACAAGTTATAATTTATGTCATTAACGTACCAATAACAACGACACGAACGGTATCATTCGTCATGCAATTTGCACCATAAGACACTTTACGCTAATTCACATTAAGGTGTCTGTGTCTGTGCAAACTTGTAAGTTGTAGCATATACGCGCGAATATACTCGTCTTAATCCTATAATGAGTAATTCCATAATTACATAGGGATACATAGGGTTATTTATTAGTGAACCAATATTTTTAGACAGATCTATTGATAATGAATAGACAGAATATTGTGAATACTCCTTCCATCGAAGACAATAATATTCCATTTGAAAATTATGTCAAATAAATGATTCTAGAAATTTGAGTAAATCACTGTCTCTGTTCATCGGCTTTCGACATGGACCGCATCTTTTTTTACTTAAATTCATTACATTTCCGATGTAAGATACATATGTCCCGCCTTTCTCCCACAGGGGTAGGCAGAAATCACTTCTTTCCACTTGCTGCGATCCTTACATACTTCTTTCGCTTCATCCAATCCATCCGGTTTAATGGATGATATTATTATGAATCAAAAGGGAATGGATGGCTAGATGACGTCTGACCGATATGAATGAAAGCGGAAACATATTGCGCCGACCCCAGAGAGACTGAAAACAGGGCAGGGAGAAGGAGACAGTGGTAAGGTCAACATAACGTTTGCCGCCGGTCAGCTAGTAAATCACAATGTATGAAACAAATAACAAAAATGTATGAAACTGACGTATTACTAAGAAAACAATACCTATGTCAGTTTCATACTTTTGTTTTCTATGCTTTCGAATTGATAAGACCCTTGGCTAGGCCCTCTGGATGATGATGATGGTGACTATCGGTTTGTATGTGGCTGTGGCATGGGGCTGGCCGCCCTGGACAGCAGGGCGGGCGGCGCGGCCGGCCGGCGGGCGGCTGCGTCGGCGGCGCGCGCGCACCTCGCTCCAATAAAAGTGTGCCGAAGGGGCCGCGCGCCGCATTCATCCGGCCCGCTGCGCGCACGCCGCGCGACTCGCGTCAACCACTCGCTCGCGATACGCGGACATTCGCTTATTTACCACCTGCAGTTGTGAATCTGTTTAGTGCAAAATGCCGAAGAACATCCTCGCCGAGATGGGCTCCCAGGTGGGGCTCACGCCCAGGCAGAACCAAAAGGTAAGATAGTACATAATTCTATATGTAAAAAATAAAACTTTGCCCGCGACACTGCCTCCAGCGAAATTCCCTAAAAATACGATTGGTTCGCGGCCAGATGTCTCCGCGCCGTGTGCTTACCTCAAAAGTGCCTCGGATCACCCAAAATGTACACACTTATTAGTGCCTAATAGATGCTGGCGCTGGTATTTTCAGATATTCATCAAAATAAACCGCGAGCCAAACGAATAGTCGGTCTCACGGCCAGCCAGAAATAAACCCTGCCCACACGTCATGCGCGGCAGTACAATGTCAATACCGTTTACCCCCCGATACACGAAAATGTCTTTAAAAATATTCGTTTTCGCGCAATGTGTCTGTTACAAAAAGTGGACTTTTGGCAGGCCGGTGCGATATATCGGAAATATCCCAGGGCCGCGCCCGCTGCCGCTCGTGCGCCCGCGCCGCTCCTGCGGGCGCTGGATTCCCGCCAACCTTTTTCCAATTAGACTGTAATATTTTTCAGGATGTTATTCAACACCACGCTTTATGTTTCGGACGCGGTAGCTTTCCAGCGGTTGTCATAATTGCTTGGTTTTTGTCATAAGTTTTCCTTTACATTCACATTTAATAGATATCACTGTGGAATACGATGGGATTTCATGTGGAGGTGCGGGAAATACCTTGGCATTTGTTTTGATTGAAGTTATAGTTGTTACTTAATTTTAGGTGACTTGTGACGTTGGTTTCCAATGAGTCATAGTGTATATTATTTTCCTGGTACAGTAGCATCGTGTCACGACTTAATGCTATCTGAAAACCATGCAACCGTGCGTAATGATATTCAAATCTCGATTTTGTTTTAAGTACCCGTGTGGATACGACTTTAATGCATAGATAATTGCTCAACGAACATTGTATAAATAAACGATATTTAAATGAAACACCTGGCCAAGGAATGGTTTAAAATTTTGGAAGATTTAAAATTATAAATCAGTAGATCTAATACGTCATTCTGTTTATCATAAGAAATGGAACATTGAGATTCATTTAAAACAGTCTAGAAACTCAAAACCTAATACATTCAAGTATTTAAGGTTTAATTCAAATGATGTAACACGAGTGTCTAAACCTGTGATACTGAGTACGAAGGCAATAAATACAATTACTATGATATCCTTGACCGGAATGTAAATATTTGCTACACAACTACTAGTACGAATAAAAAATACAGTACCTAGCTATACTTCAGTCTGGATATTGTATCGTGGGGTCGGGTCGGCGCAGTATATTTCCTCTTCCATTCATATCGGCCAGATGTCATCAAACCATCCATCACACCGGAGGTGCTAGTGATGAATGAATGTAGGTATAGAAAAAAGACGGAACGGACCATTACGAGAGACCAATATGACCGGAGAGAGTGATTGGAATGACAACATTTCAATCCATATAGGTACCTACTGATCAAGGTTTTGCCTTAGGTTTTGCCGGCCTTATGGTGCGTAAAAGCATTCCACTCCGACAAAAAAAAAAAAAAAAAAAAAAAGGTTTTGCCGGCCTGACATACCCTCTTTGGGTAATATGTTGTTGTTGGTGATTTGCCCTTTACCATTAGGGTGCTCCGTTATTTTCGTAGCTCCAAAATACAGAGCAAATCACATGGTTGGTGACCCTGCGAAATATTTATACAAATTTCGGGGAACTTTATTGCAATTTGGACAGTGACCGTCGGAATTATGGGTTAACTACTTATTTTCAAATTATACTTCGGCGGTCGGAACACTTACATTTTATAATAATAATACCACAGTTTGTTTGTTGTATAGTGTAGGTATACTTCATGTTGTGTATTATTGGATGCATTTGATGACATTGTATACTTAGGTACCTAATTAGAATTTCGTAAAACGTAGGTATAATAATCATTGTTTTGTTTTTTATTTATCGCAAAGAAATTTGTGGCTAGAAAAAGTTCGAAAAATTACACTCGGCCGACTGGTAGGTTAGGTATAGGTTAGGATGCATCTGCCCGGAATGCAGAGTAGGACGCGGGTTCGATACCCACCTCAAGACTGTAATTTATCATTTTTTTTCTAATCACATATTTCTTTAATTAATCCTACTTCTTAGGTTGTCGTCTAATTTGATTTACCGTTAGTTAAACTGCTATTTACTTTGAAAGAATAACACTATTATTGCAACATTGACATAATTAATTATTATCATACAGAACGAAATAAAGTTCAAATTAATTTACTTTTTTAATTAATGTTTTTATCTCGATTTTCACTCATTTTTGCACCAAATATTTAAAACTCATCCGTAAAATAACATTAGGACTAATAATAGTAGGTACTGGGTCATAAAGTTGGGAAAACGACACAATAATTGAATTACGTATTGTACTACAATATTCTACCACTTAGTTCATTCATCCATCTGTAACGATTGACCATTTTGGGGATTGTCACGCTGGTTTGATGTCACTGGATTTGGGATTTGACAATTTTACGTACTCACAACAATATTTCGACCGTGTAAGTTTTAATTAATTGTCTTTGACTCAGTGTGTAACTGGAAATTACTTAGTAATAATATTTTTACGTTTATAATCCCGTGAAATATAATTGAAGGATATAAAATATACATATGATTATATGTAATTCACAAAATTTATCTTGAAAAAAATAATACTTGCTGTAACCATTCGTGACCACAAGAAAATTCCGGACAATGAAGTCATTTTTACACTAATCACTAAGTCAACAAAAGTGAGTAAGCTGCGTGAAATTAAACTAAAGGTTTAACACATCAATGAAATTATCATCATCATCAGGTGTATCATATCAATCAAAGTATTTACACTAGGTAAATTTCTAGCCGCAGCGTTTCTCTTATACCACCTAGCAATATACTGCGTTTTACGTGCCTGATAAATGGCAATAGGCTCGCCACCTATTATTTGGGGCCTAAAAAAGTTGACGAATCGAACAAAATAGTATACAGTTGTCCATTTGTGACAACCACTCTTACATTTGATACTACAGTCGCCATGTAGTTTTCCTGTAATACGTCAGTTTCATACATTTATATTCTATTCGTTCGATCGAACTTACTTGTCTAGAAGGGCTTAAGTAAATCCGCTCCTGCTTGTGCCTAATCAGCACAAGTTTAATATGACCCCTGTATTATCTCATCGTACACTAGAAAAGCTCTATCAGCAACTTGCGCCACTTGGAAAGTGATGGAAATGGAAAGCTGCCGTCGCGGCCGAACAATCGTTGGCCTCAGGGTGGTTTCGACGCGGGATCCGTTATTCAGCTTCGCCCGTATTACAATACAAACTACACAAATTTCAAGTCAAATTTCTTATTTTGTCAAATTCTAAGATGTTTTCTTAATACATTGTTGAATAGGTACATCTGCTTTAGTATTTTTAAGTGAAAACTTAAATGATTTATGTCTATTTTATATTTATCCTTAGTATAGTTATGTGATATGGAGGTACATACTTAATTGATTGTTTCCTACATAAATAAATATTTCCTTAGATTAGGTTAGAGTTAGGTTAGTTAGATCAAATCAAAATTGATTAAATTAATGATCACATGAGACCTACATTCACAAAATAATATAACATCTAGTTTGACAGGATAACGAATGTATACCGTATACGGTATAATGAACTTGGAAGTTCTATATTACAGTAGCAAGCTTCATCAAGCCGCTTCTATATTCCTTATAGACAGTAACGCTTCTATAAAAAGAACAGTTATTACTGCCGTACGTGCTATTGGCGATTTAGCAACGTCCATTCCAAACTATTCACAGCCATTACGGACGAAATCAAGACTATGTTGTGAATGTATTGCTTCCGAGTATGCTGCTAACAACTATAAATATATCAAGTGCGAGTCGAATACATAAACAAATGCTATTTTTAATTACTTACATAAATACATTTCTATGCTACTGTACGTTATGTTGTTGTTGTTGTTAAAATTGTAAAATTCAAATGGAAAACAAAACAAGATAGCTTCACCAGTGTGCTATAAATGTAAATAACTTTATGTTGTTATTTGGACATTATAATACAAAGTAATGTGCCGTAAATGTGTGTGTGGAGGGTGGATATGAATATTGCTTTTCTAGTTAACTTTATTTATAGCAATGAAAAAGAAAATGAAGTTAGCAGCCCTCCGAAATCCGCGCGGGCAGTACCACCCGGGTGACTCGGGCGCTTTCTTTGCAATAATTTTCGAACATTTTAATAAACCTATTGACTAGAAATTAAATTCGGAAAAATTATTATATGTTTTAGTATACTATTGTTTTCTGATTTTATTTTTCTTCGTAATATTTTTTCTAAATGTTGTTAATTTTCTCATGAAAAACAAATATGAAATAATGTAAAAAAAAAACTAGGAAAGCATAATGCAAATACTTGTTTACATCACCAGTCTAGTGTTAATCCCTCTTGCGGCGCTAGCCAATATATCCTGAGGGCCTTGACAACGGGCCAATCTATTCGAACGAATAGAATACGAATGTCAATTATCGACAGCTTTACTTACATTTGACACAACGGTCGCCATACGTAATACGTATGTAATACGTCAGTTTCGTACATTTATTTATATTCTATCCGTTCGAACGGATCGGCTACTTGTCTGCAGCTCAATTGGATTTAGCCTGGTAATCACGTGTGACCAAGATTTGGTTACAGACAGCTCTAGCAGCCGCCAAAGTGAATAATTACTGGAATCTCTTGGTGTCATGGTCGCCCGCCACGGCGCGACCACTCGACACAATTTATGTATTATCATTTTTAATCTCTCGTTTACCTTACCGTTCAAGAACGGTTAAAGTATTTTCAAATGGAGTGGTCTTAAATTTCTAGTAAGTACTTACCTATCCAGAACGTAAGAGGTGTAAGAAGTACTATTGGAAATATTTCGATTTATAAGGATTGAAAATAAGATAAAAGGAATAGTTTGTTAGTTTACAAAGCACCCCCGCTTTGTAAACTCCCGTCTTTGATGATGGGTCTGCAAAGCCCACCCACGGCTCCGATTCGCCAACGGAGCAACTACGGCATGCTACGTAGCTTTGTTACTCCTACAATACTTTGTATTATTATAATTGACAATTATTATTAATTAAGCCCCCAACAATTGCTGGTGGAAAAATAACATACATAGGTATTTACCCGTTATTAGTATTGTAAACTCGTTTCGCAGTCTTTAATAAGGCTTGAGTTCTCTTTAAAGACTCACTTCTTTCTAAAGACGTCTTTTTGTGAGGCTATCATAAAATTTAGAAAAAAATATTCAATCAGAGGCAATTTTTGTCTGATTTTATAATTTAATTCACCAAAATGTTGTAAGTTACAAACACATGACCGTTCAAGGCGAAAAAATTACACTAAAAACTAAAGATTTTTCTTGAATCAAATTAAACAAGACCGTAACCCATTTATTAGATTATTTGAGTGTTCTCTCATCGGATTTTGTTTAAATATTAAGCCTTAAGCAAATTTAAAAGAATGGTAGCACATAGAATGCATTCCACATTGCACATAGAATGCATAGGCTAGATGCATTCTATGTGCAATTTACTCCTAGCGCTTGCGTCCTTCAAACGTTGTGAGTTCATAATTATATCATTTTTATATCGTGTCCTTGCGAAATAAGCCCAACGTCACTATTTATAAAAGTGACATTGCTGTGCGGGCGTCGTCTCCGTGTGCTAAGGAATGTGTGCAGAAGCGCATATCTTTCCGATGTTTCACGAAGTCCGTTTGATGTTTCGACGAACATGTGAATCTGACCTAATTCGCCCATGATTTTGTCAAAAATACCAAATACCCTGAGGGCCTGAGGGGTATACTGAATTGTGGTGACGGCAGATCAGAATACAATTGTCACAACCCCCCATCTCTCCCGCGGGTATCTTACAAGGCCACTAATGGTAAAGAGAGCAATGAGTAAGGTCAGCAGCGTTTCTCTTATACCACCTAGAATAAACTCCAATTTACGCGCCCGTTAAATTGGCACACGTGGGTGTTAATTCACCTCAAAATCCGTACGACTCTAGCCCTAGAGATAGGGTACCTAGTGTCAGAGCATAACCCGTGATTTCTGTTTCAGTTCATTCCATAGAACTACTAGTAGTCAATATACGCTTTTTTCAATTGTATTTATTTGGCCATTCAGATGGAAACAATTCGGCTTAGAATTAACAAAATGTCAATACAGAACGACACAGCAAGAGTCCATTGGGACTCTGGACATTTTGTTAGTTCTCCAAAATACATTTGTAATAATTGTATTACAAATGTATTTTGGAGAACGTTAATACAGAACCCTAATATGCTTTTGATTCCGATGCACAGCTGAAAAACTGGGGTCATCGACATGTTAGAAAACGATCGCAAACACAACTGAGTCACTTAGGAATAGCTCGGGAGCCAACAATACGGATATACCTACGCTGTTCTGGACATTATTTATCAACAATATTCCACCACGTCTATTTTCGAGGCATGTGGAAAATTGAGACGCCCACTTTACTATAGCTGCCGGAGTAAACGATTAAAAAATTATGCAATAAATTTTCCACATTAATCCACTGAAAAAGTCTATCAATGGATTAGATTACCCTTTAAAATACCGTTTTATTCTCATACAGCCGATGGAATTTTTTTTTATTTCAATTTCAATAAAATCTTTACTATCTATTACTAATCGATTTGAGTAACAAAGTCGTTAGCGGTTAACCCAATATGTTAGAAGCAGTAAAATCTGGTTAGTCACTCAAGCGTAGACTTCTTTTGTCTAAACAAATCGTAAGTATATATCCGAAGAAGTAGGCAGAGGTGAATTAACACCCACTTTTCATTTTATCGAGTTAGGTTCCATGTAGGTGGCGAGCCTATTGCCATTTATCGGGCACGGAAATCACGGTACATTGCTAGGTGGCATAAGAGCAACATAGCTGCTCATTACTCATTGCAGTCGCCTTATACGACACTCAGGGGAGAGATGGGGGTAGTAACAATTGTATTCTGCTCTGTCGTCATACGACAATGAGTCATGTGCTATAGAAATCAGTTTTATTGAACCACGAAGCCTAATTTATATCATTTCTTATTGACGACAGCACGTGTGGTGTGATAGAGTATCTCACACGAGATCTGCGCCCGCGCCAACACTTCGCTACCGGTTGTTGGAACCATCAATCCTGCTAATTACAGAGCATTATCCCCGCTTAAGACAGTACCTAATCTGAAATTTTTGGACGCAAATGAATTAGAATTAGCTTAAAACACCGGATTACGCGTGCGATTGAGAGTTGCCAATATTTCGGGCACTTTTATGATGAGCTGAATATAATTGCAGCCTGATCAAAACCGGCCATACAAGGCGAACGGTGTCCCTATTTGTTATTCAACAGTATAGCATCACAAAAAAATGCAATTGAATTTGACAGCCATTTTAATGAAATAGTATTTAAATTAGTAATCGTAATTAAATGACGTTTTCTTTTAGAACATTGCAATAATTATGATACAATTTATTTAATGACGCAGTAATCGACTAATAGATGGAACCGAAATGAAAACGTGTTAGGTAACTAATGTCGATGTAAATCGCGCCTCTGTAAACTTCCCAGTTGTCTGTCCAAGGTTTTTCGCTAGCTAGAGTATGTGAAAACAAATTAATGTTTTTGGTACCATCGTGTTTCATTTCCAGACTGGCCGATGCAGTCTGTATCTAGGACTGCATGTGGTGAAAGTGAAGTGGTGAACTTTGTGATTGCTTGTGGAATTAAATCAGCACTATTACTATGGGCACGTTAAATATTCTGATAAGGCGTGTTGATATTTCCACTGGAATGCCAGGAGCACACTCGAGATTGTGTTATCGTCGGGTCTGTAACGAAATCGGGGGTAAACGAACTGGCTACTCGGCTGGCTGTTTGGCTATGAACGTTAAAGGTGAACGCTCATTAGACCCAGCCGGCACCCGACCACGACCTGCACCAACTCGCCCGCGCGCTGCTCTGCGTCCACTCGTTGATAGGTATTAGGTATTTGATATACCTACGTTTATGCGATCTGAGGCTTTCTTTTTTTTCGCCCGAGGTAAGATCAAATATAGTTTTATGTTACCCCCTGACCACGACGTGGGATTGTGGCACTTTATGGTCAGATGTGACATAAATTATATGTTTAAACTGCCTCAATAAATCTTTCTTTATCCATTTTGAAAGCAAACACCATATGTCTCATACGTTTGAAAGAAAGCCTGGAAAACCATCGCCTTGCATTGTCCTCGCATGAACCAGTCACGGGCCGCGCGCGGACGCCTTACGACCGAGGCGATCCGGAGTTCATGTAGTGTGCGCACATCCATACGAATCTATGTTATAAATAAAGAGTAGGTACTAACCGCGCAAGGCGAGGCGGTGCCGGTCGGGTGCCGATTGCGATCTAGTGAGCGATAATCTTAATCCAACTGGTCGCAGGCATTGTCTACCGTGCGTATTGCACGGCAGCGGATAAAGGCCTCAACTCAAACACACATTTAAATATTTGCTATTTCCGTGACATTATTTACTGTCGGACCTATTATGGGCGTCAAAAATGAAACAGCGACTAAGTTTAACTAGTATTGAATACTATCGTACGTATAGTGAAGATAGTTTCCACTGCCTTTTGATTCATACTATCTGATGAGTGAATGATAGAAAAGAAATGGAAAGGACCACGTCGAGAAACCGATGAACGGAAAGGGTAATGTTATGAGGGTAATGTTATGACCTATGAGTACTACATGAGTGTATGTAATGAATGATACCTTATATGAATAAACCATATTTTCATTTTCGATGACAACATTCTATACTGCTCAAAGTAGTAGGTTTTACAGTTGGCCGCCTGTCTGAAAGCAACCCTCTTTGGGTATTTTATCGTTTTACACGACTACAATTAAATTGATACTCTTTTTTTAGTCAAACAAAATAAGTACTGTGCTACAAAATAACACTCCACAAGTAGTTGTGTTAAAATGATAGATACACTCGCAATCTGTTCTCTTTTTTTTTTACACTCACACCTATCATCTAGCTCAAAGTAGCCTAAGCACTTGTGTTATGGATACTAGATGACGGACATATTTTTGTTATAATTATGTATATAAATGTTAAAAATATACTACATAAACAACCATGACTCGAAAACAAACATTTGTGGTCATCACAAAGTTTACCCCTACCAGGATTCGAACCCGGCACCTCTTGGCCAATACCCAGCAATCTGAGCATTCGACCAAGGCGGCCGTCAAATTTCTTTTTTATTTTAATCGAGTCTATTTAAGAAATATTTACGAGTTTAAGTTTTTTCTCATTCCGTATTAATTTTTAATCACTCCATTTTCTCAAGTTTACCGCCGTGTGGTGACGGCAGAGCAGAATACAGTGGTCACCACCCTCATTATCTTCATTGCAATGAGTAATGGGCAGCAGCGTTCCTCTTATTCCACCTAGCAATGTACTGCGATTTCCGTGCCCAATAAATGGCAATAGGCTCGCCACCATTACAAGGCACCTAACCTAATTGGCGAAACGTGGGTGTCAATCACCTCTACTTACCCCTTTGGGGATATAGGCGTGATTTATGTATGTATTATGTACTTATTTTGTGCAGAGATGTGGGTTTTAATTGACATCGTTAATATTAAATGGGCTAATTGAAACATTTAAAAGATTACGAAGACCAATATCTGTCTTCTGCAAACTGCATACCTAGAGTGGTATACGTAGCAGCAAATGAGGTCACCACACTATCAAAATCTTCTCAATCGACTTTGTATTTTACATCGAAAATGTTAAAGTGGAAAATTAATTAGCAAATTTGACAACTTTGGTTAGTTCTTTGTCCATTTCTCCAGCGGTTTTAGCGTCAATGTCTCGAAGACATCTTATTTGGTTGGCTCATGTATTTATCCCCGAAGGGGAAAGCTGAGTTGTATTAATATCCCACAGGGGGCGAGTCAAATACCATACGGGCATACCTACATGTATATACCTCAGAATGCTAGGTGGTATAAGAAGAAAGCTGTTGCCTAGTGGTCACTGTTTTAACTCTTAGTCGCCTTCTAGGTCACCAGCGGAAGAAATAAGGGATGGCGAAAAATTTAATTTTGATTTTAATAAAGAGCTTAAATCTTGCTATGTCTATCTCAAGTTTTATTCTATCACAAATTGCATTTAATTACACTTACACTGGGGCAGTGAACCATGTTTATACCGGCCACAAAGCATCACATTTTTTACCGAAAAGTATCGTCATATACTTAAGACATCGGTGGGTTATCAGTGGTCATTCGTCATAACATTGAATAAATTGCACAGAAATCGCCGGTATTTTTAGAATGAACGCCGCTACAACATAAAGTGAAATCAATAAAATATCCTTGGATAAAGTTAATGAGTGTATTTTATGTAGATAATCTTAAATTTCCGTCGTACACCAACTGAATACCCGCCAACAAAGTAGCCGACACTTGAACATTGTACTGTAACCTGTTTGCGGAGGCATTTCGCCTCGCAAAAACTCTGATAGGTACCCAACGGTTGTTAACGATTACAAATTAAGCAGAGCTCTTATTTTATCTTTCGGCAGTTCGGCCGAAGTTGTACGATGTAATGTTTGTGCGTTTTCTCTGTACGAGAACGTTGGTCTTTATGGCTTTTGTTGTAAACATTTTGTTAGCAAGACTTAGTCCCGTACACAAAATTTCATTTATTTTAATTAATTTATTTGTCGGAATTAACAAAGATACTTACTTAAAAAATAGTTGTTAAGATACCTATAAAACTGGTCCAACAAAGACGTTAGTTAACTTGCCGAAATTTATCTAAGCTTTACACTTCGTTGTCACGTTGTAAGCCATGGGATACCCTCGGAATGTAGACATAAGCAGCAAAACAGGAAGGCTGCTGCCCATACCTCATCACTGTTTTAATTAAACGTTAGTTGCCTTGTACGACACCCGCGCGAGAGATTTGGGGTGGTGACAATAATTGTATTCTGCTCTGCCGTCTCTACACTAACAAAAAGTATAAAAAATATAGCCTACGACCTGGACCTTCTCTCAGACTTTCTCTCTACCAAATATACACAAAAAGAAACATAAAATTTGGTCAGCCCGTTTCAGAGGAGTTCGAAAAAAAAACACTGTGACACGAAATTTTTATATATTAGAATATCAGCTGTACCTACTTATCTAATGAAAAAGTCTTGGCCAATTTAACATAATAAGTTGCGATTTTTAAGAGCAACAGCTATTATTTTTAAGGGCGGGCTGTACCCCCAGGACCGGCTTTTGTGTCGGCAGCTCATTATCGCTTATTAAATGCAGTACTCGCGTGGCGCATCGAGGCCGCAGCGGAACCACGTGCCTTGGACTGACAGACAGCGCTGCACGCTTTTAATGTAAACATCTATAATCTAGCCAATATTAAGAGATTGATGATGATGAATTTGTTTTATTTCAATATTAAGAGAGACAAAACGTATTCACGTTTCTTTATCGACGAAATAAATGCATTTAAAAGTAAGAAAGATGTCTTTTAAAATACATTATCCCTTATAAAAAATTACTAAATCAAATAGCTACTTTGAAAAAATTAGCATTTCGCATATTTATTTTTGGTTTTTTATATAAAAGACACATGCAGATTGTTTACATTTTGTCTGTGGCTATAAGGGCTGGAGTATAGCAGATACCTGTTATCTGTGTGCGATGTGACAACGTTAACGAAAAAACAACAAATAATGTGAGTGTATGAGTGTGTAGTGGAGTTTTCTTTCTAGTTAAAAGAAAATGTGTTCCTCGAACTCCCATTAAATCCCTAGACAGCAATCCCAAGACGACAATCTCTCCGAGAGATTTTGTCCGCGTCCCGTGCTAGGCCTAATGCCAGTATAAGGAGAGACAGAACGTAAACAATAATAATTTAATTATGTTTCTTTATCGACGAAATGAGTTTGAAAATAAGTTTTCCTCAAAATAAGATTTCCTCTCAGTTGGTACGAAAAGCAGAGTATATTGCTCGGGAAAAAAGCATTCTTATATCTTGGGTGCGCTTGAATCCCTCGCTCCATTCAGGATTGTATTTTTTAGATGTATTTTTTTTATAATATATTCCTTCATTGCGCTCGGGATACAAGTCTGTATCCGTGACATAAGACACTATTTTATTCCCTTGTTATATAATCTACTATTAATCTACTAATCTACTATTTTCGCCGAAGTGACACAGTTTGCGCGCTCACACACGTTACTTAAGTTGTGTTTTCATAAACGCTGTCACAACGCACACAAATAATAAATAAATACCTAATACTCCAGCCAAATACAAAAATAAATAGTACGTACAATAACTATTTTTTCAAAGTCGCTTTTCAATATAATTTTCTAAAATGAATGATTATATGTTTTGAAATATATGTATGTAGTAGGTAACATTTATTGTTTTAAAACGCATTTCGTGGATAATTAATAATAATAAATAAATAGAGAAAACATATTAAAATTTAAAACGATTATTAAGATACATATTAATAGCGGATACTAAACATTGATAGTGCTTAATTATTATTTTCGATGCTAAGCATAACAGAATCCAATACGCTACTACTAATTATTTGTTGTTGGGCTGGTTATGTTTTACTATCCGGTTTGCGGCAATTAAAGTGTAAAGTTTTGTTAATAGATTTGAACATTTTTTTCCGTCATCAACGTAATGAAAACAACCTACATTGTGTTTTTTAACTTGTGTAAAGAAACAGGAAAACTCTGGTAGCAATTATAAAATTTTATTTTTACAAAAACTTTTTTGGCGTAATTATCTCAATACATTCTAAAATTACTTTTCAAACTTATACGTTGAATGAATTGACTTAAAATAATATTGAGTTTGTCACTTTTGTTGAGATAACGCGTTTTGGCTTCTGAGGCCAACACAAGGATATCAATAAACCATCTTAATCCATAAAATCCTAGTAGTACGACTTTATAAAAAAACAAACATAAAGACTTATTTGACTAAGAACGCGGTAAAAAACTATGACTTGCGGTTCCAAAACTTGTAGGTATATCCTGGTTTAAATGCCTTTCTCCACAATCTGTCACTTTTAGTGCTAAGGTTCATTCCATCGGCAGGCAATTCGGAGGACAGAAGAAAATGCGCCTTTGTTACCTAACATTGTTTTGATGACTGCACAACTATTATGTTCCTGTGTACGTACAGCAATGCGAAAGTGCGCTCGCGATTGTTGCTCTGCGAATGTGTAGTTTGAACAGTTGGAGAGCCTTTCTATAGCCGCGGTTTTCTTATATGTTTGTTTGTGACTGCAGTTCGTACGCATCGAAGCTTGTAGCTTCACCGCACGCGCTTAAGTGACGACGCCTTTCGTTTCGCGACCTCCGCGAGCTATGTGGCATTGGATATGAGATTAGGCGTGCGTAATACCCACTATGTGAAGTTTAACTAGCTGTGCCCGCAACTTCGTTCGCGTGGAATTCGGAAAATAACAACCAGTCGTTTTTTTTTTTTTTTTAATTAAAACACCTTCGCAGTGAATGCATTGCAATGCAAAGAAAAGTTCTCGAAATTAAAGCTCTCAAAATGAATATATTTTCACGTTTTCGCAACATTTTTTATTGATGCTCAGCTCCTATTCGCCGTAGGGCGACGTTATATAGTCATCCTGAATAAATGGACTATTCAGCACAACAATATATTTTTAATTTGAATCTGTAGCGCCTGAGCGCGTGAGCGCGAACTAAACAACCTCTTCTGTTTTAGTGCGAAAATAAAGTTCGAAAAAAATTGTTCGTAATTTTTCACTTTGAATACTTACTTAAATAATAATACTTCTTACCCAAGTTATATTCTCAAGTCGGATTTCTTTTTAGTTCATACTTCATAGACAAACATTATCGAACAATATCTCTTTACTTATGCATAATACCGGAAAGATGCTACTGATGAATGAATGTATAGAAAAGTAAGAAAGGATGCCGAGAAGCCGATGAACAGAGATAGTGACTGGGACGATAATATCCCAATCATTCGAAGGCCAAGCTCAAGGTTTTGGCTTAGGATTTACAGCATCGACCAACTCACTCACTCCGAACTTTGAAAACTTATTTTGGAACATCGATATTTTTTACACACCATCAATAAAACATAATATTATAATATCGATTCAAGATAGTGTATGTACGTTGCAAGACTTTACAATCATCTTGTTTTATGCTAGACTATTCAATTAGCTAATTTATGTGTTACGTACGTACACATATTGACATTTATTGTACGTTTTTCATTAAAATTGTTTGTATGTAGTTGCAGTTTTAGTCAAAATATAAGAAATCGTAATAAAATTAAAATGTTTCCTCAATCGTGGCACGTAAGCGTTAAAACTAACACGAACACACAAAAAAAAATACGTAAAAACCTTTTTTTAAATACCAATGCGAAACAAAATTTCGGAAAAGCGTCAGGTTTTAAATCCAATTAAACCGCTGCCTTTTGGACGATTGTATTTTTAGTGTATTTACAATCTTCAAAGTCTTTATTGACTGACTGACTGATTCAATGCAAACGGCATGTGTACCTATATACACATTTGGCATTTGAAAATACGACTCTTAAGTACCTGGATAAATGTTTACACAAGGTAGTGCCAGATGATTAATTATAATATTTTGATCATTTAACTTTATTGACTACAGAAATAAGATCTTTGTGGTGACGGCAGAGTAGGACACATTTGTTACCCCACTCCCTATTAAACCTCCCGCAGTGCCATACATTTTATCTCTCGCAAATACATATACTATGTATAAAAGTCCCTAAATAAAGAGAAAAAAAAATCTCTCGCAAATTATGTCAAGTCCCATGTAAAGGGTGGTATGATTTACGTATCCGATAGGTAGCCATCTATCGGAAACGTAAATCGCAGTACAGTTCTAGTCAGTATAAAAGGGAAATTACTTATCGATGTCTTAACCCTTAGTCGCCTTGTACGACGGAAGAGATTGGGGGTGATAACAATTATTGTATTCTGGTCTGCCGTCACCACACGGCATTCACTGTATTCATTGAGTCGTAAAGATTCTCAATAAATACAGACAAAGGAATATAATACAGGTAAAATATTATTATTTTAATAACACAGAAGATTACGGTAATCAATCACTCACTTACAGTGGTAAACATAATTCAATGGAAATAAGATGCGGTAGATCTAATAGCTACTTCTAGTGCCATTTAATGAATGCAGTTGCTACTCGTTTTACTACTCAATCAAAGAATGCAGTAACTCAGTTAGCTCGAAGGTATCGTAACACTGATCGAAGGTATCGTAGTAGTACTGTATACTACTGTTTATTCAACCCATTAGATCGGCAATACACGATCATTGCAAATGGAGTGACATCGCGCCACATGCGAATTTCCACTCCACACATGATATTGCGGTGAATTTTGTAGTTTCGAGCGAGGGTGTGACGGATTTGGATTGACGAAAATTTTTAGAATTCCAATCTAAAATTTTTCGTCTCTCCAATCCTTCCACGTTGGATTCCGCATACACGGAACGATTTTTTGCTTGATTTTGGAGTGATGGCGTGGAGCGATGTGGATTGTAGGCATCGAGTAGCTACCTTTTACTAATAGTAAACGAATTCCCCTGGTTTTTACCGAACATATTAAAGTTTCTAAAATGCCCGCGCACATTTCACTGGAGAAGCTATGCAAAAAAGAACCACTTTTTATTTATACATTTTATTGACGACAACACTGTAACACTGTTTCCTTTATACAGTGGTGACGTAAGTACTCATGAGCCACGTACGGGGCAGGCGGAAACAGCCTCGCCCGATTAAGTGCACTGTCCAGAGAGATATATCGCGAAGCTGTATGTATATTTTAGTATAAAAAGCGATAACATTTTTCACAAATTCCAGGCCAATTTAAATAAGTTTTTGTAAATATAATATATAACTAGGTTCGTATGTTTTTATTTTTACGAAATATGTAATACTTACGATAAAAGTTGTTAGCGTTGAAATAGGTATCTTTATTTTTGATATAAAAACTTCCTCGAGCATTATATTTTTATTTATTTAACCAAACTGAATTAATCAAAAAGAAAAAACGTACAGATTTAGGTTCGGATGTACTAAATCTACAAATAACAAAGTTTTCTCCTTTGGAAATTCAGCCAAATGTAGGCATGACTCGCGCCGCGTATCGGCACTTCACATTCACAATCTTCTTTAGGGCGGTGTGCGTTGCCGACTGTACACGTGACGCAAACGTCTGCCTTGATCTTCAGAGGTGCGTGCGCGCAACAATACGCTACAATACTGGTTGCGAGAACAGCATGGAAGCAAGTTAATATGATTATAATTAGCGCATAAATTACTTAGCTCGACCGACTTAAATCGCTGGAGTGCAATAAAAACAGAGTAACTACAAAAACCTTCTTAAATGTTTGGGTTAGTAAAATTAAGAACTAAGTAAAACAAAATAAAATGGGTACCTCAAAAGTTTTTTTAATTATAGTTATAAAGTTGACAATCGATTGGAGACGTTTGACCGTTTTGAATAGCCTGTACCCGCAAGAACTTGTCAAGGGGGGAATCCACTAGACGGGCATGCCTGCCAGCCATGATCATGACCTCGACTGTGACGGTCCTACACCAGGGAAACATCGCACAAACGGGCATTATAGAAGCTAGGTCCGGCGGGCATGTCTGCAGGCGTGTCCGTTTAGTGAATTCCCCGCTTAATAGCGAAGTCTCTCGGAAAGTCTACTGCACGTGTTACAAAATTGCCCTTGAACAACCAGCGATATATTCCATTCATCAACATAGTGGACAACAAAAACATAAGTAACTAGCCGCTAATGGACCAGTACCATTAACAAATATTACATAATCAATGCACTGAGCGGTAATACAGTCCATGCTCGCACTGTGCTTAGTTATGCCACTAATATCAATGTAAACATTGTGTCTTACTGCCACACTCTGAGACGTCAATTAACTTTGAGTACTTAAATAGCCACTATTTTTGAATTGATTTTTTTTTGTATTAAGTACTCATTGAAGTTAATTGACGTCTCTGAGTGCGTCAGTCAGTCGTTTTTAAAAGTGCGATTGTGCCTTTAAGTTTATAAATTAAAGCATGATTCATTATTATGACAGCCTGCCGTACTTATACACTTTTTTGTCTAACCTTTTTGCACATAAGGCAGTTATTTGTTGGTTGCTGTCATAGGAATCATTCTCTATTTTACAAACTATAGGCTCAGTTGTTGTAAGTTAATAAACAACGTACAGACATCATACTTACAAATGACTACACGTATGTAGATAATATATAGGCTGGACTGCAAAGAAGTCATCGTAACCAGCCCTTTAATGTCCCTTGTGCGAAAGATGCCGAGAAACTCGGATTTTTTATAATATACGCCATTGAACATCAAAAGTCAAATAAAAAGGTTGGTGTAAATAAATTTACAATGTTTTTGTAAACTTCAATTTAGTTTTTTTTTTCATAATAGTTTGTTTTTGTTTTGCATTGCCCTGTACTAGTGTGTGTTTTTAAAAGCTATCAAAAAAAAATAAAAACATATTACCTGTTTCTTTTAACGGTTCAAATAACAACTTCAACAATTTAGTAACCTGACGTTCTTGTAAAATCCCACTCTCAAATCGGTACGATTTTAGTTTAGGTGACGCACCACGATTACCTGCGTTAACCGTATTCACAAACAAACAAACAAAACTGGTTACTAATTGTACCTACATTCTATCAGTAACAGACATAAATAAAAATTAATCAACTTAACCAATTTATATTTATTTAAAATGGGTACACAGACAGATCAGCATCGATATAAGGCAAGATTAAGAGGATAATGAAGCTGTAAATTTTAGTAAGTACAAAAAGTGATGCTATTTTTCACCCTGTAAGTCCAATTTTAATATTTTTTGGATATGTTGTAAATATAATATAAAACTAGGATCGTAGGATTTTCTTTTTGCGAAATATTTCGCAACTTACGATACAGGCTACATCGAAATATCTTTATTTTTGACGTAAAAACTTCCTCAAACAATATATATATATATTTTAATTGAACTAAACTGAATTAAATAAAATGAAAACTTACAGTACTTTGATTAGGGTGTACTGAATCTAAAAAGACTAAAATTTTCTCATTTCGTAAAGTTTTACGAGAGGGAAAACGTTATCGCTCGAGAAAAGTATTCAGAAAAGAAATTGAGGTAAATGTAGGCATTAGTCGTACCGCGCACTTCACAATCCTCTTAACGTTTTTTACGAAGCACGGGGGAACTCAAGAAAACAAATTTTTGGTCACCCAATGACCGGCCTTGGCGAAAGCTGCTTAGTTTACGCAATCGCAGGCCGAGCGCGCTACGCCACTGCGCTAGAGCTCCTCCAGTGACGATTTACTTATCTACAATAACTCGTTCAGTGAGACTAGTTGAGTACTCGTTTGATATCCCCATACACAAAGGCCACCGACGCGCCCGTGCTTCGCGAAGGACAACCACTCCGCTTCCGCGGTGAGCAAAACAAAGCCGTGTTGGCCACAGAACAATTATTTTTATCAGACGCAATCATCATGTTTCCTCAAAAACGCACTCGCATATAGCACGTGTAAAGCCGTGTGGTGACGGCAGAGCAGAATACAACTGTCACCAGTCCCATCTCTCCCGTGGGTGTCGTACAAGGTGACTAAGGGTAAAGACAGTGCTGAGTGTTGGGCAGCAGCATTCCTCTTTATACGACCTAGCATGGGACCTAACTTAATTGGCGAAAAGTGAGTGTTTAATTCACCTCTGCCTAAGCCTTCGGTGATACAGGCGTGATTATTTATTTCAGTATGTGTATAACCCGCGGGGAAGGCGAAAATCATGTCCTCAAGACTTTATCGCGAGAATCCCTGACAGGATTTCAGAGAGATTCAAAGCTGACGTATCGAAACACCTCTATTACTTTTAAATGATTCTCCGTTACAAAGCTCCGTTAAATCTTTTCGCGAATCAACATTCACTTCTTTCCTCATAAAATCTAAAGTAAACACCGAAACATAATCCTCCACACATAATCTCAATCCAGTTTGGCAAGTTCTTAAAAAAACTCGTAAATACAACCTGCTACTTAGAACATTTTCCTGTTGCATAACTTATCTTTCATTCAATTTAATAATTGATACAAAATTCGTCTTAGAGCCCATCGTCGTGCGTAGGGGTTACTAATTCTTGACAAGATCCAGCAGCATTCAATACCAGCCCTTTTAATGTCCCCATTGCTTGACAACAGGCCTTTCCCATGGATGGAATAATATAGGGAGAAATAACACATTCGACTGATTGTTGTTTTAGAAAACCAATTTATCCCGAGCAAATATTTCTGCAAAATGCTTCCAAGTTAGGACCTGTCGCAGTGGCTTAGCGCGCCAACTAAGCAATACTTCCTAAGTTGCCTTAAGAAGTTGGTTAAACCGTTTGTTGTTAATATCTTCGTTCATCATAATAAGTTCGTTTATGCTGTATTACTGGTAAGCACAATATAAGTTCTAAATATTTGATGTAAAATTTTCATGTACTTCACTTAGATCATATCAATAAATACTTTCATGTTTACAGGTACATTTTAAGTTATTTCATATTTTACTATATTCCTGCTCCATCATATTTTACCACAGTTTAATGATAAATTCGTTTTGTAATTGTATTTTTTTTTTCATTTGGATTCTTTATTGACTGCATCCGACACAGAAATAATTCTAACAAGGTAGCTATCGCCACATCTTATATTTTGCTCAACAAAAAACCTGATTAAGCAATGCTACCTAAACGGTCGAGTTACCAGTAACAGCTAGTTCGCAACACACTATATCTGCGTGTGCAGAAATTAAATATTCCAGTGGCCGCTGATCCTTATTAGGCGTGTATACAGTAACAGCTGAGCTGACAGCGGCAGGAATGAAGCGTCGACAAGGAAGGACTATTCACTTGCTCCGCTATATCTCAAGTTCGGATCGTATGTCGAAGAAGTACAAACAAAAATAGCTCTTGTTGCTGAGTTGGTAATTGCATTATCTTCCAATTTCCGCGTAGCCTTCTGAAACGTTGAGACGAAAATCCTTATGTAGCAAGCAATACGAAGCATTGTGTATTTACTAAATTAAGTCTATCGGATTGATGAGTTATATATTTTGTAACTTCAAAAGGATCTTATAGTACACAGCTGCTTTGTACTGCGTATGATAAGTCACTCTTACCTCTTCGTGTCTTTAGTCGGATGGTGATGATTATGACCCCTGTGCCGCCTTCTATGCTGGCCTGGAGGCGAACAAATAACGTAGAATAGGCCAGCCCCGACACATCCCATGGGTGTCGTAGAAGTCGACTAAGGGAGATTGCCCGGTGTAGACAAATAAGCACCTTAGGGCGCCCGAATGGTGTAGGGCTAACCACCAACAACAGCATACCCAAAGAGGGTTGGTGTCAGGCAGGCGGCCGGCTGTAAAACCTAAGCCAAAACCTTGAGCAGTATGGATTGGAATGTTGTCATTCCAATCACTCTCTCCGTTCATCGGTCTCTCGACATAGTCCGTTCCGTTTCTTTTCTATACATTCATTCATTCATCACTAGCACCTTTACGGTGTGATGGATGATATGAATCCAAAGGTAGTGGATGGCTTCATGACGTCTGACTGATATGAGTGGAAGAGGAAACATACTGCGCCGACCCTAGATAGACTGGGAACAGGGCAGGAAGTATTAGTGGCAGTAGGCGATGACCCCTGTGGTCTAGTGGAGTCATCACCAGTTGATTATGGAGCAACGCTTCAATAATAGCAATCATCAGCATCTTCTTCCTTTCCTGATACAATGTTTTAATTAAATATATCGGATATATCTTACCATAGTGACGACCGATCCCCAATAATGTGAAGTAATCTCGTCCTCCTATTTGATACTATGTAGTAAGTACATCGTACTTCTGCACTATTCACAATTTTGAAAGATGGCTCTTCTGCCATTGCCTAAACCAAAATGCTTCATTTCTGTAATCTTCCAATGTACTGTAATCAATGTTTAAAGTCATATCATCCTTTATATCATTAATGATAGCAAAAAAACAATCTTAAATATTGTCCCCTGTTATCCCATGTATAGGCCTTAACACAGCTGTCCAAATTTAGGTGTTAATACACCTCGGATATAATCAGGGGTGATTTATTTATATGGCTTAAAACACGCTCTTCAACTTAGCACCAAACTTTTTTAAACTCAATGGATACCTGCAATAGTTACTGAACTAGCTTGTTATTTATTTCTTTATTTCCGACTACGTCGTCTACTTTAAAAGAAAGAGAAAGGATCGTATCCAAATTAGATAGGACCCAGAGCAGACAGGAAACTTTCTTGGTTGTTACAACGTCGAATGTCTGGCAGAACCGGATAGAACTGAATATTAGACAGAGCACAACACAGGCTAGGCAAGGCAAGCCAGCCCACATCCGCGGAACTGGTGCATAGTGTATTATGCAACATAGTAAAAGTAAACTAGAATGAAAAAGTTGCATCAAATCCAGGACACTTGATCGAAGTGAATAAGATAAATGACGACTAACGAGTGTCACCGCCCCCATCTCTCCCGTGGGTGTCGTACAAGGCGACCAAGGGTACAGACAGCGATGAGTCAATAATGGGCAGCAGCATTCCTCTTATACCACCTAGTAATACTGCGATTTGCGTGTCCGATAGATAGCAATAGGCTCGGCACCTGTTACATGGGTGGGACCTGTCATGATTGGTGAAACGTGGGTGTTGATTCACCTCTGCCTACCCCTGGGGATAAATAAGCGTGATTCATTTAGGTATGTATTTCTTTCAATCGCATCTGTCATCTAGCCTAAAGTAA
Source organism: Cataclysta lemnata (assembly GCA_963931975.1). Taxonomy (NCBI): domain Eukaryota; kingdom Metazoa; phylum Arthropoda; class Insecta; order Lepidoptera; family Crambidae; genus Cataclysta; species Cataclysta lemnata. The sequence goes on from OZ008338.1 coordinate 26,869,109, forward strand.
GTATCATATGCACTTATGTTATGGATGCTAGATGACGGACAAGTTTTAATATACATAATAATTATATTATAACTGAAAAAATTATAAATGAGCATAAAACACAACCATGACTTGAGAACAATTAATGTTTGATTTTATGTAAAACACTTGCTTCCGCCGGGATTCGAACCCAATACCACTTGGTCAATACTGACAATCTGGTCATTCGGGCAAGCTGGCCTTCAAAGAAGGATCGTAATAGTGTTTTAATGTCTTTCATAATTAGAAGTAAAGAAACTGGTGGTCAATGCTATATTTGGATGTTACAAAAGGCGTCTCCTTGAGTTTCTTGAATCAAAAGGTTGATAATTATTAATTGAAACTATTAATAATATTACTGAGCCTCTCTTAATAAGTTTTAGCAATCCTATGCACGGAATAGGTTTCGCCATGCCTAATCCTTTTAAAGGCCGACGTTACAGTATTGACATGTTCCTTTCGATCGTTGACATTTTCGTTTAAGTCTGCAGTTACTAACTTTTCTGCCAATTACAAGTTGTGAACGCTGAATATTACTATCTAATTAACACTGTTTTAAGTTTTACTTTATCGGACTTAGGGCATGGTCCTTTCCGTCTCTTTTCTAGTACATTACATTCATTCATCACTAGCACCTTTCCGGTGTGGTGGATGAAATGAATTAAAAGGGAGTGGGTGGCTTAATGACGTTTGACTGAGATTAATGAAATAGAAAACATAAAGCACCGACCCTAGATAAAATGGGCATGGGGCGCGTAAAAAGGAGTTTTAAATGAAAATGCGTTGCCTTATTGTTTTTTATTGATTTTAAAACTTATTACCAACGACTAAGGTACAAATTGAGGTGGCATCTGTTTTGCCAGTGTTAAGATGAAAAATGGCTTACTGCCGCACTCGGAGACGTCAAATAACGTTAATGACTAAAAATGACAATTCAAAATTAGTCTCTATTCTTGCCGGGTCTGTGGTCTAGATTTAAATGAAATTTTTTGACGTTAAATACTCATTAAAGTTAATTGACGTCTCTGAGTGCGTCAGTTAGAGACATTGTTCACTTATAAAAACCGGCCAAGTGCGAGTCGGACTCGCGCAAGAAGGGCTCCGCACCATTATCTATTTAAAAAATCCAAAAATTCATGTCTGTTGTACGGGAGCTCCCTTAAATATTTATTATATTCTGTTATTTACCATTTTTTATTAAAGCGGCAACAGAAATACATCATCTGTGAAAATTTCAACTGTCTAACGGTCACGGTTCATGGGATAAAACCTACAGTCCGTTCACAGTTATTTTACCTCTAACGTTTCCATTTACGTCGTATGTGCGAGAAGGACACTTAAATTTCATTTCTATATGTCAGAGTAGGATAATGAGAAATGTCAGAGGTAAAATAACTGTGAACGGACTGTAGTGACAGACGGGTGGACGGACAGCGGAGTTTTGGTAATAGGATACCGCCTGTAAGGAACCCTAAAAATGGTAATGAAAATGGTACACGGAGGCTGTTTTCGTTCGTAGACCTTTTTTCGAACGAACTTGCAATTATTGCGTTCTTGACATTTATTTAGTTAAAGACCACTGCCGTTTCGGTTCGATCGACCACAGTTTTAAGTTGATTTCGTCACTTGCCCATGATTATGATAAATATCATGCGTTATTATAATAACGGTCCATACATGGACCGTGGAGAATTCCTTATATTTCCTGCGTATGAAACTAGCCACGGCACGCGACTCAATTCCTGTATATCAAACTTTGCGTTCACTTCACCCTCTTATAACTTTTTGACGTTTCGATAACATACTATAGGTTTCTAAGTTATGTTTAAAAAATACCTACTAAATTATTTACCGACCAATGCATGAACAACGAAGCTACTGTTGTCAACATTCATTTGTCACAAGGATCACATAGTTGCAATTTTATGTGACAAAAGTATGTGGAATAACACACTTCCTTCAGTCGATTATGCAAATAATAGTGCGCGAACGTGTCTCGCTAGCCTTAATGGTGATTTGATGTAAAACTGCCGCTTGTCGACATACCACGTTGGCAATTAAGCTGGGAGATGGTGAATGAATCCGATCGCGTGTTTTGTAAGGGTCTCCCAGGCATTAGTGGGACCAGCCAGGCCCCGTAGCACGGGACGTTGACAAAATCTCCTCGGGGAAATGAAAATATTTTCCTCCCGCTCTAACTGCCACTAAATTCCGAGACAAAACACTGTCAAGTGGTGGAGAGAGATTTTGTCCACGTGCTAGGCCTACAGGGTGTCTGTAGTATCTCCTCTTCCATTCATATCGGTCAGACGTCATCAGGCTATCTACTTCCTTTCCTATCACACATAACATCGGGAAAAATGCCAGTAATGAATAAAATTGTGGCTTAATAATCCTATTATCCTAATACCGTCAGCAAGTAATACATGCGCCTCTGGGATTAATATATTAGTAATTTCGGACATGCGTAAAATAATTTCGCCCGTCCCTTCATTTTCGGTGGGATAGTCAAAAGTGTATCAACACATTTCGAAAATCGGTGGCGTACCAGGAACGCTGCTGTCCGGTCCTAATGACATTCAGAATCTTAAGTTGCAACTAACTACACCCTTTGCAATGATAGAGTGGTGACAAATTGTATTCCGCTGCTCTGCCATAGTGAATAGTGGAGATATTTTCACCACCGATATGTCATAGGAACTACGCCTGAAATTCGATAGAGCTTTAAGCTCCAAGTATGCTAAGCTTTGATTGCAGATAATGTTTACATTGCTGTATTAACATTTCTAAAACTGAATTAGTTAAAACACTGTTTAAAATTAAATACATAGGTAAAAAAGAGTAGAAGCTATCTGTCAAAAGTGTTTATCTACGCTGCGGTAAAAACAGACAGATCAGAAATTTATTTAGACACACTTAGGCAAGCACTTGACTGCCATAAAGTTTGCTGGATATTCTAGAACGTATTTGCCATTGGAACGAGTTCTCCGAAAACCAGTCGATAGCCATAAAGACAGATATGTCATAAAATAAAACCAAGCCAAAGCTCAAAACAAGATAAGAACTTTTCGATCTGATCAAATTATCACTGGTCGTAATAAAATTATACAGTTTACAAAGAGACTATATAGGTACTAGTTCACCACTGCCTACCCCTTTGGGGATATAGGCGTGGTATATGTATGTATAAAGAGACTATGTCATCTGTGGTCCTGTGCAAATATTTTACATGGAATTGGTTCGATTGATGACTTGATTGGCGAGGGAAGGACGTCGTCGGTCATGCCACGGCAGGAGTAGACGAAGCCCCTATAAATCAACTTTCGATTCGGCCCAAGGACTGCGATTACGCAGAACTAGGTCAACCGTCAAATAGATAGCATGCTTTTTGGTATTTGTTAATAGTTCTGTCTTATGTATTAGAGATGGCGCTGGAGATGGCGCTGGATCTATACAATTGTTTGAATCTCGTTATCGTTTGCTGTAAGATGTTGTATTCTTTATTTACTTCCTGGCCAAAATTCAGTGTTCAAAGGTTTCACAGGCCTTTCACCGAAGTAAGTAAAGGTGCCGGAAAAAAATACACACACACAGTGGAACTTTCCGCTGCCTTCGCTATCTAGACGGGTTTAATTAAGGAGTTTACAACTTACTGTATTTCATACTAACGTCTACATTCGAATTCTTTTCAAGTAATACTAACGAACTTACCTTTATATAAGTACACAAGTAAAACGTATTTTCTAAATAGGTATATTATAGATATTGTCGATATAGGTAATCTGTTAAACTTTAAATATCTCTTGATTTCTGCGAACTTCTTAGATGAATATATGAATTGTTAACAATTTAAAAGTTGCACTTTTACAGCTAACTAGGTAATCGCATCTAGCTATTTTTGAATCAATAATTGTAAAATAATAAAAATATTGTAAAGTGTAAACGCTGCTAACCTGGCAAAACAACAAAACCAAAGGACCCTCGTTCGAATTATCGCCGAATCGTATCTAAATAATCTACCACTCACAAAAAACCCATGGGTAGCGTATTCGTTCTAAAATTAACCCAACTTTCGAACGCCACTGTGCACTGTGATAAATGGCGGCAAATAAGAATTAATTAGGTACTTAACGACATATTACACAGGTCGCGTTTTTTACCAGCGAGCGCACTGTTTGTGAAACCAGAGCGTGACTTCGCAAATTGACGTCATCACAAAAACACAATTTACGACAAGTATTTGGCAAGCCGCTCTGGGGACAGAAGCATTAGATATAGGTACGCGGGCATCATTGTGTATCGTAACAGTTGAAGAATGCGCAAGTGACGATATTTCAAAAAATTTAGACTCTTAATTTTTTGTACACGTTATCTATTATTTTACTAATATTTTTTATTATTTATTCATTACTGAAGAATGTATAAAATTTGTGATGACTACTACTATTTAACGCCTACAACGAGAATGGTCAAATATATTTTGTCGCGTGAGAACGAACCAGAAGAGTAGCTTCGCCATTCAGCCATAGCTATGACGTCATTTAGCGCTTATGTCTGCTTATAATGACCGGAGTTCCAGTCAAAAAAGCAAAATATGGTTGGTTTAATTTTTCGGTCCAATTTCATAACGCTTCATAGTTATAGGGTGTTAGTCCGCCCCTGCCTGCCTCTTTGGGGACAATTAGGCGTGAAATTGTATGTTGAAAACATGAATTGTTATCGATTGCAGCTAGGTTTGCATTTTATTTACATGGCACGTGAATTACCCAGGGGGTTCTCGTTGTAGTGCGTCACGGCCTCGCAGGTAGACCGGTTGGCGCGCGCGACCGGTCTGTGTGGAAAATTTCCACGCTTTCCTCCGACGCCTAGTCCTGTTTGACGCGGAGGCTGCCTGACGTAACAGGCCACGGTGCCCTCACCTAGTTTTTAGACGTGCCATCAATGTCTATCTCTGCACGTCTCATTATCTAAGTTTTATTTCACATTTTTCTCTGACTGTACTTTTTTTATAATATTATTTATACAATACTAGTCGTCGCTCATGGCTTCGCTCGCGTCAATATCGGTTATTATATAGCCCATAGTATTCGTCGATAAATGGGGCTATTCAACAAAAAAATGCTATTCAATTTGAATCAGTTCGTGAGATTAGAGCGTTCAACCAAACAAACTTTTCTGCTCTGTAATATTTGTTAAAGTAGTGAAAACTTTATAGAGATTTTGTAGATGTCTATGATACATTTGTGTTGCTAAGTAACCGTTTAGTTTTTAAGTCACTGCAATAGAATATTTCCACCGTAAAGTTGTATTCTATAAATCAATTTATATTTTAACTTTAACAATATTTACTTGCATGCGGGCCACAGAGCCATCGCTGCTCTTCAACTGAATTGAACGAATCAATTTTTAACGGTTCGCAATGACTTCGACACGTTTTGGCAAACATAATGAAAAAAATATTAAATTCTTCCAACTTTTTCGGTTTTCAGTTTTCGGTAGGTAATGAAAAAGAGATGTTTCAACGCGTCGTTCATACTAGCGTTCCACCGAAAGATTTATCGTTTGTTTGCCCCTGTTATTTACAATTGGCCCGCGAAATCATGTGCAAAACAACATACGAAGCAAGGTGAAGTGAAGTGTAGTCACTGCATGCGCGAGAGAACACTCGCATAAGATCCCGACGAGCGAACCCACCGTTGACTTAACCCCTTCGTGCACTAACTGCCGCACTTATAGACAGACTATCAGCCTCCATATTTATAATAAATCACTGACATATTCTTTGCAGTTTTTCAATTACATATAATTGTATGGTCATCCGTCATAACATTGAATAAATTGCATAGAAGTCGTCATTATTTTTAGAACTATCGCGGATACAACAAAGTCAATAAATTATCCTTAGATAAAGTTGATGAGTATATGAAGATATGTATGTATGTTTCTGGAGCACCTGCAAAATATGTCAGCCACGGCGTTTGGCAGACTGCGCGTGTGCCAAGCGAAGCGATGGGCGCGCCGGCTGCGCGGGCGCCGCTCTGGCACGAACTCCCAATCATATTCCCGTAATTATGTTTACGTTGTTGAACATTGAACCTGATGTCTTCAACGTTTTGCACAGCTGTTCTTGAATTCCAGCGGCGTGTCAGAGAGGTGATTTCTGCTGGACCATAAATCAAATCCGTTCAAAGAAAATATTTGAAAGGCCACCTATTGTTTTTATTATGCGAATGTTTTTCAATGGAGATACCATTTAAAAACTATATTAAATTATCTATCTTAGAAATAAAGTGTACCTATCTGAAATAACGCGATATTGCAATGTTGATATTGTGGTAATTGTAACAAAAATTAATTACCTATATCTAAAGAAAGAACGATGAAATATATCAGAGAAAATTCGAAAAATTCTTGTTATGATTTTTCGAAATTTTTCTTGTTTTATTTTATTTGTAACATTTTTCTAATATTATTAATTATGATCAAATAAAAATCAAATCATATAAAGGACAAAGATGCATAGGAATTCTTTTCGAAGAAAATATCTGGGTCTAGAGTAGACTCTTCGTGCAGTCGTCGAATCAAAAACCGTCCATCGTTACAACGGTGTCGTATAATTAACGCAACGTATATTAAAGTATTTACAAACTTACCACAGTTAGTAAGTGTTATTAAAGGAATAAACTGTAATAGTTCCGACTTAATTACACTCATCGGTTATAGCCAAAGTGCGCACATTTTTGCGTACTTGCTTAATATATGATAATGTCATAAAGCCATGGCGATGCCGCTATGTAAATGAATGTCGTTAATAGATATTATTACAATAAAGATGACATCTTAAAACAGCCTTATGCAAAAGCTTTCTGATTAATCAATGCAATCCCTACGGCGCAGTTTGTTATTCATACATACATACATATAAATCACGCCTATATCCCCGAAGGGATAGGCAGAGCTGTCTCAAACTGTCTGAGTTCTTCTTCATTTACTTACCTTTAAACATTCCTTACGTTTTTAAGGAATAAATTACCTCCTGTTTGTAATTCAAATTTAATTTACTTTATTGCAACATGGGCCTACATTGGATGTTGCTACCCCTGTCTACCTCTTCGGGGATATAGGCGTGATTTGTATAATGTATGTGTATTGTGTACGTTTGAGTGGTGATTAACAAGTGCAGTGTTACCCATTCTGAACGTTAAGAGCTTTCGCATCGCACGTGTCTCGGTCACATGCGCACGCGTCGCCGCCCTCGGCACCGAGCCAGCGGCGTGCGCACTCCGGGGTGTACTATGCCACTAGGGTTGCCACTTATCAAAACTGAAACTTTACCAACTCACACTAATGGGCTGGTGATGATAATATAAGTAAATTGGATGTTCAGTCAAAACCTCGTCAAAAACTGTCAAGTTCCTCCAAATTTACCATATCTTGAAAACTGACGTTACATGTATTTAAAGTTTAAGGAGATTAACAAGATAATACAGATAAAACTGCATCAACAACAACCATTGTAATCGTTATTGACACTTCAGTTAGGTTAGATTAATAAAATAAGTATTACTTAGGAATGAACAACTAAAGCTCTGAAGTATTCTCAAAAATTTCTATTGACAACCCTGAACTTGTCACTTGCTCAGAAAGGTCTGATGGCATCATAATAATAGGTATGGTGTAATTCAGACATCGGGGCCAAAGTATATGCACAAATATTATTTCACCGCATTGACTTTTAAAGATTTTTTTGTGAAAATTGGTCCAGTGTGTGTTTGTAGATGCTAACATCTACTCCTAAGAGTTACGTTCAAGTTTTAGATTTTAACATGATTACTGTCCGATCCCCTATTATACTATTATTTTGTATCCCTATAATGGTACTATTATGCACCTACTTAATTATTTATTATATCAAATATATAATAAGACACCTCTGTCTACCCCTTCGGGGATATAGGCGTGAGCTTTGTATATTTCCTCTGAATTATTTTCCGTTTCCCCATAAATAAGGATAAAACCGAGATATTGTGTAAATTAGGTACCTACCTACTTACTACAATGACCTAGGCAATAAATACAGTCACCTAGAACAGGTATTCCGTTGGATCCGTTGAGAGAATTCGTAATTTTTATTGGTGCTATAATCAATAAGCACTATGAAGTTTCTGCGATTGATTTTCAACTCTAATATATAGGACAGAGTTGCCAAATTTACGGAGGGAGATTTGGCAGTTTTGCGATAACAGAACGGGCTGTTGGTTGTACCTAGAGCCTGAGTACAATACTCGCCAGACAGTTAGAAATGACCTCAAAAGTTAACTCATCGATGACACGCTTTGCGTGCTAATGCTGAAACAACAGTATGGTAATGAGAGAGTTTAGTGCGTCTAAGACCGCGGGACGGTTTACGTAAACATTGTTGGGCACTTCGAAAGTGAAACCGGGTACGGAGACGTGTGGTTATAATATATAACGCAATGCCTCAGTCAATCTCGATCGAGATCCGCGATCAAAATCAATGTTAATTGTTAATCTCTTGGCCTTATCCCATTTCATTTGGGGTGGTCTTAGAATGTTTTATTTCAGACAACTTTTTAACTGCCATCACATTAAAAAATACGAAATACAGGGAAGATTTTTTAACTAAAATAGTACTATTTTTATTTTTTATTTCATCATTAAGGTCTTGTTTCACAATCGACAAGTAAGTTCTGGGTAGCTTACTTGGCAAATCATTTGACAGTTGTAATATGAAATATATGTCAATTGAACTGCCAAGTAAGCTATCCAGAACTTACTTGTCGATTGTGAAATAGGCCCTAAGTATATAAATGTTAGTAAAATATTACTTACAAGGAAAAATAGATCAGAAGATTTACGCGTCAAGAATACAATTTTTCGAACATTTACCTATCCATTTCTCCTTGTAATTTTCTCCATATTGCTATACCGTATCATTTTTATTCGTTTGTTGTGTAAAATTAAAAAAATGTCGTGTGTAAGGCGGCCTGTAGACACTAGACAATCAATCTCGATCGCAATTGATCCGCGGATCAAAATTAATGATCAATCTAGATTGATTGTGTACGAAGTAGATTGTCGGCTCGTGCATAAACAACAGTAGGTACCTAACAAAACTCGTTAGCTTTTTATAAAATTATGGGACATAATATGTAATCGCCCAAAAACATACTTACCTACAATAAAAAAACTACAGAAACTTTTTTTATTTTCGTTTTTATTTCAGTATATACGCATGAGCGTTTCTATTGTGTTTTATTGCCTGTTTTTTTTTTAATGTAAGTAGCAGTTGAACTGGTAAGTGATGGTCTTTTAACGAGTAATCGAATAACTCGGCAGCGTGATACTATCGAAAACTCACCGCACAGTAATGCCGTAGACTAGTCACGAGATAGAAATTTGGCAGCCAAGCAAACTTCTTAAATTAACTTATTGCATTTCATGCACTGTTAGATGGAAACGTGCAAATTATTAATTGTTTATTGAGCGATTGGGTTTGATTGCCTTGACCGCACGTGTGGGTCGGTTGGTTACTGCTTTTTAGCATTAACCTACTAATGTGTATGAATTAGCATTCGTCCCAGCCAGTTGTGACGGTGGTATTACGCCGGCAGCGAAAAAAACACCGGCCAAGTGCGAGATGGACTCGCGCACGTACGGTTCCGTACCATTATCTTTAAAAAAAGCAAAATAATATACGTTTTTTGTATGAGAGCCACTTTAAATATTGATGTATTTGAATCTGTTTATTAGTACTTGTTGTTCGAGCGGCAACAGAAATATATCATCTGTGGAAATTTCAACGGTCCAACTCTCGCGGTTCATGCGATACAGCCTGGTGACAGACGGACGGACGGACAGCGGTGTCTTAGTAATAGGGTCCCGTTTTACCCTTTGGCTACTGGACCCTAAAAATGAAGTGCCTAATTATATTTTGCTGTCCGACAGCAAAATACTTTTTGATGTTTTTACATGTCCACCCGTGTGATATTGTTCACAATGTAAATACTTATTGGGTACCTGCCAGTCTGAGTAGCACGTGACGTTCGGTTCAAGCCGAGCACTTTTTTCGTGCATGATACAATTTTATATTTCATTCATATAGGGTAAGATGGCCTAAAGCGAGCACACTACCTAAGCTGTATATTCTCTGGTATGAAACTAATTGTCAATAGCCAAGGTGAAAGGTGGGAACTTTAGTTGCTCGCTGCCTCCTTAAGGGAGTAATGTCGAGGCTAGAGAGAATATGTATAGGTATCTATGTAAGAACTTCTGTTGTGAGTCAGTCAGCCGAGAGACCCTCTGTTGGGCATAGGCCTCCCCAAACTTCTCCAAATCAATCGGTCCTGTAGTGCCCGCATCCAGCGGCTTCCCGCGACCTTCACTGTGGCACAGGGCAGGGAGAATAAATAGAGGAACTCCTGTTGGAAAGTACCTCAATCGTACACGACAACATTCCACGCAATGTGTGCTTACGGTCTTAAAAATAACAAGCGGTCACGTGGATGTTATTCATTGGTTCTATTTCAGGTAGAGGCTTGGCGGATTCACTGGTTCGCTGAAAACTGGACGGCTTCGCAAACCACCTGGTCGTCGCAAACTAAGTGGAAATAAAGAGAAAACCCGCGCTTCCGAGGGTCGTAATCATAATCATTTGTTTGTCTTTGATAGGAAAAGTACTTTGCTACGTAATGTACATTGCTACGCTTTAATATGATGGGTCAGTCCAGTCAGCCATTTATAGGTAAAACTTTACATTATACAATTTTTACCTTAAAAATTTTAACCACCTCCGTGGGCTAGTGATTAGCGCACCCGAATTAAAAGGATCCGGGTTTGATCTCCACGGTAGTAATGTATTCGATTTGGTTGGTGGCTTCTTATCAAAATCTGTCGCCATAATGTTAATAGCATTAATTGTGTTCCGACATTAGTGATAAGATAGCCAGCCCCTCTGTGGTTGAGGGTTCCAGATGAAGCTCGTGAATATAATGTTAAATTAGCAAATTAGCAAAACAGAATTCTCGCAGTAAAATAGCCAATAAATTAGCCAATTACTGTAACACGTCGGTTTCATACGATTATTTCACGTTTGTTAGTCAAATGTTAGAGAAACTCTAAAACAAACAAAGTCATTTCAAAACTATTCGGTATGTGCCCAAGTGACGTTGTTAAATTACTATTGAAATAATCACTTTAATGTAAACACACATATTTAGAAAATGCCTTTTTGTGATTCACATTGGATTAAGAAAACCAAATAGTGCTTAGGTGAGTAATGTGGTTGGTGCAAGATTAATGTTTATTGTTTTCCTAATGCATTGTATTCTTTACCTATGTAGGTACTGATTGTAAGCTCAGAAATGATACGTATTACATTTTGACTTTTCATTCTGGCCTGGGAAAGCCAACTTTGACTAAACTCCCGGTGTACCTATACTTACCTTACAGTTTGTGGAGGGCATGTCACCAACAACAGCATTATGAGGGTTAAACGTAAACTACTTGTGCAAATGGATTAGAATGTTGTCATCCAAATCGTATGGTACCTTCCTATTAATTAATTCATCAATCAATCAATCTTTCTATGAGTCGATGACGACTGATCGATATGAATGGAAGAGGTCTAATATATAGAGGTCTATAATAAAATCTAAAATCCCCGCGTAGCTACATCTTAAACTATCAAAATAGGACGTGTCATGCGAATCAATATCATGTAATTTTTTTACAACAAGAGCTTTTACATACATGCTTTTAGCCTGGTGGTAATAATTTACTGAATGCTGTGTATATTTTAAAGCAACTACATAAATCAGACATTGCACTGAATTCCTCTTTAAAGTACCCAACGTGTTTTTAAAGTTTTATACAATTCGTCTACATTGTTAACATAGTCTAGATTATGAATAGAACAGTAAATGGTAAGCAATATTACGTAAAAGTATATTTTTTTTCTTTTTTCATGTAATTATTGATTATTTCAACGATTCCGTATCGTAGACATCTGAAATTTGATTTTCAATTACACCACTGACCTTTCATTTAGAATGGATACTGAAGTCGATAATATTTAGGGTTAATTTTTCTTATCTATTTTCTTTGTAATCTTTACACAAAACATACTTTTCTCCCAAATCACGCTTTTCTCCCCAAAAGGTCAAACAGAGGTGTTTTAACACCAGAGTTTCGCCACATTATTACTGGCCGCATGTAACAGGGGACGATCCTATAGCCATTCACCGAGAACTTTAACCGCTGTACTTTGCTATATGGTGCACAAATATGATGATATATTTTTCTATTTTCCTTGCACAGATATCGTCGATAGGTTAATGCAACGCAGCATAAAGGATTCACTTTCGCAGCGCGGCGGCATAATGACGTTTCTTTTGTCTCTTTTAAAATGTTAAGCAATAATACAACTTGTAACAGACGTAATAACACTTGCGTAAACATTCGCGTATAGACATGTTACCTTATAGTGTCTGCGCTTATAATAAATTAACAGAATAACAACGCGTCTGCCTTGCTGACTTTACATCCCGGGCAATGCTCGACATCGATAATATATACAAACATAAAACATACATACCTTTTGAGACCTTATGTTTGCATGCCTAATATTTTTTTTGTGTATGTTGTCTCGATAAACGTTTCTTTCTTTCTTTTACATATATTACGCCTATTATCTCCGAATGGGAAGGCAGATATGTTATATTATATGTGATTCGATCCACTACATTCGAACCAACACGTTTCGCCAATTATATTTATTTATTGCGCCCTTAATGAAAGCTATGAAAAATAGCCTACGACCGGTTCTGACCTATCAAATTATATACCTACACAAAAAAAATAATTTCGTAAGAAATTTTTAACAAACAGTTTGACACGAGATTTTTATAAAGCTATACTTAGGTACTTTGGTCTAGATGAGAGGTTTGAGTGTAAGAAATAATTATTTATTTATTTATAATACCTATACTTCTTAAGTGATCTGAAATTAATACGAAAATTAATACGTGAAATAATACTCATATACTACTAAAATATAATAACACAGGTTCTGTTTCTCACGTTCATACAATGCAATTTAACGATACAAGGAACGGCGAGAAGCTCCATCAACAAGTTTATATGTTAATGTTTTTGCGGGCGGTGGGGGGGAAGTGGGGGGGATTCGAGAGGTGGTCAACTGACTCAAATTTGGCAGGAGCAATCAACTTGTTGCGATTGCGCCGACCCGGCTGGCTCATGGTTCGGCTCACACAACGGTGTAGTACCGCCAGACGTGTATTTATTTGTTCTGAAAATTAACGCCTATATCCCACTTATCGCCAATTAAGTTAGATCCCAATAGGTGGCGAGCTAATTGCCATCAGTGTCGAGCTAATTGCCAGTAGGTGTATTCCTCATCACTGTTTTAATCCTTAGTTAGTTACGTAGTCCTAGTATACCTGCCGTCTTGTTGGTTTTCCTGTTACATAATAAATATGTAATAGGTGAAATTTTCTGTGTAGCGATTGTGTTCTGTTCTGCCATCGGCACACGACACAAAAATAATAATTATACTATAAAATTTAAAAACATAAGTATCTTCTTCTTCTCTCTGCGCTGTTCCCATAGTCTATCTCGGGTCGGCGCAGTATGTTTCTTCTTCCTTTCATAGGTATCGGTCAGACGTCATAATAATTATAATAGTAGGTAGTAATAATAGGGTATATCACACCTCTTCATCCTCAAATGAGTGTAACAGACTTGAGGATGAAGAGGTGTGATGATTAATGTGATGTTGCTATACGCGTTGCCATTAGACGTTATTGCAATTGGATTGAGATTTGACTGTGGGCAAAGCAGAGATGGCTGGCGGCACTAGCCTGCGCCCGCGCACCCATACGCCCGCTACCGGTATATAATGACCGCACTTAAATTGACGCGAGCTCTGTGCTTTCGGGTCATTTCACGGTATCTTTCCATTAGTATCTAGCAAAATTTAAGTAAATATTATTTAGTAGGTAATATTTTATGGAATAAAGTAAGGAATTAAATATAAATGTAAAAAAGGAAGTGTCAAATTGGCCGATAGACGGCAATAGGCTCGTCACTTGTTAGACAGAATCCTAACTCAATTGGTGGAAATGAATGCGGAATTTAGTTTTAAAGGAGCACAATTGACAGAGAACACAAATCGTTTTACTTGGTATTGGAATGTTGTGAGAAGTGTGAGAGAGGAGAGGAAGAGGAAGGCCAAAGAAGAGAATGAATGTGAATGTAACATGGCAGGTGACAGGAAAGAATGGACGAAAAATCCCTATTTCCTCCACAGCAATGCGCCAACCCAGATATAAATCCAGGGATAAATGAAAATGAAGATGACGATGAGTCTTTTTTAATTATTATTGTGTATTATTCACCGTCGTATCTTATTCAAAAAGGTTTACAAAGGTAAGGACTCGTCCCGTGGTGACGCCATACGCCCAGCAGAGCACAATAATTGTAATTTCCACTCCCTTAAGTGCGTACAAGGTGACTAAAGATTGAACCGAGCAAGAAATGACCGTCAGCCTTGGTGCATCATCTATGTAGTACGAGTAATAAAGCGGTTACTAGTAATATGCGGTCTTAATAATTTATAAATTATAAAGACGATTTATGCTATAAAATTGTAAAAAGTTTTGTGCAATCTCAGACACCTTTTTTAGAACTCAAGCTCCATAATTTTTTCAACTAAGTCAACCTAATTACTAAAACCCATCTAAGCAAACCAAAATGGATTTTTCTGTGGGATTTTTGTGAGTTAATGTCAAATCTTTGTTCTTATTGCAAATCAATGAGGTGTTTTAAAAAATTATGGATTGCAAGGTATTTGCTGATAGAAGCATACAATTCCATTTTTGGACCATATATTTTTATTTTTGAAATAATCTTAGCAACTAATAAATTCTGAAAAAAATATATACCTAGTGTTATAGATGACCAAAACACCAATTAGCTGCGTAATTATCATAGGTAACTTGTTTTTTTTTTTCAAATGTTGTCAATTGCTTCAGCAAACATTTAAGTAAAGTTAAGCAGGTCAGGCCATCACAGAATGTAAATTTTTCTCAAACGACTTTACCCTTTACTGTAAACATGTCAAGGGTGACAATTGATGGAAAAAAATATCAGTTTTGGGTATTCTCAAGCCCTTATTCGAATTTGAAATAAAGAATCATCGAACAGCATCGAACTGTTACATTGTGACGACAATCGGTTTTGTGACACTGTAAGAGATTTACCCTCAATCAGTTTAATTGTGATCAATCTGCGCAGCGGGCCACGTCATCAACGCTCCTTAGAGCTTAGCGTAGTCCGGTTTTATCTGGTTACAAACATACGGCGACTTCACACAAAGCTTTTGCAACTACAAATTGGACGATCGTCACCTTTGCATACATATAAATCACGCCTCTATCCCCGAAGGGGAAGGCAGAGGTGAATCAACACTCAATAGGTCCCATGTAGTATGTGGCGAGCCTATTGCCATTTATCGGGCACGAAATTCGCAGTACATTGCTAGATGGCATAAGCGCTGCTGCCCATTCACTGTTTTAACCGTAGACGCCTTCTACGACACCCGCGGAAGAGATTTGGGGTGGTGACAATTGTATTCTACTCTAACATCACACGGCTCTTTACAAAAAAGCAAAAGACTTTTCATGAATGTTTAAATATTTATTGCTAAAAAAATAATTCATAGTAATTCATCAACCCACAGTGTCCAATAGACACAATAACCTTTTGTTCGAATCAATATTTAAAACAATCAATTTAATTCTAACGATTTTTTCAAATGTAATTTGCAAACCGGCAATGTATATTATATTTCAATCTGTTTAATGACAGACACCGCTCGCTTTGCCAACAGTGACGTTGTCCAACTAGTGCGGAATCTCCCACTGCAATTATCTCTCGGTGAAGCGGTTCGGGCCGGTTCGAAAGACCACCTGCGCCCGCGCACTTCATTTCACTGCGCGCAATTGAGCCACTAGGGACTTCCCAGGGTCGCTGGTGTCAAATGCATTTAATTCAAAAGGCTCGTTAGATTTTACTTGAATTGAGCTCGCTAGCGCAGTGGAATGCGATTGCGTCAACCAAGCAATGTTCGCTAATGCCGGTCTTTGGATGGGTGACCAAAAATTTATTATCTCGAGTTCCACCGTGCTTCGGAAAGCAGGTTAAGCCGTAATACACACCATCACCAATCGGCACTGGGTCAGCGTGGTGGGTTATGGCCCATTCTCCCTACACTAATAGTAATCCTATTGCAATCTGGGGCTCTAATTGCCAAGGTTATATTATTATTATAATTCCAAGGACTGACTGCTATAGCGCGTCAGAATCGCTAATCGTATTGGCAACAATTTTCAGTTTTACAAACCTATTAATTGAATGTATGGTTGACGCCAGAGCAGAATACAATTGTCACCACCCCCATCTCTCCTGAAGGTGTCGTACAAGGCGACTATACAAGGGCTGCAAATAAGACAGCGATGGGTAATGGGCAGCAGCATTCTTCTGATACCACTTAGCAACACTACATGGTGCCAATACATGGCACCTATTACATTTTTTTTATGCTAGACATTGAAACTTATAGACATTGCCGTGTGGTGACGGCAGAGTAGAATACAATTGTCACCACCCCAAATCTCTCCCGTGGGTGTCGTACGAGGCGACTAAGGATAAATCAGTGATGAGGAATGGGCAGCAGCGTTTCTCTTATACCACCTTGCAATGTACTGCGACACTTTTGTGCCCGATATATGGCAATAGGCTCGCCACCTATTACATGGGACCTAACATAACTGGCGAAACGTGGGCGCTAGTTCACCTCTGCCTGCCCCTTCGGGGATATAGGCGTGATTTATGTATGTATGTATGTATGTACATTGAAACTCTTGCCCTTCATCTCACCTGATGGTAAGTGACGATAAGGGCTGAAAATGGAATCGAGCTTCACCTGGAACCCTCAACCATAGAGGGGCTGACTATCTTAACATAATTGTCGGAACACAACAATGCTGTTAACATATATGAGACATTTAATTGGCGAAAAGTGTGATTTAGACTCTCTCTGGCTACCCCTTCGGGGATATAGACGTGATTTATGCATGTATATAAAGATAAACTCGAGGAAAATCTATATTTAGTTTGTACAAGCGGCTCCCACGCCTGCGACAATCGCAGGATGCAGCGAATGAGAGTAAGTGGATATCATAACCGAGCTGCAAGCAATTGAGGCGACTCTTCAGTTGGCGCATGCAAATAGATGCGATTTTCGACGGGAAGATGGTCGTTAGGGTGTAGATTGGCGCAGCAGGGCGGCTAGGGTGCTGAGTGGACGCCACCGAGTCTGCTTTGGCATCTCACTGACTGAACTGGACCGGGGATGATTTTTCATACATACATACATAAATCACGCCTATATCCCCGAAGGGGTAGGTAGAGGTGAACTAGCACCCACGTTTCGCCAATTATGTTAAGTCCCATGTGATAGGTGGCGAGCCTATTGCCATTTATCGGGCACAAAAGTCGCAGTACATTGTCAGGACGGTAGTATAAGAGGAACGTGCTGCCCATTCCTCATCACTGATTTATCCTTAGTCGCCTTGTACGACACCCACAGGAGAGATTTGGGGTGGTGACAATTGTATTCTACTCTGCCGTCACCACACGGCACTGATGATTTTTCAAGCTAAATTAAAAACATAAACACACTCATCAACAATGTCTAAGGATATTTTGTTTTTTTTTTTATGTTAGATTTTGATAAGATGGCGGTAGCTAGCCAGGCGGATGTCCTACGACCAACCAAACCGAGCACAAATTTGTATCCCCCTGTGTATCGAACCCGGATCTCTAGATCATCATTCCGGTGAACGAACCACTAGACCACTAAGGCGGTCGGTCTGTAAACCTGCTTCATGTTTTCTCAGCCACCATTCTTTCAATATTGACATATTCTTTGCAGTTTTTCAATGACTTGCTTATACTTTATCGTCATCCGTCATATAACATAGAATAAAATTGCATTGCTTTTAGAATGATCGCCAATACAAAATAAAGTAGAGTTGATAAAATATCCTTAGATAAAGTTGATGACTGTATCATTGTGGTCGCTCGCTGGTTCAAATCCGGCTCAAAGGACCACAATATAATTTCCGATGTTCCGACTAGTCGGTAAAGCTTACTATTCGGCCACACTTATAGTCGGCAAAAAGCGCCGACTATTCCGCTTTTTACATTGTATGTATTTCTCAAGAAAATGTAGACAGGGTTCGTTGTAACCTATTGGGACTAGATTGAAAACATCATCAGTCGACACATCTCCACTTATAATAAGTCTCCTCGTGACCACGGCCACTGTAAAGTGGCCGGTTAAATAATAAACATGAAAACCATCTTTTTAATTATACCTACTCGAGTCTTATCCGTTAAAGTTGTATCAAATAAGTAGGTACTCCAATAAAGTTCATTGTTCAATTTGCCACAAGATTGTATCTACTCAATTGTGTATCGATAAACACAAGGTCTGAACTCGACACACAATACGATCGCAAACACTCCTGAATCCTGGTGGCAACCGAATTACCTAAAGCACTTGTAAAACATTCCGTTGTCAAGTGAAAATAAACATATCACGACATTTCAACAAGACGGTCTCGACGGATTCCTCGAAAGTTATATTAAGCAAAAAATATTTAAAGATTCAGTGACGTTGGTTAGACGCTAATTTGTCACAAAGTTGGGTACTTAAAATTAGATGGTACGTTTACGAGTACGTTTCTCACGCAAATAACCTGAATGACTAATCTTAAACTGACTGATTCAAATGACACAAACCTTAAGTTTTACTTTGCGAAAATAGTTTGGAAACATTAGAAATAAAAAACCTCACTAACCTGTATTATATATTTTTATTTATTATATTTCCTATAAGACTCGTTTCGTTAACCACAACGGGATTTAAAAATACACGAAATAATGCTATTTGGTGGTCTCACCAGAATATTACTGGCTGTCTCAGTTCAGTAGGTCAATGCGGTGTTAACATATGACGTCAGAACCAAAATAGTAACACTCTATTCTGATTTTCCAATATGACCGCTTTTTGGGGCAGCCAAATTATTAATTAGACTTCAAACTCATATCTCTGCTAAAACTAATAACCTCAGGTATTTCGATTACACACGAAATGTAACTGTGAATTAATTAGGATTTAGTTTGTTGGGTTTCGAAATGAGTGTCTGATATGGTTTCAGAATTTGATCATTCATCGGCAGAATCAGCACGGATGGATATGGAATGTAACAAGCGGAATAATTGTATTACACCCGTCAATCAATAGAGACAGAGTTGATTAAATGAAAGGTCCGGCTAGACTGGGGGCAGCGTGTGCTGTTCCCGTTCGGATTTGACCCCCACAAAGGAAGGGGGAGCCATGGCTATATATTCTGGTAGTTTTCAATTCGGCTATTCATAAATTTACAGACAAAATTTTGCATGCGTGCTAGACGTTAAAAATTGGGAGCAAAACTTGTAACAAAAATACAGACGAATTGAGAACCTCCTCCTTTTATGAAGTAGGTCAAAAAGCGGCTTAGTTCTGATGAATCTTAGAGGGCAACTAATTTTCTATAGCAAAATTGCCTCAGTGGTTGTTAGTATTTCGCTTGCCACTTTGTTAGGCACTCTGAACTGAAGTTGACGTTTTAGAGACTTCCAATAAATAAGGTCCAATATCCTTTGACTTCGCTCCTAATGTATCCACCCCGTGTATCCAATAATGATGTAGCTAGTGCACTGAAGGTGGCACGTGGGCCTGTCACGCGCCAGTATCTCCTCAAAAGCAACTATGAGCTTTCAAAGGCGGCTTCTCTTTGCTGCAATCCTGACGCGAAATGCACAATTAACGTAGTAATTAATTCCTTCAGTAACCTTGTTTAATTACAATCAGGATTGAGTCCTTGACTTTGAAGAGGGAGCACGTGTAAGTTGTGCCTTCGGTGCACTTAACTTTTGATTTATTAATCTTGTAATATATAAAAAATATTGTGTCACAGTTTTTGCTATCGGACTCTTTCGATACGGCAGGACCGATATTTATGTTTTTTTTTTGTATATTTGCTATGTTTGCGGTCATAGGCTATTTTCTACACCCCTAGCAGATAAAGCCAATATAACGTTTGCCGATTCAGCTAGTATCTTATAAAATACACTTCCAAAGTTCATAGTGTGATCGATGTTGAGCCCAAAGAATCGCGGTCGCGAAGGTCTTTGGCATACTTGCGAGTGAACATTATTATTATTTTGTTTGTAAGTGTTTTACAAAGCTGTTCGACCAAATTCGTGAGTGCGCGTAACGCCGAGCCGTGGCGGGCGCGGTACGTACGGCTCGGTTAGTAGTAGTCGTGAAAGTTTTTTAATCATCTTTAAAAAAATCATCATCATCACCAGCCCTTTAATATCCCCACAGCTGGCCTTCCCTATGAATGGAAGAATATAGGGAGATTGGGCCATAACCCACCACGCTGGCCCAGTGCGGGTTGGTGGGTATTAACGACTGCAGACGCAGCCGGGAGCAACGGCGTTAAGCCGTGCCTTCCGAAGCACGCAGGAGCTCATGATAAGATAATCAATTTTTGGTCACCCACCCAATGACCGGCCTTAGCGTAAGTGCTTAGTTTACGCAGTCGCAGGCCAAGCGCGCTGTGCCACTAGCTAGCGAGCTCCTCCTTTAAAAAAATAGGTATAAGTGTATTCAGATGTGGTGTGACCGTACATGGGGTGACGGCAGAGCAGAATCCAATTGGCATCACCCTCATCTCTCCCGCAGTTGTCGTGCAAGGTGACTAAGATAAAAAAGCTTAGGTAAAGGCAGCGATGAGCAATGGCCAGCAGTGGGTATTACTTTTATACCAATATACTGCGATTTACTTGCCCGATACATGACAATAAGCTCGTTGGCGAAACGTGTTGTTGATTCACCTCGGCCTATCCTTTCAGGTTATTTATGGGATGGGATTTTTAATACATAATGATAGAATATTGCGTTTGTAAGTGTGTACATAATGTGTTCTTTGAACTTATTGGGCAATCCTCGTTATAATCCTGCTGTCACAAAAAGGTATAGTAAAAATTCCAATGAGTACCAAAATAATTATTAGCAAATTTTTCTTCAGACAAGGCGTGCCCGGTCCGATATGGCGCGGTCTTAACTGTCCATAGCCGTTGGCATAAATCCTTACGCGTAGGAGTCTAGCGGTCATTGTAATTTCGTTATACCTAACAGCCATCTATGATCTGTATTGCGAATTAGATTTTAGCGAATTGCCACTTTTGTGCGCAAGAATTGCGTCAGTCAAATTCGTGGTTAGCAATAATTGTTCCAAATAGAAAGCTTTTATGACGACTAGCTATATGAGCCAATTACCGAACTCGATTTTTGTTTTGTTAATTAGGTACCTACATCAATACCATTATAATATTCTTCAGACAGTTTTTCCCGGTGTAGACCAATAAGCACCTTGGAGCATCCCAATGGTGGAGGGCAAACCACCAACAACAGCATACTCAAAGAGGTTGGGGTCAGGCAGGCGGCCAGCTGTAAAACCTAAGCTAAGTTAAAACCTAAACCGTCAGCAGTAGATTTGGAGTGGAAAGTTGTCATCCCAATCACTATCTCCGTTCATCGGTCTCTCGACATGGTTCGTTCCGTCTCTTTTCTATACATTCATTCATATCTAGCACCTTTCCGGTGTGATGGATGATATGAAACAAAAGGGAATGGATGGCTTGATGACGTTGGAACGATATGAATGGAATGGTCAAGGTTTAGACTTAGTTTTTAAAGCCGGTCGCCTGTCTGACACCAATTTGACACCTCTTTGTGAATGCTGTTGTTGGTGGTTTGCCTTCAACCATTCGGGTGCCCCAAGGTGCATATTGGTCTACACCGGGCAATCTTCCTTAGTCGCCTTTTACCACACCTATGGGATGAGTTGGGGCTGGCACATGCTACGTTATTTCTTCGCTCCCAGGCCACCATGGAGGACTTAAAATTAAAAATACAACTTCTTTATAAACTACCTAGCTCGTTGAGACCTTAGAAAAAACCAATTCAGTTTTATATTAAAAAGCAATAGCCCCGCTAAGTTCGGGGTGACCCAGTTCCTCTTATAGTCCTCCGTGTAATAGAAAGGTTTCTTCGTAGCAGCTAAAGCCCAGGCTATGCTCAATAAGCCAGCACGTTGTTACGAAGTAATTTTCAATTTTCTATTCGTGCTTCTTTACGCTCTCCATCATGTCGCAGGCACAAAGGATGAAACCGTATCTTCCTATCAACAAGATTCATTATGAATATTTCAACTTGTAAGATCACATGTCGCTTTCTTTTACCCAAAAAAATGTTAACTGGCTTGAGGAATGAAAATTCCTTGAATATTATAAGTAGGTTATTGGAGAAACTTTTTAAGGGCCTGTTTCACAATCGACGAGTAAGTTCCGAGTAGATTACTTCGAACTTACTTGTCGATTGAGAAACATGCCCATATCTCTAGAAAAAAAAATCTATGCCTATATAATATATAAAAAGCTCGTGTCAGTGTTTGAGTTTTTTTTTGTTTTATTATTAGAACTCCTCCGAAGTGGCTTCTTGACTGACTAATATTTACGATTTTTTTGTGTATATTATTTGGTAGGTCTGAGAATAGGTCATTTTTATATTCCTGGCCAGGTGATTAGGCAACGCTCAAAACAACGCTCGCCGCATCAGCTAGTAGTATTTTTTAAATTAATATTATAAATATATAAAAAATACATGTCGTACAAGGCGACTAAGGATAAAACAGTGACGAGGAATGGGCAGCAGCGTTCCTGTTATACCTACCACCCAGCAATATACTGTGACTTTTGTCCCGATAAATGGCAATAGGCTCGTCACCTATTACATGGGACCGCCACCTATTACATGGGACCTGACATGGTTGGCGAAGCGTGGGTGCTGGTTCACCTCTGCCTGCCCCTTTGGGGATATAGGCGTGATTTATGTATGTATATAAAAAAAATCCGTTTTGTTTGTTACAGGAAGCTGAAGACTACAAAAAGCGGCGGCAAAGTGGACCGATGATCAACCCCTCCTTTGAACCTGATGACTTCTTACCTCAAAGGTAGTTGACATTCCTATTACATTTGGCTGACTTTGAAATTGGTTCATAGTTTGGTAGTTCGAATATTAAAGACTTCGATTATGCTTTCTCATTGTATTTTGTATCTCGATAAACTCTGCTGGGGCAGTGTGTTAAGGATAAATTTTAGGATATGTATTTAGGTTTTACTTGACCTAAAGTTTCATTAGACTTGCTTTATTATTTTTGAAGGATTCGAATGTGGATTTTTGTGAATAGCCCAAACGAAGGAAACAATGTTCTTCGAAAAAAGTCTGAATAAGATTTATTAGTACGGGAAGGGGTAAACGCATTTGAAACCTACGTGCGCCACATTGTATGTCGCATGTTCTTCCGTGTCTATAGTAAATATACATAGGGGAGATCTCAAATAGTCCGTACAAAAGTCTGCTTATTTGGTTATTAGTCAACAACAATGTGAAAGCTGCATTAGAATCGGCGAATGTCCACAATCCACCACGAGTGCTCAATGCTTAACTGGATGTTAACAATCGGTTCACTGCATACAATCGCTATTTTTATTGTCTCACTATTGTGCATGTTTGTTTTAAGCTGAGCGTCATAAACTATTCACGCTTCTTAATACTAGTGATATTTAAAAAGCAGTTCAATTTCGGTTCCTACTCATTCACTGTACCTACCTAATACCATCGAGTCTGGTCGTTTTAATTAATATCTGGTCTACCGCGAATTCATCCATTTCCTTTATTACACTCCTGCAAATCCGCTTCCATAAAGGATGCCAAATTAATCCCGACGCATATAAAATGCGTGGTTATATCGGAGTAAATCGATAGAGCCCCAATGAACATGGTGACTTAGCAATGCAACTCCGCGGCACGCATGCCCGCCGTGCAGTCCTGTGCAACGCAGACTTGCCATACTAGATGTGCAACAGACACTATGTAATCCAGGCTTCCTGTAAAGCACTGAACATTTTCAAATAGTTCAGAGCTGCCCAGCGCAAGCGGACGTGTATCTCGCACCTTAAAAAGCACCCTCCGCTACCCCTCGCTATGGACGAGATAGAAGCGTTCGATTCAGAGGAATACGAAATGCAAAAGTGATTTGAATTTTAAAATAATTAAACCTCATCACTTTTTAGAAACATTTCCGGTCGTCATTTTTAAAATGTGTCAAGTTTTAAAGGCAAAAATTTCATAGCCGGTCATACATTTTTAATCGTGTCAAATTTTACAAGCAAAAGCTGCATTTCCGGTATTCATTTCTAAAATGTGTCAAGAGGCAAAAGTTTTATTTCCGGTCATCATTTTTTAATCGCGTCAAGTTTTTGAGGCAAAAGTTTTCGAACATAGTTAGGGCGCGCCAGCTTCCATGTCGCTGTCTCGAAAGTTTTAATACAAGGCATTATTGAATGATTGCTGTGCGATTTTGCAACGCGACATTGTGGTTACTGTTCTCTTTTTTGCGAATGCGTGTACAATTTTCTACTTGTTCGCGCTGTTCTCGGTTTTTTTCTTTTTTGCTGATTCGTGTGCAATCTCAACTTGGAAACTTCAACGTTTTTGAATTCGTGTGCAATGTCAATTTTTCCACACTGTTCTTGATGGTGTAGTAAGACTTGTGTTCTCATGTTCCAGCCTGTCTCCTGTGAAAGATGACCGCCGCAGGCCGGACAATGACAAGGGCATATTTATGGTCAACATGTCGGACAAGAGCTCGCCAGAAGAAGAATATGAGCCGTACGACAACAGAGTAGTGGAGCACCCTACCACGTAAGTACACTATTGTATTACACTACTATACAACATGCAATAGAAATAACGCACACACCGAACGCTACCCATACCCATGCTAAATTATTATTCATATTATGAATACTAATGTGTTAATGTTAAATCGAAATTGCAAATTGTAAGTTGTAAAAAAATTACGGCTGGCTTGGCCAAGAGGTCTTGGGTTCGAATCTTGGTAGGGGCAAATGTTTGTGATAAACACAGACAACTTTGTTCATGAGGCATGGTCGTTTGTATGTTTATTTATGTAGTATATTTTCAATAATTATTACATATATTTATTATAATGTACATTTAAAATTTGTCATTGAGTACTATCCATAACATATAGTAAATAGTTCTTATATGCTGCTTACTTTGGGCTAGCCGCTAGATGATAGGTTTGAGTGTAAGAAATATTTATTTCATATAAAATAAGAATAATTCAAACCGTTTTGTGTCGGAGGCTTTTTGATTACTCGGACATTATAAGTATATGAAAAATTATTACAAAAAAAGACGTCGTATAGGCAGCCGCACGGACTGCGGAGGATTCTCGAATCAAGAAAATAATTTTATGAAACTTTTCCGACTATCTTTTTTTGTAATTTCAATTTTTAATCGGTTTAACATTTAAAAGTTTAAGTATTTTAAATAACAAAGAAAAAAAGGAGTCAAAATTTTATCTAAAAATTATGACCTTTCTGCGGTAACAGAACCCGTCCATCCTCCGCAATCCGACGGGGCACACGCGATCGAGGCTATTATTCCCGTATCAGGACATTTTTTTTTTCTGACCTCTTCCCTTTTCTTTCTTCTTATTCGCGCTTTATCGCGCTATTTCAAGACCCTACTCTCTTACAAAAGCTCAGCTACCTCTAAAATAAAATACATTTGAAATAAAAATCTACATTCGGTTCTTATTTTTGCTGTTCGGACACGTGTCCGCTATAGAAATGAGTTCCCACGTAATATAAGCTTAGTCCATTTCAAACGTCCAGGCCTTTATCTGGTAGTTTCTTTGAGTTACATGAATATTTTCTAGAAACCACCTCTGGAAAGTTCATTCTATTTTTAATGGAGAGATGTGCTCCGGAAATAAAATATTATTTGAAATATAATGTTCTCTTATGTTTGGACGTTACTTGCAAACACATACTTATAATACAATGAATCTTCTTGAGAGAAACAAAAATTATAAAACGGGAAAGGGAATTACAAGTATTTTGGATTATTTTTCTATAGAGAAAATTTGTACTTAATTTGTGATTTTCATAAATAACTTCATTGATTAGTCAAAAATCAGAACAGCAGTAGGTAGTCTGAAAAATAGGAGTAGGTACCTAAATCCTTATTGAAAATGTTGAATACTCGCGAGCGCCTTAAGAGGATTTTTATTGTGAAACTGTAAATAAAGCTTTAAACAAAAAGCGATAACATTTTTCACCCCGTAAACATTGCCGAATTTTAATAATTTTTGGATATTTTGTAAATATGTACAATATAAAACTAGATTCGTACGTTTTTACGAAATATTGCTTACGATAAGAGTTGTTGGCATCGAAATATCTTTATTTTTGACATAAAAACTTCCTCGAGCATTATATATTTTTAATTCAACTGAACTAAATTATTTAAAAAGAAAAACGGACCTAAAGACTTAGATTAGGATGTAATGAATCTTAAAAGACAAAATTTTATCTTCTTGTAAAGTTTTAGGGGAGTGAAACGTTATAGCTAGAGACTGTATTCATAAAGGAAATGTAGGCATCGCGCCGCGTATCGACAGTTCACAATCCTTGCGACTGCCAGTATGAACGAGGAAAAATTTCCCCATTGAATACATACATACATAAATCACGCCTATATCCCCGAAGGGGTAGGCAGAGGTGAACTAGCACCCACGTTTCGCCAATTATGTTAGGTCCCATGTAATAGGTGGCGAGCCTATTGCCATATATCGGGCACAAAAGTGTCGCAGTACATTACTAGGTGGTATAAGAGGAACGCTGCTGCCCATTCACTGATTTATCCTTAGTCGCCTTGTACGACACCCACGGGAGAGATTTGGGGTGGTGACAATTGTATTCTACTCTGCCGTCGCCACACGGCCCCATTGAATGTGTTCAGATATTATCGGTTAGTTGTGTGTATAGAAGTTATTGAGCCCCATCTGCTCAGATATTATTGAAGTAATTAATGTTTAGATATAGTTGGTTACTTCTTGACATTTTAAACTGGTCAGAAGTATTTGGTCACTTTGACTGCTCCAATATATCTGACGGCGACTGTACACCTGACCCGCTTATTATTATTTATAACTATTCGAGACTATGGTTTAAATTACAATAAGCATTTTCCTTATTTTGATAAGATGATTATGACTTTAAGATGGAGATCGCGTTGCTTCCTGCTGTCGCATAGACGCCACAATGGCGACACAATTTCCTGTTTGCCTTTTAGTGACAGTTCGCAAGAATTTAAAAAGATTTCATATGATACCGAAAGGGTCACATGTTAGGCAGTCTGCAGTCCCTACACGGCACACCTGAGCTGAGGTCCGCGCCTTTAGAGGCACTCTCAGGCCTGTCGCTCCAAGCTCCTACCGTTAGTAAAGGGCCAACGGCTTAACGTGTTCCACGGAGGAACTCAGGATAATATATTTTGGTCACCCATCCAACGACCGGCCTTAACGAACAATGCTTAGTTTAGACAATCGCAGGCCGGACGCCAAGCCACTGAGCCATTGCGCAATACTATCTTATTGCAAATTCGGTGATCGGTATACACCGGTAGTCATCAATATATTGACTTAAGTATTGCCTGCGCGCATCATTCAACAGTATGATAAACAAATGAAAGTCAAAGGATTTATCACGCTCTGATTGACCTACTCACCTGGATATGGTAATTAGCGTTAATGACAGTTTCTAAATTTTACATTAGCTGCGATACAAACACCACGTGCTTAGAGAATCTTATAGGCTTAAGAAAGTAGATTTTATTAATTCGAAAAAAACTAAATTTAACCTGCTTCTTATTCTTGGCCTATTCCCAGTCTATTTGGGGTCGGCGCAGTATGTCTCCTTTACCATTAAGACGTCAGACGTTTTGATTCATATATCAGCCATCATACCGGAAAGATGCTGATGATGAATGAATGTATAGAAAAAGACGAAAAGTAACATGTCGAGAGATCGGTGAACTCAGAGAGTGATGGAATGGTTTGACTTAGGTTTTACAGCGGGCCGCCTGCCTGACACCAACCCTCTCTGGGTATATGCTGTTGTTGGTGGTTTATGTTTTTCAATCTGTGGGTCGCAAAGCCTTACTTGGGAGATCACCGGCGAAAGGAAAAGGCAAGGTTCTATACTATAATACAGAACAAGGTTACAGTGAAAAATAAATGACAGAGAGAAATGGAGACTACTTATTGTCTATTACCTAAGGGGGTCGCTAAATTTTTTAAAGTTGTAAAGCGGTCGCGTGCCTATTTGAAAAGATTGAAAAACACTACAAACTCTCAACTCAACTCCTACTACAAAAAAACCTAAGCAATTATATTTCCGGCAGCCTTATTTTCCTTGAAAGTGTCACCTGAAAATCGAATTTCTCTTCTGTTTAAAACCCTGATTTCTCCGCACAGCAACCTGGAAACCCTACTCCACTTGCTGAAAGGCAGCCTGGGCACGGGCATTCTCGCCATGCCGCACGCCTTCTACAACTCCGGCTACGTGGTCGGCGCCATCGGCACCCTCGTTATCGGCGTGCTGTGCACTTACTGCATCCACATCCTTATCGACTCGTGCTACGTGCTGTGCAAGCGGCGGAGGGTGCCCTCGCTAAGTTACACTGCTGCTGCGGAGGCGGCGCTGCTCGAGGGGCCTGACTGGTGCAAGGCCTGCGCTCCTTATGCCGCGTAAGTTATTAATTAATTAAAATTACTTTGGTTGGTGGTATGACTTCTTTCAAGTCCGCCCGTGTGCATGTGTGATAGATAAGACAGTCAGCCCCTCTGTGGTTGAGGGTTACAGGTGAAGTTCGATTCCATCTTCGGCCCTTGTCGTCACTTACCATCAGGTGAAATGAAGGGCAAGAGCTTCCCTGTCTAGCATTAAAAAAAAACTTTTGACAATCACTTGACGCCGTAGGTCAAATCCTGGTTTTCCTGCCTGTACTTACATACATCATCACCAGTTAATATCCCACTGCTGGGGCACGAATATACGGAAACTGGGCCGTAACCCACCACACTGACCCATTTTGGGTTGGTGGGTATTAACGAATGCAGATGCATCCGGGACCAACGGTTTGACGTGCCTTCCGAAGCACGAAGGAACTCGAGATAATAACCCACCCATCCAATGACCGGCCTTAGAGAACATTGCTTGTTTACGCAATCGCAGTCCAAGTGCGCCATGCCACTGCGCTAGCGAGCTGGCGGTGATAGTGATGATAATTGTGCAAAGCTTTTTCTCCAAAATATAATTAACCAATGCTCCTCCTTCACAGACATGTCGTGAACATCTTCCTGCTGGTATACCAAATCGGCACGTGCTGCGTGTACGTCGTATTC
Organism: Cataclysta lemnata; assembly: GCA_963931975.1. Lineage (NCBI taxonomy): Eukaryota > Metazoa > Arthropoda > Insecta > Lepidoptera > Crambidae > Cataclysta > Cataclysta lemnata. The sequence continues at coordinate 26,898,691 of OZ008338.1, forward strand.
GTCACCGAGAATATTCACTACGTGCTGACCAAGCAGTTCTCTCTAGAAGTCGAAATGATCCACGTAATGGCTGGGATTCTGCTGCCGCTAGTACTGATCAACTGTGTGCGCGATCTCAAGTACCTGGCTCCGTTCTCTGCCGTCGCTAACGCTGTGACTATAGCCAGTTTCGGCATCATCCTGTACTACATCTTCAGGGAGACCCCCACTTTGGAGGGCAAGGAGGCGGTCGGAAAACTCAGCAACTTCCCGCTCTTCTTCGGGACTGTGCTGTTCGCCTTGGAAGCTATTGGCGTGGTAAGGAAGCGTACAATACTGTTTTGGTTATGATTTGAACATTGTAATATCCGAAATGTTAGAAAAATTAGTATACAAAGAATGCTGTAGTTAGCAAAAGTTCGAAATATCATACTCTTGATGCTCTAATTATGAGGTTTAATGCCTACACAATACACATCATAATTACAAGCATATTGAACTTTTTCTAACCACTATATTCTTTGTAACATACAATACGTAAAATATACCTACCTATTCAGGGATATAGTCTTAATTTTACGCCTATATCCCTGAAGAGGCAGGTATGGCCCTGAAGAGGCAGGCAGACTTGATTAAAGTGAGGAAATAACTACACGAACATACCCGCAGGCATGCCTGCAGACATGCCCGACGGACCTCGCTTCCAATAAGTCTGTGCGATGTTTGCCTAGTGCAGGACCGTCAGTCAGTCTGACCTAGGTCAACTAGGTCCGCGCGGGTTTGTCCGTGTAGTGAATTTCCCGGAAGTTTCGCCGATTAGGTTAGGTTTCACGTAGTAGGTGGCGAGCCTGTTGCTATCTATCGGGCACGTAAATCGGAGAATATTTCTAGCTTGTATAAAAGGAACGCTGCTGCGCATTACTCTTAGCTGTCTTTCCCTTGGTCTCCTTGTGGAGAGACACCCGCGGGAGAGACGGGGGTGATGACAATGGTATTCTGCTCTGCCGTCACCACACGGCTAGACACAATGTAGTGAAATGTACCTATAACAACCAATTTACTTCGCCCCAAACTGACCAAAAATTATTTCCTCTCATCAGATCCTTCCCCTGGAAAACGAAATGAAGAACCCCAAGGACTTCGTGGGCAAGTTCGGAGTGCTCAACATGGCTATGGTGTCCATTATTGTCTTGTACGTGGGCATGGGGCTGTTTGGCTACCTGCAGTACGGCGCCGACGCTAAGGGCAGCATCACTCTCAATTTGCCTTCTGACAAGGAAATGTGAGTATATACAAAACTATGATCATAGATGGTACTGGATAGGTTTTAAGCACCGGCCGGCAATCTTCGAAAACTTCCTGCTTGGGGCACCGTTTGTAGTTGTTTTCATACATACATACATACATAAATCACGCCTATATCCCCGAAGGGGTAGGCAGAGGTGAACTAGCACCCACGTTTCGCCAATTATGTTAGGTCCCATGTAATAGGTGGCGAGCCTATTGCCATTTATCGGGCACAAAAGTCGCAGTATATTGCTATTGCTAGGTGGTATAAGAGGAACGCTGCTGCCCATTCCTCATCGCTAATTTATCCTTAGTCGCCTTGTACGACACCCACGGGACAGATTTGGGGTGGAGACAATTGTATTCTACTCTGCCGTCACCACACGGCCAACGGCAGTTGTTTTCACCTTACAATAACTCTCACACTTTGCTATTATTCGTGCGAATGACGTGTGGGCTACATAATAACCCTTCTGTTCTACTACGAAGTCTAATCGTTAGCCCTCTAATCTAAGACTTAATATTTTGTTTATGTCACAGGCTCGCCAGCATTGTCCAAGGTCTCTTGGCGTTCGCGATCTTCATCACCCACGGCCTGGCCTGCTACGTCGCCATCGACATACTGTGGAACGAGTACATTGGCTGCCGTATGATGAACAACAAGCACCGCATCTTCTGGGAATACGTTCTGCGCACTAGCGTCGTCATGCTCACATGTAAGTGCTTACCGCTTCTTCTTCTTCTCCCTGCCCTGTTCCCGGTCTATCTGGGGTTGGCGCAGTATGTTTCCTCTTCCATTCATATCGGTCAGACGCCATCTAGCCATCCACTCGCTTTTGATTCGTATCATCCATCACACCGGAAAGGTGCTAGTGATGTAAAAATGACGGAAAAGACCATGTCGAGAGACCGATGAAAGGAGAGTGACTGGGATGGCAGCATTCCAATCCACACTGCTCAAGGTTTTGGCTTAGGTTTTACCGCGCCAATCGAAGGATTGTCAGTCGATACTTTTATTCGAAGTCAGTCTATTAGTATGGTTAGAAATTGTTAAAGTAAAAGATATTGGCCGACGTTGACTATTACAATTATTCGTCGATTGATGCCTTTGATCGAAAATCGATCGATTGGTGTAATGGCGTGTGGTAACAAACACCTTTGCTGCATTACTGCCCGTGTAGAATATTGCGTAACGATTGACACTTGTTGCAGTTGGAATTGCTGCGGCTGTCCCCGAACTGGACTTGTTCATCTCCCTGTTCGGCGCCCTCTGCCTGTCCGCGCTCGGGCTCGCCTTCCCTGCCTTCATCCAGAGCTGCACCTACTGGTACTACGTGTCCGACTCCGAGCGGATCCGCATGATCGTGAAGAACGTGATCGTCGTGTTGTTCGGGGTCCTGGGACTCATCGTCGGCACTTGGACTTCGCTCGAGGGGATCATCATCAAGTTCTCGGGGGGTCACGGCCCCCATGACCTCCCACTCAACGCCACCGAGGCCCTCAACGCCACCGGATTCTCACCTTGAACGCCCGTCGCGTCGGCGCCGCAATTCTAATGCTCAGAAGGAAGTAACCCGTCGGAGCATTGCATAGTGCCATCCTTTTCAGTTAGAGGTCGGCTTCGCATCTGACTCCTAGGAATATTTTAAGCCAATTGCTATTTAGCCACTGCAATCTTGTGGCTGACAGTGAACGGCGATCTTTGTTAGTAACTTGTTCTAAGTGAATTTTATTTTGTTTAATCATTTATTACTTTGTTACTTTTTTAGCGGTATTTTAAGATTATTTTGCTAAGCGTTTTCCATCGGTTAACAGTAGATTAAGTGACCTTTACGATTGTTATATGGGTTGACTCTGACCTCGGAAAGACAGCTATGTTTGTTTCAGTTATTCTAGTTACGTCTAGACTGGTCCTAATAACATCCTGAGTCCACGACAGGGCAACTAGCGTCGCTTATTTGCCGGCGTGGGCAGTTGTGTCCTGTTTCTACATAGGGTAATTTATTATAATATAGTAGATGCATGTAACAGCTATTTTTAAATTGATACCTTTTAGAGATTTACTAATGTTTACTAAGTGTCTATTTAATGGACTTTCAACATAATAATAATATAATTATTATTCGTAGTGGACTAATGAAATCTCCAGGACATTGTGATTTTCGCAATATACATAATATATTATTTAATCTTCAAAGCTATTGCCCAGCCATGGGAACTGAATCTAAAATTTTAATCACATAGAGTAACCAGAGATAAATGTTATAAAGAAAAATACTGAAATTATTCAACTATTAAGAAGTTTTGACACGTATCGATTTTACCTTGCCGCATCAAATTGGATCAAAACGAGAAGTCGTGCAATGGCTATATGTATATCCTATATAATTTTATACATGTATTACCATTTGATATTATATTTAGTGTAGGTAGTGCGTGCATAAAGTAGTGGTAGGATCAATTGATTAGTAGAATGATTGTCGTTATCAACAGTAGATATAAGAACGTCACGCTTCTGAGTTGGCGAGGACATCTTCATACCCCGTTGCACGGGACGTGGAGAACATCTCCTCGGGGGAGAAGAAGAATATATTCGCCTCCCGCTCTAACTCCAACTAAATCCCGAGACAATACTCTGTGAAGGGGTGGAGAGACATTTCGTCCACGTCCCGTGCTAGGCCTACAGATAGACTTTTTAGTTTTCTAAGTTATTTATCATGAAATCAGTCGTGCGGGTTGAACCTGCATGCATCGGGTTCTACGATAACCAAACACGAGCATATTCCATCCGTAAACAAAACAATAAACTGTGAACAAATTTCTGGACAGTTGTGTTGTACAATTTAATGAGCTATCTATATTTTTAGTGTAGCATTGCGTTGGTTGCGCATGCACGTCGTATTTATGCTAACTTCTGCCCGCAAAGTTCTGGAAAGTACTTTTATAAAGAGGACAGTGAAAATAGCCCCGAGTATCTTAGTTTTAATTTTCTACAAGTGTAATATAAATGGCGGTCATGGCCATGCAACTATCTATGTTGTTTCGAAAATTTTAAAAAATTAAAGTTTGATTTAAGTCAATCCTGTGTTTCAGGTTTAGTTTGATTACAAAAATGTAACAAATTAATCAAATACGAGTATTTTACATACAAGACTATATTGTTCGTTCAAATCCAAATTTTAATTGAAACGTGTATCTAAGTACATTAATTTCGCTGTTTAACATGATTTGGTATATTGTGATTTGAAGGTATATCGGCTATTGTTCCAGAACCGGAAGGACTAAGTACCTATAGGTACCTACTATCATTGAAAGTGAGAAAAAGTGAATGGCATTTCGATAGCATAAGTTTAATTTAAGTACAATCTAATAGACATTATCTACTACTTAGTGTAACCATGATAGTGAAATTCCCATTATTTACTAGTATTATTCATTCATGTATTTATTGTTATTTGGACATAATGATGATTTGCGGTGATCGAGCTAGTCGGAAGATGGGAGGGCGGGCGACCATTATCGTCAACGATATATGTAATATCGAATTTAGTAATTCCTGGTTTCTACAACTTTATCATGGAGCGTCTGTTCTACGCATTGAAGGCTTCTGTTTCAAGATTTAATATTTTTATCATGCCTGCCTATCGTAGACAAAACAATCCACAGATTGGTTTTGGAAGCCCGGTGTATGTTCGTAAGCATTTTCAACTGTTTTTTGTTGTGTCCGTACAAATTTCACGTACACCTACGTATTGACTAATGTCATCATTTGTGGTCATCATCAAGATAATATAATAAGTAACGGTATTAATTTGAAATTAAATGAAGTATACTATACTATTTTTCATCTCTAAATTTGAGAAAGTTTACGAACGAAAACTAACTAAGTAGTTGAATTGGAGCTAATTTTAAATTCGCAAAAGCACGCAGCCGGCGTTGAATGGGACTAAGGTTGGTACTTTTCGTATGGAGAAACTGATTCGATGATAAAAAATTGGTTTGAAACTGTTCAGGCACTCTAAAACATGTTTCTCTTGCGGAGTCGGTCATATCTTAAAATAAATACTTTATGAATATAAGCGTAGTGTAACAAACAGCCTGGCGTCTCTCTTATGGCGATATAATGAAAGTAAAGTCCTCTTACTGTATACAGGATTAAATGTAAAGTAAAAATTTATTAGAAGTAAATACTATACTAAATACTTTTTAGAAGTTCCTCCGTATCTCCGCAAGTCAGAAAAGTACCGTAGCCCATGGTCGCTGGCTCGCGGATTGTCTTCGTAGCACGGGATGTGGACAAAGTCTCCCCGGGGAAAAGAAAAGATTTTCCTCTCACTCTCTGTCTAGTCTACCTACCACTAATTACCGAGACAAAACACTATCTCAAGTGGTGGAGAGAGATTTTGTCCACGTCACCTGCTGGACCTGAAAAACGAGTTACGTTAACACGCTCCTATTTAGACTTCGACAAATTTGTTATCGTTAAAATTATTCCGGTCATGTTTGTTAAAATACAAATCTGTGATTTTGATAGTTGTAAAAGATATTATTTTTAGTAGGTCTTTATATTTGGTTAACTATGTTACTATGTGCGATGTGTTCCACACGTCAGTGATATTGTGCTCAGAGAGTGTTTGGGGTGCAATCCCATATTATTATGAATTAATAAATGTAATTAAACTCACTGTATCTCTTTTTTTGTTTTTCTCACTATACTTAAAACGGCTCCTGATTGGTAGCTTTATTAAATGCAACTGTAGCCCCACACCCACGTAGAAGAAAAATTAAAATTGATATCATGAACAAAGAAAATAAAGACAGAAAAATTTAGAAAAATCATGATGCTGGTATGGGTGGAAATCGAACCCGCGTCCTCCACAATCCGGGCAGATGCTTTTACCACTCGACTAACAAGGGCGTTGGTTAACTCCCGAAATTCGTCCAACCATTCAACGTTTTAAACTAACGTGTAGCAATATAGAAATACATTTCTAACATCCAAAGGAGCCTAGGTGACCAATCTAAGGAATAGAACACAAAATGTAAATTTTTGACAATAACTCACATTTGACACGACAGTCGCCATGTTGTTTTTTCTGCAATACGTCAGTTTCATACATTTATATTCTATTCGTTCGATCGAATAGATTGGCTACTTGTCTAGAAGGGCTTAAGTAAATCTGCTCCAGCTTGTGCCTAATCAGCACAAGTTTAATATGACCCCTGTATTATCTCATCGTACACTAGAAAAGCTCTATCAGCAACTTGCGCCACTTGGAAAGTGATGGAAATGGAAAGCTGCCGTCGCGGCCGAACAATCGTTGGCCTCAGGGTGGTTTCGACGCGGGATCCGTTATTCAGCTTCGCCCGTAATACTGACATTGGCAGAATTGTCAATATCGTCAATAAAGTTGCAAATCCGTTTACTCGTCAATAAATATCGCGATAATCGCATCCAGTCTAATCCTTGCTATACCATGCATTCGGTTAAGCTTGGGTTGCTCGGGCATAGGTGAAATTCGTCAGATTTCTCTGAATTTCAAAATGGGAAGATTCATAATATGCAATAAACACAAGAAAATTCAATAAAACAATATTTTATTTAATACATGGCGGCAACGGGACTATCGACCCAAATTATAAAAATCTTATCTAACAGTTGGTCACAATTTTTCGTTTGCTTTCATTGTTTATAGACGTTCATTCTTAAAAGTTTTATTTCGTAAACAACCTAAACATGTTGTTTTGTTCAAATTAATAGAAATAGAAAATCTACAATAATATTTATAGTTTAAAGCGAATACCTTATTAACCGTATAGATCTGTTCGTCATAAATAACATTAGTTCATTAAACATTAAAAAAAGTGCCAACATTCTTTACGAAATAAACCAAGTACGAATAAAACATAATTATAACACTGTAACTTCTCGACGGATCGTCTGTTTGCTAATCAAAATTTGCAAATAAATCCAAATAGACAATTTTTATCTGAAGTCACCTCATTCAGCAATGTTTCCATATTCCTGGTTCGTCTGACCGAATAAAAACTATAACCAGAAAAGGGTTTCGTCTTCGCTAATACAACGAAATCATACTCATAATAATAATACAATAATCAAACATAAAAACGAACCGGTCCCGTGGTGATGGAACTCCCGAGTTCATGGTAACATCGTTTAAAAACAATACAATACAAATAAAACAATCAATTATACTAAACACGACTGTTACTAAAACAATTACACCTTTTCATACGCGTGGAATAAAGTTGTTAGCGCATAGGTACAATTTACTGCCAACAATACACCACCTGTATACACTTTGTCGAATATAAGTGCTATGTTAATTTTAATTAATGACTTATATTGCAGTAACAAATTTAATCCACCTTCTTTCTTTCAACGGCATTAGCCAGAACTTTAAATGCTGCATTTTATTTGTAAAAAGGATTTGTTAAAACAATTATTCGTCTCATTAGTACTAATAGGTACATTAATAGTAGATTATAGTAAACAAAGAATGTCTCAGATCACAAGTATTTGATCGATAAAAAGGCAATCTGAGGCTTTCTTTTTTACAGCCTGAGGTAAGATAACAGTTTTATGTCACCCCATGACCAGGAAGTGGGCTTTTACGTACGCGTAGCGGGCGTAAAAGGTCACTTTGTGGTCAGGTGTGACATAAAATAATTAATCCAACACTTTATTTGGTATACCCGCATTTATACTAACACGTGGCCGATGACAGAACGCGCTTTTGACAGATGCTACAAATTTTTATATCGACGGAATACACTTCCGACAAATTTCACTTTTCTATTGTCGAATAAGGAAAAATACTACGTATTTAAGAAACTGATAGCACCAGTCAAGACATTTTCTCAACGGTCCCAATTGAAATCATTTCAATATTGGTTTACATCACAGCATTTTCAATACAGTTACATTTCTGGCTCCCTACTGCGCCTCTACGCATTCCGACCGAACATAGTCAGCATGTTTGTTTAGAATTTTATTTTAACTTTCTTTATCAACGGTAGTACCTTCAAATTTAACTAAATTCGGGTAAGGAATGCAGAAACGCTCTATTCGATAAAAAACAAACGGTGTTTCGGTAGAGAAGTGTTAAATCTAATGTTATCACTTTATAAAGTGAACGGATCTTATTAAAAGACTTATTTACCTAAACACTTTTTCGTAATAATACCGAAAATTTCTAAAAACTCAGAGGTAGTTTACCCTTAACAGTTAAAAAATATTAACATAACAATTATTATACAAGATTAATCATAATAAAAAGAATACAAAATCCTAGCAACGAAAGCTAAAACGAATTATTGGGATTAGATTTAAAATGTGAGGTTGTTAAGAAATTACGATTGAGTAGATAATTATAATATTATATTAAGATACATTATTAAAAAAAATTATATATTATATTGCAGTAGATGGGAACTGATGCCCATGACAATGTTAAAAAGAATATTTGAATAATTTCATGTTTTTCATCTTACTGATTTTCATTTATGAGACATGATATATTATTTTAATCGAATTTCATGAATATTTATTAAAAATTAAGAATAAATACATTAAATATTTGACTATTATTCATTTTAATACATATTATAGAATAATTATTTTAAGAATAAAAATAAAAATAAATCTAGTAAATTCAAAATATTGTAAGCAATTAAATAAAATAGAACGTTAGTTAAAACACGTGCGGACATCGTCAGTTAAACTTTGAACATAGAAAAAATAACTTAAAATAAAATGGAATGTTAAATGCAAAGAACGAAGATTGCAGAAGGTATGGTCACCATCGCGTCAGGTCAATATGTCAAAATTTCTCAATCGACTTTGCCCTTTACACCATACAAGTTAAGGTGGATAATCGATTGGAGATATTCAATAGTTTTGTATAGTATGACTGTACAAAGTATCGACACTGGCACGGGATGCTTCTAGCTGCAGAATAGGCATGTGGACTGTTTGGAGCAAAGATATCTATTTTTGCAGAAAAATAAAGATTCACATAATGTTTTTCCCTTTTGTCCCCAAATACGTAATATAGTAATTGAGGCGTCAAGTGATAATACGCATTCATAAAAACCATTTGACAAGTGTCACTTTGCATATTTGTGAACAGTGATTGCTTATTTTACTTTGTTTGAAAAAGAGGGCAGCGACCGACAATCGGACATAGGTTATACCTGCGCAGACGACCGTCATTTTGGTTCAACTTACGTGCCGGGAACTGTAGTTACTTAACTCTAGTTCATGTGCTGAACATGATTTCTTTCGGGTGGTGAGTGGGGGTATTATTTTCTGCCGACGTCGTATCCTGGCATGATGGTGCCAAGGGCCGTCTTCAGTTGCTCGTTGACCTCGGGGTTGTGGTTGCGGAGGCAGCCGCGGCAGTGGGGGCACACTTGCACCTTGCCTATCTTGAACGCCATGTTGAGGCAACTCTGTTGGCAAAATAATTTTCTGCATTTTAATATTTTGAAGAAAATTAAAACTACTTTCCAAGGTAGCGGAATCATAATCATCATACATACATAAATATGTCACGCCTTTCTGTCACAGGGGTAGGCAGAGATCACTTCTTTCCACTTGTTTTGATCCTTAACATACTTCTTTCGCTTCATCCAATCTTCATACATGTTCGTCGGTTAGTTTTAACCTGGCTCTTTTTAATGGACTTTCAATTTGATTTTGAAAGATCCGCCTAGACTTTCTCCGTCCCATTTTTCATAAAACCTTTTTGTCATTCTCCTTTCATTCGTTCTTTGACGTGACCTATCGACGTGACCAAACCCTTTTTCAATACTTGTCATTAAATCTTCTTTCAAACCACACCTTTCTCATCACCCTGCTCTTAGCTCATTCTATTTGGGATCGGCGCATTTTATCCTTTTTCTCCACTCCCTTCTGTCACTCGTCGTCTCCTCATCCACACTCATCACCTTCAAATCACACCTCACACAATCCATCCATCTTTTCAGTGGTCTTCCTCTACTTCGACATTCAGCAACATTAATGTCCATACCAAGGAGTAGATATTTAACAATGATATAGCGCACGCAGACGTGTCGTGATGGCAGAGCAAAATATGACCTCATCTACTGACCTCCATACATACATACATAAATCACGCCTATATCCCCGAAGGGGTAGGCAGAGGTGAACTAGCACCCACATTTCGCCAATTATGTTAGGTCCCATGTAATAGGTGGCGCGCCTATTGCCATTTATCGGGCACAAAAGTCGCAGTACTATTGCTAGGTGGTATAAGAGGAACGCTGCTGCCCATTTCCCATCGCTGATTTATCCTTAGTCGCCTTGTACGACACCCACGGGAGAGACAATTGTATTCTACTCTGCCGTCACCACACGACGTCACACTACTGACCTCCAACATTATAATATTCACACATTTACACCTTTAACATTATAATACTTCCAAGAAGAATATTATGTCCCTTATTGGAATACTCACCATACAGAACAAATGATGACACGGCGTGTTGACAGGTTTGCTCACGACATCTTGGCAAATGATGCAGAGGAACGCTTCTCTTACACGCTCCACGAAGTCCTAGGGGAAAATTAATATAATTGAAAATAGAGATTGTTATTGATGCAATAATCTTAGATCATATCATGTGCAACATGGTTTCCGATACTTAGCGTAGCTTATCACATTAAATGCTGAAAAAACCTTTTGGCCTTAACACACACGTTTCCAATATTTAACGTATTTCTAAGTCGATTCATGAGTGTTAGTCGCCTTGTACGACACCCGCGGGAGAGATGGGGGTGGTGACAATTGTATTCTGCTCAGACATCACCACATCATCACCTGCCCTTTAAGGGTCCTCACTGCTGGGGCACGGGCCTTCCAAAAAATATGGAGATTGGGCCATAACCCACTACGCTGACCCAGTGCGGGTTGGTAGGTATTAACGACTGCAAAGCAGCCGGGGCCATCGGCTTAGCGTGCCTTCTGAAGCACGGAGGAACTCGATATAATACATTTTTGGTCACCCATCCGGTCCTAGCGAACATGCTTAGTTTACGCAATCGCAGGCCAAGTGCGCTATGCCACTGCGCTAGCGAGCTCGCTCACGTCACCACACGGCTATTAAAATAGTATATTTTACACTGTGTATAGACTTACTATTTTGCCCTTAGCTTTTAAGACCGCCAAGCACTCGTCCCATAAAGCTTTGTTGACAGTGTCCCCCTTAATAGCGTTCCTCTCTTCATCAGTCAAACTACTGTTAGTCGCTTTCATCTTGAACATGGAGGGCAAATCCAGTTTCGCTTTTTTTCCTTTCTCTGAAAAGCAATAAATAGCTACATGTATATATAACAAGTGCTTTCCTGTAAAAATCTTTTAAAATCAGATTATTATAACGTCTAGAAGACAGTATGACCCAGCGGCATTTTATGGATAGCGATTTTCTTAGAAATATATAGTCCGATAGTAATAAATGTATTATTTATTGTTATAATAATATATCCATAGTATTCATAAACTATCTATAAAATAGTAGATTTTCCATCAAGTGCACAAAACGAATCATTTTTGTCCGAGACTTTTAGCAATATATGTCCTTTTAGCAATATATGATAGTAATGTCGAGGATATAAATGGTTTTGTGGACGAGTTAGAACTCTGCTTTTCACTTCGTTTGCAAGGAAATAAAAACAGTAATTTATCATAACGTTTCTTAAAATTCAAACTAAAATTAGTTAGTTTTGATTTTTTTTATTTTCTCTATATTTTAGGGAAGGCAAAGGGTCTAGCCCATACAGCCTTATATATTTTATCTGTAGTCTTATGAAATAATGAGTGGGTGAAATGTATGAATGAAATGAATTTTACGTTAAAATATGGGTGCCACATATTTTAACGCATCTAGGGAGTGCTTGGCGCGAATTTAATGGTTACAGAGTTAATGATAGTGCTTGATGAAATGGATAAAACCACTTTTTTTAGTGATCTTCACCACAACATCAAACACATCATGAGACTTATTTTCGATGATTCTGCATAATTGTACATCAACACGGATGCTTGTGCATCAAAATAACACCACTTTCACTGCACAAAATCCACTCTGTAACAATTTTTGAATAATATAAATCTGACTGACACCACGAAACGCGCCAAACACCCCGTTAGTTAATTTTGAATACTGAAAGAAATTGTTTTTCCCATTGATGTTAGGCTTGGGCTGCAGACCTATACAGCCAAGTATTAAATTAATTTTGAAATATAATTTTCTTCAATTAATTTAATAACCTACCGTACCTACTTGAATTAAAATTTTAATATCTTTTATGTCTTAAAAAACGTAAATATTAAAAAATAACAAATTTTATCTCTGATTTTCTTATAGTGTTTGGCTACATGTCTCATTTTCCTTGCCTTAATATAGACACATTCATGAGTAGATACGTTAATGCCCTAGAGCACAAAATTCGATTTTGTGCAGCCTATATCCTGCACAAATAAGCACTTTCAGAGCGTGAGAAGTGAAAAAAAGATTACTAACTCTTGTTCTCCTTTCCAGCAGAGCCCATCGCTTTCTTTTTTGCCTTCGGTTCCTCGACAGATATATCAGAAAGTGGTCTCTTTGAGGCCTTCCTCTTTTCTTCCTCCGCTTCCAAGTAGCCATCCGGATACTGTGCAAAATTGTATTTTCATTACAAAAATATTGTAGTTAAGACACTGTTATACAGGGTTATTTTTAAAACACCAAAAACATTGCAGGAGTAGATAGCTAACATCATAAGCAACAACAATGTGTGTTCTACGACTTTTGATGATTCGTTAGATTTTACTTTCATACAAAAATAAATACTAATTTAATTTACCGCTCTAACTGCCGCACTCAGAGACGTCAAATAACGTTAATGAGTACTTAACGTCAAAAAAATGACAATTCAAAACTAGTCGCTATTCTTGCTGATATATGGTCTAGATTAGAATGAAAATTTTTGACATTAAGCACTCATTAACTTTAATTGACGTCTCTGAATGCGGCAGTAAAAGTCAATAACTCATGGCAAAAAAGAGTTTGATGCGGTCACAGATGGAACTAATTTTTATTTGCATTAGATATCACTGATTTGCTTTCGTACTCTGGTAGTCTGGTCAATTCTCAAATTTTTCGGTAACTTTGCTATTTATTTGTATTTTTATTTATTAGCTTCAATTCAACGGATATCTAACTAAAAATGAACAAAACTCATTTTATCCAAACTATTTTTTGACAAGCTGTACGTACACCTACTTGCATCGGCAATAAGGAGTGCGCGGGCCTAGCGTAGCGTCGTCCTTTCGTTCAAAGAGTAACAATACTACGTAAGTTTTCGTTTATGAATGAAAACATAGACGTATAAATGTCACGACAGTACAATAAAGCTTAAAAATATAATTTTGCGCAATGTTTTGCGTTATATTAAAAGTCATAAAACAAACGTTGTTATTTATGATGTCAGCTATCTAGTCGTGGGAGGTTTTTGGTGTTTTATAAACAACCCTGTATATTAATTAGCAGAACCGTTAACGTATTATTTTATTATACGATTGCCAATGTCTGTCACAAAGACAGTAGCCGCTATAACCTACTTATAAATCTATTTCAGGTTATCAGAATATCCTGGTAGTGAAAATTTTTGTCTATAATAATTAAAATCATACCTTTTTTATTTAAAACTGTGTTTTATTGGTCATGTAATTATAAATTAATTAACATAGGTACTCACTATGACAGGGTAAACTGCAGCGCCTTTCTCCCACGGTGCCGGACTCGGGTCATCACGGCGCAGTAGATACTTCCACACTCGGAACCCGGACAAGCCCTTCTCGGGGTAGTATTTCACCACCTTGTACAGGCCATCGTATCTGTGAACAAAATATTTTTTCTCTCTTTGCTTCAATAACGTGTTATCTTGTAAAACACAATTATTGGACTTGTCACGTTATTAAAGTAAAGAAGCGATTTATTATTAAACGTTTTGTTACAGAAGTAAACATAATTTTTATAATTTTTTATTAACTATTCTACCTCTAAGTTGTCTTAATAATAAAGATTTCATTTATTTTATTTTATTTCATTGGATTCTAGGAGTCAATGTGGCAACACTCACCGAATCCCCTCCTTGGGCGCGTACTTGGGGAAATGTTTCAGCATTTTGCAGGAACGAACCACGCGAACCGGCCTGCCTTCCTTCCAGTTGTCCCCTGCGTCCGCGCCCTCCGGGTTGATTTGTTTCACGGCGCAGTTGCGCGCTAAGGCTCTGAAAACGGAAGCAATCACTCAATATACATTACATACATACATAAATCACGCCTATATCCCCGAAGGGGTAGGCAGAGGTGAACTAGCACCCACGTTTCGCCAGTTATGTTAGGTCCCATGTAATAGGTGGCTAGCCTATTGCCATTTATCGGGCACAAAAGTCGCAGTACATTATTAGGTGGTATAAGAGGAACGCTGCTGCCCATTCCTCATCACTGATTTATCCTTAGTCGCCTTATACGACACCCATGGGAGAGATTTGGGGTGGTGACAATTGTATTCTACTCTGCCGTCACCACACGGCATCACTCAATATCATACATACATTTATGAAGGCCGTATGGTGACAGCAGGGCGGAATACAATTGTCACCGCCCCATCTCTCCCGTGTGTGTCGTACAAAGCGACCAAGCGTAAAGACAGCGATGAGTAAGGCCAGCAGCAATTTCTCTTATATCACCTAGCAATATACTGCGATTTATGTGCCCGTTAGATGGCAATAGGCGCGCCACCTATTACATGGAACCTAACTTAATTGTCCTAATTAAAAGTGGGTGTTTACCTGCCCGTTCGGGGATATGGACGAGATTTTTACACTTTTCGTTGTAAACCAACGGATACCACCGCAATGCAGAAATAGTGTTTCTAAAATTGAAAGTAGGTATTTTTCCAAATAGAATAGAAATAGAAATTGCGTTTGCTTTTCTTTGAAATAATTTTTTTTTTGTAAAAAAAAAAAAAAAACAAGGCGACCATGTTGCCATGTTGTTTTATATCTGTGATACGTCAGTTTCATGACCTTTGTATTATATTCGTCGAAATAAATTGTCTATTTGGCTAGAGGGGCTGGTAGGAAAAACTGACTTGTTCTCCCTGGTCAGCGTCTGATCGCAGGACTGTTCCGCGGTCCGCTTGTTGCCTGAGAGGTCCCGGCCGCCGCTGCCGGTGTACGTGAACTCGTTCCCATTGTCCACGTCGTCCTCGTAGCCCCCCGATAGCACGATGCTGTAGGCGCCGTCCGCCTCGCGACCGTGGATGCCTGACACCGGCGGTCTGTGCACGCCGGATTCTGATAGCTGGAACAAAATAAGAATAACACCCTATAGTTTACACCATGTAAGAAAAAATATAAATAAAAATTGGCTTTTTTGGAATAGATTTCTTGAAAAGTAAACGAGAAACGGCGATATTCATTCTTAAAATTGCAATTTGAATGTTAATTAAATTTTTAAAAAGGTCTTTTTTAAGCTGTTTTTCATGTCTAGAACGCCTCGCCATGTTTAATACCGAAATCACGTCACTCTAATAGTACACAAAGTAGCTTTCGGTAGTCGTATTGGTTACTGTGTGACGTCACGAGCCAAAATATAGCGGCTAACATTTCTGCGCAAAAATTCAAAATTATAAATAAAAATAAGTTTTTAAGACATTTATCGGTTTCACAAAATTTAAATCAAATTCTACTGGTTTAAAACACCCTCAGGATTGGTTTAAAACAGTTTTCAAAAAAAGGTGTAATACCCTATTATATTAATTTTATCTCTCTCAAACTGCCACGCCAAATTTAGCTTAATGGAAAGAAATTACCTGAATTCTGAATCTCCAGCACATGCCGACTTCAATGCCTGGTATAGATCCAAAGTGACTGAGTGACATTGAGCACGCCTTGGTTTTGCCTGCACCAGAAATTATAATTGTACAGTGATATAAATTTCCCCCTTTTACATAAATTAAACCTGTTTGTAGTAAGTACCCGAAGTAGTAGCAGAGTATTACACCAAATAAAAATATTTAGGATGAAAATATTAGTCTGCTCCATGGTCAACACACAACCATTATAAATGTATAATATAAAGAAAGAAAACGCCTATTCTGATATTTCAATTTATCGCATTTTTTGTTTTTTTTATAATATTACCTAATATTCAATACAAAGTATTGAGTATAATGCTGGATACAATGTACAAGGCGAAATCAAAAATTACCATAGTATTACCCTTATTTTCCGCATGCTTTATTGACTGACCGTCGCATGCACCAGCACCCTAGCTTCAACATCCACCAAATTTAGTTTATTTTAGAAAACAAAAAATTTGCTTCGCTTGCATCATCATATTATATCATACACAGAAGCAATTAAATAGCGAGGTAGTGATAATATTAGCTATTGCAAGTTAGTCATTACATAAATTAAATACCATCGCAAAAACACACAGAAACAATCATAAAAAATAACATCGTTACAACTCAGTATGTCGATATAAGGGAGACATTAAAAATTTTATATTGAACATCCCCCACATAGACTTACCAACACAGGCCATGCCACGGCCCCAATCTCTCGTAGTTTTTGATGCTGTGCTCTTCTTTGCTTGCTTACTGGCCCCAGGGGCAACCACATCAGTGGGGTCTCTTTTACAAGATGGGCAGTACCAGTCCTCTTCTGGCAACTCGGTCAAAGGGGGAGACAAACAAGCCATGTGATAACCGGAATTGCATTCATCGCACAGGACTATCTATAATAAATATTTTCTCTTTATTTCCCACCGATAGGTAATGTTTCCCACTGATAGGTTGATTATTTTACTTAAAAACTTAATACATATAAAAATAAATATACCTAAATTATACATAAACTACTACAGACAATAAAAATGATATAATTAACCCATGGAACAATTAATTCAGATACACAAATTAATTTATTCATTTGAAAAATGCGCACAATTTCTGTCCATTAAAGTGCATAAACTGTTCAAGGGGAATAAACATTATTCGCAAGCATATTTAAGTTAAAACAAAATATTATTAAATTGATTCCTTTATACCTTATCAGGACTTTCTTTACTGGAGCAAAGATAGCAACCGCAATCTTTGCATGGAGCATCTTCATCATCTCTGCAAGTCAGACAATTCAGAGGTGCAGACCCTGTATAATAGAGATCACATTTTATTACAGATTTAAAAAGTGCTAGTCCTTATGAAGTTAAACTACTTACCGAGATCATAAAACAGTTTTAATTGCTAGTCCATATTTTATTATTATTTTACAAATGTGAATATTATTAAAAGTATCTTAAAATGTATTTGCAATATGAATATTTACTTTTTGCAGGTGCTGTTGTCATAAGTTTCTTGATTTCATCTGTTCTCTCTTTTAGCGGTACTGGCTGTTCAATAGCAAAAATCTTATCATGAACTTTGATTGTTGTCTTCTGAGATATAGCTTCTGCACCTATATATAGAGTGCCTTCTAGCTCATAGCTCTTCCTGTGTTTTATTACTTCACTCACTTTGAAATCAAACCTGCAAAAGCATGCAAATTATTTACAAATAATAATTACAGTATTATATTGTATAAAGTCTACTATTGTATTAAAAATACTGTTAGGACAATAATCTATTTTATTTTCTTTACATAGAGCAAAAATATTTAGCAAGTTTCGACTTTATTGACTATACAAAAGATTTTCAGGAATAAGATTGGAATTGTAGTATTTTTTCACTTTTGTAACTAACCAATGTCCCTTTTCCGCAGGGTCTTCTGTATTGTGATTCACCATGTATGTCTGACCAATCACTATTTTTTCCAATGCTATTTCTCTTCGTGCTCTTGGCCTTACATCTTGTAGCTCGCTATACAATTTTGAGTCCTCTTCACCATCACTGTAACAAAAATTTCAAATTAATATTATTATGGGCTAAATAACAGAATTCTATTGATTATTATAACAAACTAAATTGATCAATTGGACATGATGAAATAAAATTGTCAAATAGATATTAAAAGCCGAACATACTCATCCAATTGAACTTTATAAAGCAGCTTATAGTCATCAATATATTTGTCTGTCTTTAGTTCTTCTGGATTGCTGTCCGAAGTTATACTATTCGAGGGTGTATTTTCATCTTTCACTTGTGCTGCTGGATTAGAAACTATCCTTACTATTTTCCCTTCAAACCATGACCCCAGCTCTTCATTGCGCACATCAACTAAATCTCCTACACTGAAAATCGTAGATACAGCATCTGTAAAGTTATAAATATAACTGTGACATTCTTGATAGAGGTGGTTATGATAAAATATTTAAAAAATCCTACGGACTAAGTTCTAAAGTACCTTCGTAGCTATTTTCCTCCTTCTCCTTTTCTGCAGAACTAATTTTATCCTTGTTACTAGAATCTTTGTTTACTTGAGTGGAGCCGGTAGACTGACTGTTCTTAAATGTCATGAGCTGGATGACATCATTCATCTTAATACTGTAGTCATGGAATGTATAACTGTTTTCAAGCTAGAACAATTGATAACAAAAAAAAATAAGGCTCAAATTTATTTGTAAGCGACCTTTTCGACAGCACCAATTAAAAAATAATTACTGCTTTATTTTAAACTACAGATAAGAATGAAACAAGCTTTAGAATTGTTCACTAAATACTATTTAGATAAATCACATGGTGTACTGAGTGCCATTGCGACAACAAAATGATAGAAAGAGGATAACTCTTAGCATTCCAAGAATTCATTGTGCGGGTGCCGGGTTCATAGTGTGGCAGGACAGGGAAGTCAGTGGCAGTGCTTGGGACTTGTGACCCAAATGTAGGTTCACGGGACCGCTTCACAGCATGTTACCAGCCATATTTGTTAAATCAAAGCACTTATTGGTTTGTATTGTATAACGTTTATGTATTTTGTAGTGGTGACTATTTTTAAATTTATCTTTGTTGATTATTTATTGCTAGGTAAGGTAATATTATTGATTTATATCTATAAAAATAAGCCTTATATGTATTTAGAAGAATGTTATCAACATTATGAAGACTGATTATTTTAAAAGGTTACTCACCAACTTGCCGCCATAGAATAAGCGTTGCGATTTCGGCTCCACACCCAACTTAGCATGAACTATTTTACGAAATGCTTCAATTTTTGTTAACTTTGACTCTACCACAATTATTGTGTCTGTTGGTTTATCAAAAGTTCTTAACCTGATATGCATGATTACAAATATTTTAAGATGTAGCACAAATTAATGATTTTTTTATTAATCTAATTGAAAGGAAACTAAAACCTAATAGAAATATTTATTACTTTTGTTTGGTAATGTGCTAGGAAACGAACTCGAGAAGAGCGCCCGATTACATTACAAAGCTTTGACATGACATGACAGCAATAAGCGCGGGAAACCGGAAAGATAACGACAAACGCAAAGGGACTCAATACCATACAGTATTATTTTGCTGTAGATAAATAAGGCAAATAATTATACGATATGTGTTAAATGTTTTATTTATTTTACAGTTTTATATTTTATAACTTTCATATACCTAATTACATATTTTTCTATTCTTAGTTGGAATCTGTTCACTTCATTGATTCTTTATTAATTTATTCTCAAAATCAAAGATAAAGTTTTCATCAACTTTATCTTCTGCTATGCCGAATGCTCTGAGTACTGTGAAGTAAAGTCAACGACATAACAAAGAAGGTTGGGTGCTTTAGTTTGTGCAGCATGGGTGTAAAACTTATGAACGTTTTCACTTAATTGGCTATAACTGTATTTAATAAAGCCTAGTGAGATGCATAAAAAACTAACGAGAATGCGGTAAAACGCTTATCAGTAATGATCCAATAAACTAAGCACTAAAGTTGAGGCTGTAAGTTTACAATCAAAATGGTTCTCAGTTACACTGGCCTGACTATAGTTTCGCTTTTACTTATAAAAAATGCCCATACCAGGTTACCATCATTGGTAAGTGTGTTCCCCACGAGACGAACAATAATTATTTTTTATACGGGACATTAGCTCAAAGTAACAATTGATTCACGTACCAACTGAACAGTAGGTTTCAAGTTCGACAATTTTAAAACCATGTTGTGTGGCGACGCGGCGGTACAGCGGAATAATCCCCCATGTCTTCCGCGAGTCTCGTACAAGGCAATTAATGGTTACATATTTGACATGCTCTACTCCTTGAGAGCATGCACCCCACCAGTCAAACAATTGCGACATTGCAACTTATTGAGCATTCCGTATGCAGGTACAAATTACAGACGGAACGCGTTTATAGGCCGGTCGAGCGGTAGGATGAATAGGATTGTTAACAATTCTGACATAGACATTTTTAATACAAATGTGATTCACACCAGGCGATTGCTGAGTCAGTCTAATTCATATTTAAGTTAATATTTTTAAAGTTAAATTTTAATACTTTTACTGCCGCACTCAGAGACGTCACTTAACTTTAATGAGTATTTAATGTCAAAAATTTTCATTCAAATCTAGACCATAGACCCGGCAAGAATAGCGACTAGTTTTGAATTGTCATTTTTTGACGTTAAGTACTCATTAACGTTATTTGACGTCTCTGAGTGCGGCAGTTAGTGTATTTATTGTTTTTTTTGCTCATAGTTTTTTTTTTTGTAACTTGTAGTTATTTGTGGAGACTTTTTATTAGCTGTATGTTACCTATTGTATGCTACTAGTGTGTATTAATAGCTGTTAGTCTTCCTTTAATATAAAATAAATAAATAAATAGATCAGTCAGGCATCCGAGAGAAGCCCACTGTTAGGCCTAGACCTCCCCCAAGGAACTCCAAACCGATCGGTTCTTCGCTACCCGTAACCAACGGCAGAAACGATGAGATCCGCAGTAGATCTAAAATCACAAACATAGCTCCAAGGCATATTGCAAGGAGGACTGACGGCAGTTGTAAAATATTGAGAGTAAAATATTTTTTTGTCCCCGGGGAGATTTTCTTTACGTCCCGTGCGTAATCGAGTCGAATAAATTACAGATTAGACCCGGTGTAAAGTAAGTAGTAGTTAAGTAGCATAAGTTACTAATGGTGCTTAATAACGAGCAATGTATAACGAAACGAGTCTCGCGCGTACATCTGAACGGGGTCTCATTCTCAAAAATTAAATTACAGCATCCTGTATTGGTGGCACGCTCGTCACTGGATTGGATGCCTAGTAGGGTGAACTCGCTATACTCTGACGTGGGAGCGTGGAGTGGGAAATTTGTAAGTCCCCTGTGAAATTTTTACTTGATATTGCTACATAATCCTTATTTGGAGACTGGGAAGTATGTCCTCTTTTTCAGTCACTCGTCATCTCCTCATTCACACCCATGGCTTTCTTAACATACCTACACAATCCGTTCATATTGTCAGTGGTAATCTACTTAGACGTTCATGTCTAAAACTTTTTAAGACACATCCAATTTATCCTACTTCATAACACTGTTTCGTCAATTTTTCATTCCGGATAAAATTTCCTTGCATCATCATTTCGTCTTTTATTGTAATTTTTATTTCAGACGACATTGAGAACATTTTGTTTTTTTTTTTCAGTGACCCTTCCTTCTTTGAAACCCAGTGTATAAATTTATAATTAATGCCAAATTATTTTTTTAGAGGCCAGTAATGGATGAAATTGAATCCGATGAGGCATTGAGGTTTTATCAATTTCTGAACTATTTAGACGGAGGTAGTTTCGGCACAGGTTGGTTTCAGCTCATTAGATACTCAAGAGGAGAATTCACTAGGCGGGCATGTCTGCAGACATGCCCGACCTCGCTTTTATAAGTCGGCCAGACTGTCTGTGACGGTCCTACAATAAGCAAACGGAAATGATTGCTACTTTTCAATCATTTTCATATAATGATATGATGAAAAATTTTCATATGATTTTACATGTGAAATTTCACAGGTAATGATTTTTGTTTCGAAGTGGCCTAATGTCACAGTTGCTACTGTTCGCAATAAAGTATGAACTAAGACTTCGTAATGAAGTATGAATTATGGCGAGTGATAGTGATTGTATAATGGATACACTGATACCGAGGTTAAGCGTAAGATTATAATCGTTTGATTTTCGTGCTGTGCTGTATATTTTTTTTATTAATGAAATTATGAAATTTCATTTCCAATGATTTTTCATTGTATCACTCATTGAACTACTACTACTAGCGTACTTTATAACGCAATGGTATCACTACAAAAAAACAAAACACAGATGTAGGGTGAAATCATAACAACGTAATCTAAACCTTACGACGCTTAGTTTAAAACACAACAAAGAACTGAGCAGTTGAGCACGTTTGAACCTGCAATTCGTATGAATCATCACAAAGAAATCTAAGCTTTAAAGTTCATGAATGTCCTGTGTCGGCCGTCACGAATATGTTTGTTTTTCTAACAAGTAGGTACTAGCTCGCTCTCGCGGGGCACATGGCATGATCGCAGCCATTGAACAATGAAATACGAACGATCTACGATTTCACAGGGTGAGGGTGTGATAAATAGCAGCCTAAGTGAAGCGACGTAGCAGGTGTGACGTATGAAAATAAATTCATATGATATTTCACATGCTCTTTATGAAATGTTCCATTAAGAAGCGAGGTCCGGCGGGCATGCCCGCTGGCATGTCCGTGTAGTGAATCGCCGGTTGATTGATAGCGAAATGAGCAGATTGTTTAACTCGTCTATTAAAATTACAGGTCCTATAGATGAGTTCGTAGAAGCAATGTACCGATTAGCGAATTATATGAAACAGCAGAATAGTAGAGAGACACAGGCAAGGGGGATGAGGGAACTGGAAGCAATTAATGGCGAAAAGGGTTAGATTTGTTTGTTTTAATACAGTCAGCATCATAAGTAGATTAACACTTAAATACCTTGTCACAACAGTTGTTCGTACAAATTACTGCGCGTCTTTGGTATGACAGAGGGCTAAAGTGGTAATCGTCTTATGATGCTGACCGTACAATGGAGTTGGTTATAATCGAGATTGTAACTAAAAACCTGCACCGTAGTTGTAAAAATCGAAAAAAAATCACGTGTTTACGAAACTGTGAAGATCACATGTCGCTTCTTGAACACACAACTCAAAATTGCACTCCTTCAGGAGTAAGTCTTATTGTCGTAATAATAGTACACAAAATGTTCTAAAGTATTTTTTTAAGTTCTCGTCTCTCTTGATGAGCCATGTGATTATCACGTTTTCATGTCCAGGAAAATCACGGTAAAGAATCCGCAAAGTGATCGATTTTTTATATAATTTATTTAACATAATATTATATTGTTAAAAATGTTAGATAGAACGTTTACAAATAAATTATTGACTTTATTTTCGCGACTCTTTGTCTGACTACATTTCTTTGGCCTTTATTATTCTACAGGTACATACTTAAATAGAACAGTTTGATCATATAAAAGCATCAAACGTATTGGTAATAAGAACATTATCTATAGTTTTTCTGTAACTGTTTAGGTAGGTAATCAATATACTTACAGGAAATAGCATCAAAACAGTATTGGATGTCAGTACAGTTATCATGAGAAAAAAACGAAAGTTCTTCTGTACAGGCGAAGTAAAGGAACCCATAGTAAACAATAAAATAATATGCAAGGTTAGTGCGATTGTTTTTTGTTTCTTTTAATATCTTTGACTTAAATAATAAGTTGTTTAAATCTTGCGTGTCATTCATCCAATTTTTTGTAGGTATATTTAATCGGTAGGTCTGAGAATACTTAAATAGTACCTAGGCTATATTTTATACCCTTCTGATGAGGGCTAGATAGCGTTTGCCGAGTCAGCTAATCTTTTAGAAATATGTTGTGATAGGTACATTTTTAAGCATTTATGAAAGTTCGAAGACCAGAAAAAGGCAATAATATGACTTGTTAAATATGACAAATAAACGCACACGCCTCAGTAGGCATGCTAACTGCGTAGTTATTAAAAAAACAAAATCTTGGAAAATTCGAAAATTAAAAAGTGTTCAGGGTGTGCTTTTTTCTGTTACATGTGTTTTTAAATACATTTTCAGGATAGAATATTACTCCCCATAGCTGGAACGTCATGCCGAGATGCCATTATGTACTGGCACCCGGATCTAACTGAAGAACATTATTGTGTGGGCGCACTTGAATCAAGAAGTCCAGTGCACATTATGGACATTGAAGGTAACGTACTAACAGATCAAGGAAATAGTTCGTTGGAATCTGGTAGGTTCGCCGCATTGTTATAGAAAAAGGGAAGATCTTCGGGACATGGACGAAATCTCCCCGGGGTAAAGAAAATATTTTCATCTCGCTATATCCCACTGAATCCCTAGACAAAACACTGTCAAGTGGTGGAGCTTTGCGCTCGGGGCCGCGGTCCGACTGTACTTCATCGGAACTTGTATAATCTGAGTTCTTCCAGAAACTGTAATCGTGATCCAGGACTAACTTGCTAATCTCGTTCTGCTTTATTACAACAGTCATAAGGTCTAGTATAGATTTGACTCCATTGTTATCGTGAGCCGTCGCATGTTTTGCTGATCAACCATTTCTCGGTTACTCGACACTTTGTTTGTGTAGCGCTATGACGCCGCTAAAAGTTATTCCATGAATGATGATTCCATGCTTTATGTTAGGATCGGTGGATTATATGATTGGCAGGCAGGCGGCAATGCGTATTTATTTAACAACAACTATGAAGAAGCCTAAAACCCTCCAACTTTATATTATTAAGAAGCAGCAGCTTACTAGAAAAAATTATGTTCCAGGTGAAATGTTTTGCAAAGGTGATGATTACTCTAAGCGGGAATTTTTACTCGCGTGCGATTTTTATGAAGACCAAGAGGCGCCAGTAGCAGACCTGCTGCAATACTATCCTGACCCTGACCCGGAAATAAGTCCTAAGTTATTCAAATAAAAGTTATTTTTCGATTAAAATTACCATGTTCGCTTGTAATTCTTGATACCTATTGGAATAATAATTATCAAAAGGCATTTAATTTATGTTCAGTTTCAATCTTCAATATTTAATTAAAAAAATCTTATTGTACCTTTAGCGTTTCATGTAAACTTTTAGAATGTCACTACTAAAAGAAATGTTAAAAGGTTTGCCTGTTTGTACCGCATGCCCCTTTGCCTAGATGTAATATGACAACTATAACTTTCCGACTTTCCGTGACGCAAAAGCAAATGTTTGTGTCATTTTTTTTGTGCGGGCCTGCAAGTGCAAGCAACAATCATGTCAATTTATTATGAAGATAGCTAAATACATGAGGCAGCCAGTGGCCAATTATTTACAGAGAATTAATCCTGCAAGGCCACTTAATTAACTCTTAACTAGAAATGTGAAAGGTCAACTTATAAATAAAGACATTAATTGGAGTGAGTGAGGTTAGCGGACTTAGTTACTGCCATGCTGTCGTAAAGAAAGCCATAAAATTAAAAAGAAGAAGAACTATTAAATGCTACTGTTACCTAATATAGTTTATAGTACTGTTACGATAAAAATACAGAATTTTTAAAATGGCCGGCGAAAAGGTGAAAATGCGTAAGCAACTGGGGCTGTTGGAAGGAGTCGCTATAATTCTGGGCATTATCTTCGGTAGTGGTATTTTTATATCCCCCAAAGAAGTGATTGAAAAAACAGGCTCTGTTTGGGGTGCTCTCACGGTATGGGCAGCTTGTGGTGCTTTGGCGACCCTTGGGGCAATGTCCTATGCAGAACTAGGTAAGTTGAAATTTAACCACATGATACGAAAAGTCTTTGCATTTACCGAGTGGGTGCCGTTTCCATAGTGTGGCAGAGAAGGAAATCAGGCACAGCACTTGGGATTTGTAAGCCAAGTTAGATTTGCAGTACCCCTTCACAACATGTCAATACTCAACTTCGCCACCTCAACTTTTCTCCCATAATTGGTGAGATTTAGTGAGACCCGCTTATGACACACTTTCCAAAGTAGACAATTTAATTTAACTTTATAGCTGTGAGATCCAGTGGCATCTTCCAAAAATATTTCTTTATTCTCCTTTTTGAGTAAATCTCACAATGACTTTTACATATAAAGGTATTCTTAAATTAGTCTTATGATAAAGTCTGTAATCATTAAATTTTTAGGAATGTAACTTTTTTCTATAGGAACCACATTGGCACAGAGCGGAGGAGATTACCATTACATAAATGAAGCATATGGACCACTACCAGCATTTCTTTATTTATGGGATGCAAACCTTGTTTTTGTGTAAGTCCTCAATACATTTTATCTCTAACAAACTAATAATATACAGGCAGTGAAGTCAATACAATATGAAAATGTATCAAAATTTTATTTGTCTGTCTCATCACTGCTGGAGCACAGGTCTTTCCTATGGATGGAATAATATAGGGAAAAATTAATGCATAAATAGAAAAAAATCAAATCAAATCAAAAGACATATAAAAGCTGTTTGTCTCTCAGACCACACTTAAAAACTCATTTTTTTTCAGGCCAAGCACCAATGCAATTATGTCACTCACATTTGCAAATAATATTCTAAGTCCAATATTTCCGAACTGTCCTATAGACCAGACATCTAAAAAATTGATTGCAGCTGCTACAATATGTAAGTATTTCAAACTAATGACCTCAATATTGCAAGTTATATAAATGTTTTGTCTGGAGTTGAAAATTTTCCTACATCAGTAGTAAAATGTCATTGTCTTTTTCAGGTCTTCTCACTTTCATAAATGCGTATGATGTGAGGGTAACTACAAAAGTACAGAATGTCTTCATGTTTACAAAGATAGCATCACTGGCAATAATAATCTTTGGAGGTATCTTTTGGATGGCAAAAGGTATTATAATTTTCTAGATTAGAATAATTATAGCAGTTGAAATAAATAAGTAAATTTTCAATATGTCAAGTGTAATATTTTGGTAACAACAAAACCTTTTTTAACATAATCATAGTTAAAATATTGCTGCTTCAACAATAATTCATACAGTGAATAACCTTCACCCATCTTACTATCAGGCTAAGGACTTTTATGAGCACCTTATCGATGGTAAATAATCAACAGTTTTTACAATTATAAAGTTTTCTGTTTCATTATACTTCCAAATAATCTGTTACTATCAAAATTCTCACTGTTAAGATAATTTATTAAATTTTACATGTTCAAAGGCGGCGTTGAACACTTTGAAGATGGTTGGGCAGGCACCAAAACTTCAATTGGAGACTGGTCTGTCGCTTTCTATTCTGGGATATTCTCCTATTCAGGATGGTAAGTTGGAATATCAGCTAAGTTTGAATAAGGATATAAAATATAATATTGTTGCAGATTAAACGGGACTTGGCAGAGATTGTTGCAGATTTTAACAAAATATAAAAGAAATTATATTATTTATATATCATTTACTAATTTTAAATGGAATATAATAATAATTATTGTATTTTAATATTGATTGATTGTAGCGGCCATATGGTCTGACAGCAGAGCAGAATGCAATATTGACCGTGTCTGTCATACAAGGTGACTAAGGTTAAAGATAGAGATGAGTAATGGGTATCAGCATTCCTCTAAAACCATCTATACAGACAGATTGCATTAGGCTCGCCCCCTAATATGTAGGACTTAACATAATTGTAACATAAAAGTGGGTCTTATTTCAGGGATAAATAGACATGTGTTATTTATGTATGTGTAATATTGGTAATAATAATATTTCATAAATTCTGCAGGAGCTACCTAAACTTCATGACAGAAGAGCTTAAAGATCCTTTCAAGAACCTTCCCAGAGCTATCTATGTATCCTTGCCACTTGTGACTGGCATATACCTATTAGCTAACTTGTCTTATATGGCTGTCCTTGGACCTATTGGTGTTAAAGCAACTGAAGCCATTGCTGTTGTAAGTAAAGTATTATTTCTATAACTAAATACAATATTTAGTTGACTGCATTGTAATGAGAAGGTAAATGAAAATAAAAATTATTTTAACAGTTATTTATTGACATCACCAACAAGTTTAGGTACATTAACACATTATAAAAATAACAAATATATTGAATAGCGCCGGGTTCTAAATGCGAACTTATTTGATACATTCTGCAGGAGCTACCTAACTTCATGACAAAAGATCTCAAAGAACCTTAATATATCAGCATGGCTCGCATGACCAACGAAACACGATATGATATAGCCATTTATCGTCGAAAATCTATGGAGTTTTGACAGATCAATGCGATAAATAGCTCTCATATCGTGTTTGGGTGGCATGCTAGGCAGGCAGGCGTGATTTATGTATGTATACATGTATATATGTAGCACTTGTATGAAAGTAAAATCCTACGAATTATCAAAAGTCGTAGAACAAACATTGTTGCTTATGATGTCAGATATCTACTCCTGCCCGGCTAGCATGACCACCAAAACACGATACGATGTAGCCATTTGTCGCTTTGACCTTTTAATAATCATTGGATTTTTGACAGTTAATGGCCATAAATGGCTATATCATAAAGCCTTCAAGGATAGCATATAGATATAGCCATTTTCGCTTTGAACTATTAAAAATCCAATGATTTATGACCGTTCCATGCGATAAATGGCTTTATCATATCGTGTTTCGGTGGTCATGCTAGCCGGGCAGAGAGGTGTTTGATGTTTTACAAATAGCCTTGTTTAACAGCCCTGCCTTTATCATGATAGAGCCATTTATCGCGTTGAACTCCATAGATTTTTGACAGTTTAACGCGATAAATAGCTCCATCATATCGTGTTTCGGACTTTCGGTGGTTATGCTAGGCGCAGGCGCGAATTAATATCAAAAGTCGTAGAACAAACATTGCTGCTTTTGACGTTAGACATCCTGAGAGGTTTTTGATGTTTTACAAATAACCCTGTGTATAATATGTAGGACTTTGCGGTGGTGGCGCTGGGGTTCATGCGGTGGGTGATGCCCGCCCTGGTTGCCATAGCGACCGTGGGTGGTTTGTCGGTGCACGTGATGACGTCATCGCGCATGTGCTTCGCGGGCGCGCGCAACGGGCACATGCCCGAGCTGTTGGCGCACATCAACGTCAAGTGTATGACGCCGCTGCCTTCGCTGGTGTTCTTGGTGAGTTTTTTATATCACTTATTTTTTTTAATTCTCCCTATATTTTAGGGATGGCAAAGGGTCTAGCCCGTACAGCCAAGTCCTTAGTGTATATTTTATCTGTAGTCTTATGAAATAATGAGTGGGTGAAATGTATGAATGAAATGAATTTTACGTTACAATATGGGTGTCACATATTTTAACGCATCTAGGTAGTGCTTGGCGCGAATTGAATGGTAGCAGAGTTCATGATGGTGACTGATGAGGTGGTGAAAACCACTATAATTAATTCTCATCATCAAACACCTATTAAAAAGGGCCAAGTCAAGAGTACCCGAAACCGATGGCCATTCATGAAGACATTAATGAGATTGGATGAAGCGAACGAAGTATGTAAGGATCGTCTTAAGTAGAAAGAATTGATATCTGATATATTATGTAGGTTTGGATGTATCGTATGTAAGTAATTATGTGTCCATACGGATATGTGTCGTTGGTGTTGATGTTTATTCTCTGGTTGTTAGATGCTGATATCCCTGATAATGTTGATTCCGGACAACCTGACGACCCTGATCACTTACTGTACCGTGGTGGAGTCGTTCTTCACCACACTGAGCTGCAGCGCGGTTCTCTGGCTGCGGTACAAGAAGCCGCATTTGCCGAGGCCTATCAAGGTGTGTTATTAGAAATCTGCTTACAATAAGTTCTGAAAATTATATTCTTGATGTGGGAAATGAACGAAGAGGACGCACCTCTGCAATCCGGGCAGATTAGATCTAGACTCTATGGTCGGCAAGAATAGCGACTAGTTTTGAATTGCCGTTTTTCGACATTAAGTACATATTAACGTTATTTGACGTCTCTGAGTGCGGCAGTTAGTGATGCAAAAACAGGTGATATCAATAATACAAAATTATATAGGAAAAAAAAACAGTTTACATTTGTTTGTCACACCTGACCATAAAGTGGTCTTTTCCGCCCGCTACCGGAAAATCCCACTTCGTGGTCAGGAGTGATATAAAACTATATACTTACCTCTGGGGATAAAAAAGAAAGCCTTAGCCCGGCCAGCATGACCACCACCAGGCGATATTACATAGTCATTTATATTGCTGTATCATATCGTGTTCTTCGCATATTTATCGTCAAACGTCATTCTTTGCTTTATCGCCCTTTGGTATTAATCTAATATTATATAGATAGATAATTATTTATTTGTACTAAAAACAAAACACACCAGTTTTAATAAGCACTGAAATAAAACGGCAAAAAATATTAACAAAAACAAGGAAATCGATAACATAGTGTACATGCACAAAAAGAAAAAGAAAAGCCTAATTTGAATCTTAATAAAACAAAAACTAAAGGTGTGCTGCAGTAGTACAAAAGGGCCCATGACTCAGCGTGAACTTTGCTCATCAAGAGCAAACACTGGTATTCTGCCATGACCCAGCATATATGAATGCTCTAAATCTCTCCAGTGGGTGTGTCGTACAAGGCGACTAAGGATAAATCAGTGATGAGGAATGGGCAGCAGCGTTGCTCTTATCCCATCTAGCTATGTACCTACTGCGACTTTTGTGTCCGATAAATGACACATATTCACATATTGCCACCCATTACATGGGATCTAACATAAGTGGCGAAACGTGGGTGCTAGTTCACCTCTGCCTAACCCTTCGGGGATATAGGCGTGATTTATGTATGTATGTATGTAAATGAATGCAGGTCCAACTGTGGGTGCCGGCCGTGTTCGTGGTGGTGTCGACCGTCCTCCTGGTGGTGCCGGTGGCGAGTGAACCGGTGGCGGTGGTGGGCGGCGCGCTCATGACCCTCGCCGGGGTGCCCGTCTACTACCTGTTCGTGAGGAGCACGCCGAAGGTCGTCGAGAGGTTCTCCAGTGAGTTCGCCATCGTCATCATCAAGCACAAACCCGCCTAGTGTGACCACCGATACATGACATGATAAAGCCGTTAATCGCTTTGGCTCAAAAATCCAATTGAGAGTTCAAAGCGATAAATGGCTATATCTACAGGGTGATTTTTAAAACACCAAAAGCCTCACAGGAGTATATCATCTAACATCATAAGCAACAATGTTTAGTCTACGATTTTTGATGATTCGTAAGATTTTACTTTCATACAAAAATAAATACTAATTTAATTTACCGCTCTAAAAGTCAATAAATCTACGTTCATCGGCATTAATCAGCGTGCGGACATAGCGTAGCGTCATCCTTTCGTTTATGAAAGAAAACCTAGACGTATAAATGTCACGACAGTATAATAAAAGTACAAAAAAAAATAAGTTTCGCAATGAATTACGTTATATTTAAACAAACGTTGTTGTTTATGATGTTAGCTATCTACTCCTGCGAGGATTTTGGTGTTTTAAAAATAATTCAGTATCTGCCCTAAAGGCTTATGATATAGCTATTTATCGCCGTGAACTGTCAAAAATGCAATGATTTTTAAAATTCAAAGCGATTAACGGCTTTATCATATTGTGTTTTGGTGATCATGCTAGCCGGGCAGCCTTAAATTTGTTGATTTACTAATTTGTAGAGGAAAGCTTAGCTATCAGATATTAATATAAGTAATCTTATTTAGAAAAGCCCCTAAAAATAATAAAGAGAAGTAAAAAGCCCTTCCCTATGGATGGAAGAATGTA
The DNA here is from genome assembly GCA_963931975.1 of Cataclysta lemnata. Classification (NCBI taxonomy): domain Eukaryota; kingdom Metazoa; phylum Arthropoda; class Insecta; order Lepidoptera; family Crambidae; genus Cataclysta; species Cataclysta lemnata. The sequence goes on from OZ008338.1 coordinate 26,930,814, forward strand.
GGGAGACTTGGCCATAACCAACCACGCTGGCCCAGTGCGCGTTGGTGGGTACTAACCACTGCAGATGCAGCCGGGACCAACGGCTTAACGTGCCTTCCGAAGCACGGAGGAACTCGAAGTAGTACATTTTCGGTCACCCATCCAATGACCGGCCTTAGGGAAAGCAAACGGAAAGATGAGAGTGGCAACATAATATTTATACATACATACACACATAAATCACGCCTATATATTCATAGCATGCTTGTTTGTTTACAGCCAAATTTACTCACACGTGCCAAAAACTATTCCTGTCTGCCGTCGAAGATAAGGAAGATTGAACAGTATTAGATGCCAAGAAAGATTGGATTCTCATCTCATAACATGTGAAGAGGAATCTCAATAAATGTTCAAACACTATTGTGTTTAATTGGTCTTTACATGTTTATTGATTTGAAAATGCGACGTATACTCACGTTTAAATATTTTTTTTTGTACTGGACTAATTATGATTTGTAAATAGTTTTTTTCTGAGTATTTTTTTTGTGATTTATTTGTAACTAGCGTTAGTGTATTAAGATTAGATCTTTTGCTATTAGTTTTTAATGACTGAAACGAATATTAAGATGATAAATAATGAAACTATAATTGCCAAAAAATTATAAATACCAAAATTTTAAAGTTCCTCAACTATAAGTTAAAATTTATATTGGATAATGTTAATTCGATTTAATATAAAATTTATATTCGGCCCAAGGTTGAGAATAGTTTGCTTAAAAGCGGTTATTTTTTTAATATTGTTCGTGTGTAAAAAATATAAAATATAAATATAATAATTTCTTCAATGTATTAAAATACAAATTGTTTGGTTTATCAAGTTTTTTAAATTTTTCTCCTGCATACAATTATTTATTCTGCTGCGTGAAATATATGTCATGTGATACAAATTACTTGAAATATAAAACTCACTAACAAAGAGGCTGATTTTAATGAACTCAAATTATTGTATAAGTGTCTGACATATTGATATTAAAACTGTGAATGTGTTAAATTTTAAAAATGTCACAAATATACAATAGACATGTTTCTATTTTTATTATGCTAAGTGTAAAGGTTAGAGAAATTTCGGCAAATTAATTAACGTCTTGGTGGGCCGGTTTAGGCACCTGCCCGGATTACAGTGGACGCGGGTTCAATTCCCGCATCAAGACAATAATTTTTCGAACTTTTTCTAACCAGAATATTCTTTATGCTGGGGGCAAGCTACTTATTATGTTTAGTGCCAACATTTCATGTGTTATCATTTACTTGAATTAAGCTTACTTTTTTGGGTATTAATAAAAACAAGTGTATTACGAATCTTAAGTGCTCTCTGAGTGGTTAACTCGAATTTTGATAACAGTGATTTTGTAAGGCGTGATATTAATTTAATGCAAATTAGCGGTTTGTGTTTTAGCTTGCAAATGTACCGCATTACTAGATGTCCCAATCCAACATCCAAATATCAAAACGCATTTGCAATGTCATTATTCGTCTGCCCCGTTCTAAGGTTATCAGGGGTGAGTATTGTCCTTCCATACAGCTCGGTCAACTGTCATTCAATTATCCACTCCCTTCTTGTCATCCACTAACGTCCAATCGCATGCTTGTTATCTTTTATTGATACATGTTCTTACCGGGAGGACTGACAAGTGACTAATCTATTCAAACGAATAGAATACAAATGTGCTAAACTGACGTAGTACAGAGTAAACATCATGGCGACCGTAGTGTCAAATGTGAGAGAAGCTGTCAAAAACATTTGACATTTGTATTCTATTCGTACTGCCTTTCGGCTCTTCTGTCTCGGTTGTTGTTTTCATGCTTCCTCTTATGAGTGGCATATACATAATTTGCCATCTGTTAGTGGACCAACTTCATCAATCATCAAAAAATATCTGAAGAATGTAGGCCACCACCTCGACACGGGATGCTAATTATGTAATTTGTGTCAATTTGTATTTTAATCTAGACTACATACAGCTTTATTGAGTAGTAGTAGTATTGCTAAGATACAGTTCTGTAAGTTTATCGCTGATATGAACGCCACTATTGGGTGCGTTTGGACTAGGGAAATCTGTGTGGAAACAACCAATAGCGTCGCTTAATTCTCTCTCTCTCTCTCCTCTCATTTAAATCATACAAAACTACCAAAGCCATTTATAGACGATCCATATAATTGTTGGTAAGAAATAATGACTATTCCATTTTCCCCATATAACACGTAATGTTATTCATTATTCACGATCATTATTGTTTATCTAATATATTTTCTGAAATGTTAATCTTTTTGTAGATATTTTATCAAAAGTTTGAAAACGTTTGCTGTGCCTTAAATATTTGTACTCATTTATGGTAAATGTGTAGTCTATGTATATTGTTATATGGTGTAGATTGTTTAAATGGGGTTTGTGACCACATTTCATTATACGCACATGCATTTGATAAGTAGGTTCACAATATAATATTCATTTTTATTTGTTTGCAAATTAATCAATTAAGTAATAAATTCTTGATGTTTGGATAATGTAGAAATATAAATAATAGTATTATTTTTTAAATAAGTATCAGTGCTATGAAAATTGACACCCGCTTTCGACCAATCACGTCATAGAGAATTATAATTTTATGAGATATGATTGGCCGGAAAACCCGAGACACTGCTAATCTGAATAATTTGTCTAAGGGTTGCGGTTTGACATCTCGATTATATATTATCTCATGGCGATTCGATTTGTGCATTGTCGACAGTGGTATCAGTATTTTTGTGTTACATGTTTCCAGGTTTTTACGTGTTTTTTTATGGTGGAAATAAAAGTTTTATAAATGATACCGGTTGTTTGTATTTTGACATAGTATTGTAATTGAGTCGTACGGGGACCGAAACAGCGGTTGGCACCACTATGGTCGAGCAGTAGATGAGAACACAATATCACAAACATTAACCCATTCCCGCTGTACCTTCTATGGGCGAGGCCATTAAACGTTTACATTAAAAGAGCTACTTTAACTTTCACTTGCACCTTAGGCCTATAGCAATGTGCAGAGACAAGATTTGTACTGTTACATTAATTATAAATCGCTATATACTTGAATAAAAAAGTGTTTTTCTTTCAAAAATAAGTCTTACTGCCGCACTCAGAGACGTCAAATAACTTTAACAAGTACTTAGTGTCAAAAAATGTCATTGAAATCTACACCCAGCAAGAATAGCGACCAGTTTTGAATTGTCATTTTTTGACATTCAGTACTCACTATCGTTAATTGACGTCTCTAGAGTGCGGCAGTTACTACAAATTAGTATAGAATACAAAATGTGTCGGAAGTTATTTTGAGGTACATACAAAAGAGCGAAATGTTTCTTTAAATTCATGTCATTACCTACATCTTCCTGCCCTGTAGGTCTATTCTTAACTTTTTTTGACAGTTGAAAGTGATGATCAGCGAACTATTTACTTATCCATTACTGTTTTCACAGAACAAGTGGTACAACAGCGTTATAGTAAAGTAGTAATGTATCAGTAAATAGTTCAGTGATTATCACTCTCAAGTGTCAAATAAAGTTAGCGAATAGGCCTACTGTTCCCTGTTTATATGGGGTCGGCTCAGGATGTTTACTCTTCCATTCTCATAGGTCATACGTCATCAAGCCATCCACTACATTTTGATTCATATCGTCCATGACACCGGAAAGGTGCTAGTGCTGAATAAATGTACCTATAGAAGGAAGGGTGGAAAGGACCACGTGGAGATGCCAATGAACGGATAAGTAGAGTGATTGAGGTGACATTCCAATCCATACTGCTTAAGGTTTTGGCCTGTTTACAGTCGGTCGCCTACCTGACACCAACCCTCTTTGAGTATGCTGTTGTTGGTGGAATGCCTTCCACCATTCGGGTGCCGCAAGCAGGGGCTGGCACATTCTACGTTATTTTTTCGCTCTTAGGTCTCTATGGAAGGCATTATCAATGTTCCTTCTTTTGCACGAGATACCCAGTTGGGCGCTATAAAATAGGTACTATAAATAATACAACGGCTACTATGTCGGAGTTTATTAAATTATCACAATCATATCGATTGTGCTTTACATAAATATGTCTTGATGCGGGAATCGAACCCGCGTCCGCTGCGTCCGGGCAGGTGCCTGACCGCTCGGCCAACCAAGACACTAATTAACTTGCCGAAATTTATAATTATTATAATTTTTCGAAATTCTTTTTCTAACCACCAAAATGTTAATGTTTTATATTTTGTCTTTATAATTTGACCCTATCAATGACCGAATTATAAGTTATTTCTGCAAACATTTACATGCCCATTACAGTTTCACGTATGCACCAATTTCACACAAATTGCTACCATTGCTGTTCTTACGTAAAAGTAACTTAAAACCCAATTACCCGGTAAGCTAACAAGCCTCTAAGAAACAATAGAATAATTGCCAATTATTTTCTTCGGAGTAGAAGGGCTTAGTGCTCGCGAAAGCCACGGCGTTAGTAACTATACTATGTGGTCGCTGTCTCTATTTTTATCAATATGTTTGTCTGGGGTAAGTTGTATTATGTTAACAAGTTGGTCGGTAGTTTATGCTGTAGTCAAATGGTCAGGGTGCCTACCGCCTAACTCGATTGCTAAAGCAAAAGCTATAGTTTATGACGTCATGCTGTCATTTCGCACCAAATGTACCTAAACTATTAGTGATAGCTTTGAACGAATGATCACCGAATGATTTTGTATGAATTTGGCACAAAATCCGTACTGTCTAAAAATTCAGGATGGCTCCTATAGAGTGCATTGCTATATAGCTATTGTCAGCAATCGAGTTAGGCGGTAGGCCCTCAGATCGCCAGGGATCGGGCATCGGCCCAGAGGTCCCGGGTTCGAATCCTGTAAGGTCAAGTCTTTGCGATTAACCACCGAATCAATAAATTCAGAGTGACTTTTGGGTCAGCGAAACTGGCGCCCAACGTAGGGCTAGTTACCAAGTTCAAAGCTATGAAGGTTTTCCAGACTAGTTCCAGACATTTTCTAAGCGAAAACCTACGTCATCCATTTTTAAAAAGTTTTTCCTCCTCCCCGCATCGCCCACCCCCGCTGGCATCTGGCACCGCCTCATACCGCAGGAAGGTCGCGCCCGAACTTGTCGGAGTATAGTTTACAAGTTTCTAGTTTATGAATGCTCCCGACATTTTCCAAGCGAAGACTGTACCCAACACCTGGGGAACAGGACTTTCCTATGGATGGAAGTATATAGGGAGAATGGGACATGCATGGGCCACTGGATTGTACCTACAGAACAGATAAAAAAGATTTTGGTCGTTAGGAAAAGAATTTTGAAAAATTATGGTCTTGATGCGGGAATCGAACCCGTGTCCGCTGCTATCCGGGGTCCCTGACCACTCGGCCAACCAAGACACTAATACAGAAACGCTAATCAAATTTGGGGCAAAAGTTAAGTGGACATTACCTGTCAGAATTTGTATAGAAAAACGTCAATTTTGACAATATTTAAATGTTAAGCAAGACTCAAACTTTGATTAGCGTTTCTGTATTCGGGGGTAATTAACTTGCCAAAATTCTTCTAACCTTTACACTTCACGTTGTAAAAAATGTTTTTTCTCTGTTCTGTGACGGTACCCATATTGGCAATGAAATTCCAGCTGCCACACAGCTCCGCGGCGCGCGGCCACTTCAACAACCTATCGGCGCACGCGCTGACCCCGCCGCCCGACGAGATCGCGCCGATGATGCCCGACGGCGGGTTCCAGGCGTCCACCGTGATCGGCGGGCTGATGCCCGACTCGTTCGGGGAGATGTTCAACTTCCTTGACGGGGACAGTTTTGGAATAGGTTCGAGTATACTTATATTATAAAACTGAAGAGTTGGTTTGTATGGTTGGTTGAACGCGGTAATCTCAGGAACTACTAACTCAAATTGAAAAATTCTTTTTGTGTTGGATAGTCCATTTATCAAGGAAGGCTAGGCTAATAATCGATATTCACGCGAGCTAAGCCGCTGGCGTCTACTAGTATATTAATAAATAACACAAAGAGGCTACATCGTTGGTTTGTAAGCTGTTGAGGCGGGATCGAGGGGTCTTGTCTAGAGCTTACGCAAGTTGCACTGGAACGTGTGTCTAAGGCGGCTCTCACGGAATCTTAAATGGCTAGGCAGAGAGAGACTGGGTGGCGAAGGGAGTGTTGACAATTAGTTGTGAAGGGTCCCGTAAACCTACACCTGGATCACAAGTCCCAAGCGCGGCCACTGACTTCCCCCTTTGCCACACTATGGACCCGGCACCCGCATGCATCCATGGAATGCTAAGAGTTACCCGTTACCGTCTATCTCTCTACCCAAGGTTCAGATGTCTTCCATGCTGGCCTGGGAGCGAAAAAATAACGTGGAGTGTGCCAGCCGCGACTCGTCCCAGGGGTGTCGTAAAAGTCGACTAAGGGTCCGTTCGAGAGCGGATTTTTTTCATGTTTAAATAGGAATTGAGTCAATGTAATAAGGTTTATTTTTACATTTTACTTCTTTTGTTATTCAAAAAGCTTGAGAGCGCTTATAGTCCCACAAGCGTGCGCGATCTTCCGGCGGTATTAGACGGTGGCTGGGACGGGGAAAATCGCTCCTATATCATAACATCTAGAATGCCCCGTCCCCGCGACCTCTGTACCGCAGGAGGGTCGCGCACGAACTTGTCGAACTATATCCGACCGGCTGCCTCTGATGACGTATAGTTGTACCTACTCTTCCAGCCGGCTGGTTTAGTCGAATGGCCAGACCGCTGGCTATGGGGCCAAGAGGTATCGGGTTCGAATACTCCTGTTGTCTGAATCGGAAAACTAAAACATTTTGACGGTAGTTAACGATAACTTTATTTGAAAACGCCTGTTAATCTTCCTGTTATCTTTCCTCTCCTTCTACGTACCTACGTTCACGTTCATACCTAACATTCTTTATGTCACACCTGACCATGAAGTGGACTTTTCCTATCCTACTTCCTGGTCAGGGGGTGACATAAAACTATGGTCTTACCTCAAGCGATAAAAAAGAAAGCCTCAGATGGCATATATTTATCGTCCTCGCCATCAGTTCGGGTGTCAAATACGTTGGATCTGAGACATTCATTGTTTTATCGCCCTTGGTGTAAAATATATAATATATTATTATTTAAACCCGGCAGGACCTATGCACGAATTCGTGTATGGCTGGCAAGCGATAGTGAACACTATGAGCATGAAGAATAACGTCGAGGTTCGCAAGCGGGCCGGCCTGCAGCGGTTCGCGCTGGCCGGCATCAACGGCATCACGCTCGTCTCCCACATCGGGGTGACGGAGATCATGATCAACGGAACAAGGACTTATTGCTTCGGCGGCGTGTCTAGGCCTCCGGGCCGAAGGAATGTGATCTGTAAAGTAAGTCAGTATAGGTGTTCGGTTCGATGAGAGTTCGGTTTGCTTCGATTTTGGGCTGACAGCTTCTCTTATAATAGAAAATAGAAAATATTTATTGTTCCCCCTTACAATTTCTATTCGAAAAGGATGGTGATGATGTTAATAATGGTGTTGTCGGGTGTGACTTTTAGAATGCTAAAGATAGACAAATAATATTAGTATTATGATTTTTTAGCTGATTTTTTTTAGATAGACTTACTTTGAATTTCGAATGTAACGCTTTCATTTCAGGGTGCCATGTATCAGGAAGGAAGGTTTTCATGCAAAGTGCCTTATCTGCGGTACCCCACCTCTCTAGGCTATAGATACTGTATCGATAAATACGCTGCAGTCAACACCTTTGATGGCACATATAAAAGTAAGTACAAAGTACAATAACCATCATTCTGAGGTTTAATATAGACTTATACTGATGATTACTAGCTGATCCAGAAAACGTTGTTAAGCCCTTATTACAATCCGCCACTGGGTAGTGGCTTACTTATTTTATTCACATTTCTTCAATCGATTGTCAACCTTAACATTTGAAATTTTGCCATTTTGTGGTAGGCTGACGTGCTGTTGACTGTACCTTATGTGATGCGTGTAGAGCGAGACGCAATAGGCTTGCAAAAAATATTTCTAAAGGGTAGTTAAAATCGAAATAATATTAAAACTGCCATCAATCCAAAGGCACCTGTGTAAAAATCTCCATCAATAAAATATAGATGGTTGTAAGACAGTCTTTGAGAATCGTTCAAAACGAACATTTTAGTTTTAATTGTATAGATATCTAGTTATGCGGTATTACTTTTCTAGCTACCTATTGTGCCCGTGGCGAATCGATTCCCAAGTTCCACTACGACTACATGTGCGAGAGGCGGGATATTAAAATCAAGCGAATCAACTTAACCGATCCCAATGAGAGGTTCAATATACGGAACCCGGTGGTTCGCAGGGCAGAGTATTATAGAGCACCGTACGACATACTGAAGGCTTGTCCTGATTGGTGAGTATGGAGACTTTCATTTGAATATACTATATCATCATCATCATCATCACCAGCCCTTTAAGATCACCCCTGCTGGGGCAAAGGACCAACGGCTCAACGTGCCTCCGATGCTCGGAGGAGGAGGTAGTTTATCTGTAATAAAGTTCCATACATTTTGTATTCCATTCGTTCGAATAGATTGGTTACTTGGATAGGAAGAATCATCAGAAGAAGGAGTGAGTGGATAAAGATGTTAACGGACAAAACGAAAAAAAGGACGTTTTTGAATGAACACAGATTTTATGTGTCGGAAATGGACTGATGACTGATGACTGACATTTTACATTTTCAAACACTCCTAACTCATTTTGAACTTCTTGTTATTTAACGCCTTTATTGACTCACCCCTTCTGCCCGGCTAGCATGACCAACGAAACACGACAAAAGCCATTTATCGCTTTGGACTGTCAAAAATCTAAGGAGTTTTGCCAGTTCAACGCGATAAATGGCTCTATCATATCGTGTTTCCGTGGTCATGCTAGGCGGGCTGGATAGACCATTGAAGAGAATGCGTGCATGCACAGGTACGGCTGCAACCTCCGCATTACCCCCGAGGCACTCCACCAGGAGTTGCCGGCGGCGCTGATGGACGCGAACGAGACGGCGTTCGTTGGCCACGGTGGCAAGTACTGGCTGGCTCTTTACTACACACAGGTACCTAATAGCGAGTTTTCCCTCCTCCCCGCATCGCCCGCCCCGCTAACATCTAGTGTGCCCCGTCCCCGCCACCCACCTCATACCGCAGGAAGGTCGCGCACGATCTTGTCGGATTATAAGAGTTAACGTTCTAATCCGACTAAATTTCCACTTGTGAATTTTCAGGCAAGGATCGTCTCTTACATGGAACCTAACATGCTAACGAAACGCTGGTGTTAAAACCCCTTTAAGGGAGAAAGACGTGATTTGTGTATGATGTGTTTGTTGCATTCCAAGAAGATGCGAAGGGTGCCAGTTCCCTTAAGTATTGACCAACATATTGATCCGATATTGCTTTTGTAAATTGATTCCTGTTAATCTTTCAGCTGTCCACGTACGCGATCTATTTCCAAGCTCACGGCGAGTATCCTTGGCAATCAAACAGGCCAATAGTATCCGTTGATAAAGGTGGGTACTCTAGAAACACACAGTGCTGAAATGTTTTTACCTAATAATGTAGGTCATCTCTTGCCTTGCAGTTCCCGTTTATCTGGGGTCCTCTTCCATTCATATCGGTCAGACGCCATCAAGTCATCCACTCCCTTTTGATTCATATCATCCATCACACTTGCATTGCACCGGAAAGGTGCTACTGTGCCAGTGATGAATGAATGTATTGAAAAGAGACGAACAATTACGAGAGACCGATGAACGGAGAGAGGTGATTGGAATGACAACATTAAAATCCATATTGCTCAATGTTTTTGCTAAGTTTTACAGACTGGCTGAGACCAACCCTATTTGGGTATGCTGTTGTTGGTGGTTTGCCCTCCACCATTCGGGTGCCCCAAGGTGCTTGGTGCTACATCGAGCTACATCGAGCATGTCGAATTTTACGACACCCCAGGATTGAGTCAGGACTGGCATATTCTAGGTTTCTTTTCGCTCCCATGCTAACTTGGAAAGATTTCGCACTGACACGCTCTTGTTTAAATCTAGGAGGTATTTGGGAACAACTGCTGAAAGCGAACATCGGTCCCGACATGAACCTGCACTACAACCTGAACGGCATCTATAACAGGTTCCCTGGCGCCGCCCCTGTCATGCCGGACCTTATGCGCAATGATGGACAGGTATTTCGACTCTTTTATTTTGACGCGTTAACACGATTCCAAACATTTCGATGTTTGGAATACCTACATTACCTACAATAATTAAATTCTACGTACTTACGCACATCAGATAAAATATTTTTTTACATCCTTCTACTAAGTGTCACGCTTGAGCCAAAGGCCGCCTTTAGAGGCACCCTCAATCCTGTCCACTCCGATTCGTAACGCCCTGCGAGACTCTCCACGTCAGTGGACAGTCTGCTGTAGCGAGATGCCTACTGTAGAGAAACTGTCTCAGGGAATGGTCGATTGAATCCTTTCAAGGTTTTCGCCTTTCCCAAAAAAACCTGGTATTACGAGTAGGCCAACACTAGCTTAGGTTCGCTGCGCAATCACAGAGTATAGACCAAGGGTCCTAGCCATTGCGATTCTTCAGACTTCATTGAGATTATTTTTCCATTTTCTATTGCTTTTATAAAATGCGCCATTTAAGTACCTATATAGCCAAAATTTTACGGCCGTGCCACACCACATGATCACTATACTATACAAAATTGACTTTCCTTTGTCAATATTTAACCTTATTCGACGGTGGCAAATAGTTTGTTTTAAGCTGATGTGCTGTGAATGGTCTGTAATGCACACTGCACTGCATTTCCTCCATTGGACGTCGTGCGGTCACAATGGCACGGGCAATTTATTAATTAAATGACATTTATCAAATCAGGTCCAGCCGTCTAACTTCAGGAGCGAGTCCCGAGACATGATCCCGGAAGATATTCTCATTGGGAATGCTCACGGCCCAGAGGTGCCTGGTATGCACAATTATTTGAATTCCTTTTCATTAATATTATTGTGTTGTTGTTATTAGGGAATTGCTCATCGTCGGCCTATCTGTAGGTATACGTATCTCAGTTCTATTATTGAAAAAGTTAATTAAGCTTATCTCCACTTTCATGGAACGCAAGCGAGCAAATATCACTGACACAATACCTAGTAAATATAGTTGATGTATCTAGACTAGAATTAGAGGAAGACCGAAGAAGCGAAGGATGGATTGTGTGAAAGATTAGATGAGGAAGACGCGAGCTGATGGTGAGATCAGGTCTGATAGAGGAGATTAGAAGGCATATTATGCCGACCCCTCTTAGGAGTGGGATAACGGCAGTGAGAAGTAGAAGCGGTATAAAAACTACATTTCAAGCCAAATAACTATGTAGTGTGTTGTAAATTTCTTCTAAAGACTCAAATCTCAATTATAATTTAAGTAAGTAGTAGATAAATTATTTAAATAAATCATATTTTTTGTCACAGGGGAGCCGGGAGCCAGTGGCTACAACTTTATACACGACTCGCAGATACAGGCGAATTTCGAACATGGAAAAAATTTGTAACTCAATTTTGTGCCAAACCGCTGTACATAAATGTGAAAACGATATGTTGCTGTTTCATTTCCTACCGTACTTTTAGAAAGTTAACAACCCTATAGATGATGACAAAAGCAAAAGAAAAACACCAAAGAAAACGGAAATTCCTTTGAAATTGTGAATTTACTGTAGTAAGATCGTAGGTCCCCATACGCTGAACCAACGATCTGGTGAAGGTCGTCGGAAGGCGCTGGAAGCGGGCAGCAGCGCAGGACCGATCGGTTTGGAGATCCTTGGTCTATGCCCAACAGTAGACATCTCTCTCTGACTATTGAAAAATTCGTTCGCTAGGGCAGCATAGCGATGAGCATTAGGACTGATTTTGGGTTCAGTTCCCACTTCAAAGTATTGATTTAGCTGAATGCATTTATTTATAGCCTGCTCCCGCTCTCAGAGTAAATAGGACCTCCCGCTCAATAGTATGTTGTTCTCACTGAAGCCCATCTTTACAATCATTATTGTAGTCACAATAACCTGGCATCCTGAGTTATTTTAATTATTATCATCGTGTACCTATTCGGTGCTAAATATTATTTCCGTGTTTACAACAAAATAACTACGATAAGAAGATTATATGATTTAATACTCAATAAGTTATATTTGTAGTATTATATTTGATACATAATATTACTGAATTTTCTATAATATTAATGGTTATTTTGGATCAATATAGGTGATGCGGGGTTTTCCAAAAACCGCAGTGGTTTCGAATATTTTTTTGGGTTTTCCAAAGTACGAACTGGCAACTCTAATTTACGCTGTGTGTATATTATCTGTGCTTGTTTCTGACAGACATCTTTCTTTGTGCAATTTCTGTCGGGTCGCTCATGAAATATCCCGTTATTTTCCTTTCGTAATTCATCTAACAAAGGCATTATCTATTTGTGACGGTCGGCCGTGGTTAGTGGAGCAAGAGCTAAAAATCCGCAAGCTCTGAGTTCAGTGACACTTTGCCACGAAATACTTTATTTTGATCGTTTCAAAATTATCGATTTTAGAGTTCGTGTGAAAGATTTATGTATACATGAAGTTTATTTAGCAGTGAGTACGAGTGTTTGGCGAAGTAGCAGCAAGATTTTTGTATCACGGTCCAAACCAAGGTGCGTAATGTCAATTTTTGTGTGTCGCGGAGAGAGCTTGGCGAGAAGTTGCTTCTTTGTGACGTAAATACTTCGATATTTCTGCATCTTACTGCTCGATGGTTCGTTTTCGTGCGATATCTATCAGAAGCTCACTTTACTAGGTCTATTTTTAACGTGTTTAATTATTTTTGTAACAGATTTGATGCATGGTACTTTCGGTAATAAAAGATGTTACTTACCTTCCGAGTGGAATCACATCTCACTGTTGTCCTCTGCAGTGTTAGTTGCTGTTGCACTGATTGGGTCAAAAGCCATTCTGTCTGTATGGTTGTCACTTAAACGCATCTTCAATTGTTATACTTTGTGCCTACTGCTGATGAATCTGAATTGATAAATCATAGGAAGGACACTTATTGAGTTAGTATCCTATCATATCATCTAATCATAATACTGAATTAGATGGCTGGTGCATTCAACACACACGCTGCAGAAAGTTTTACTTTGAGTCAGTGTCATTATGGATATTTCTGACTGTAAGCATGGGGCTTATCTAGAAGTGCATTATTGGGTCAAAATGGTCTGTTATTCATTGCTCACCTTTTTATGAATATCTAGACGGGAATCTTTGTGAATATTTATCATAGCAATGTTGCTGTTCTAGACTAAATGTAAACACATTTGCGGTAGGTTAAGATGCTGACTATGGTAAAGTCAGACAAAAAATAAAAGAGGTCTATTATATACCCTTAAGCTATGTTGAAACATGTTGAATTGTTGTTAAAACTGTTACACAGAATGGTAGAACAGTATTATTAACAAGACAAGCCACAAATATCATTCTGAATCTAAATTATAAGCCAGTGTACATTTAGCTCTTTTTTGATCAAAACAGTCACACATCATCTAGCCCAAAGTTATTAGCACAGATTTACACCCATATGCAGAGTAATTTTTCTCGAGATTTCCTCAACTGGACTCAATTCAAGGAAAAAGTTGTCATGTCAAAACTGACAAAACTATCCTCCACTTAAAGAAATTCCTCAGTTGAGTCAGTTAATTAACTTTTAACTAAAGGTATGTCTACCTTAAGGTGTCCTCAAAGCTTGTCAATAGCGCTTTCCATATTATTTTTGCCGCTGTAGCAGAGGGCGTGGACAAAATCTCCTCTGGGAAAAGAAAATATTTTCCTCTCACTCTAACTCCCACTAAATCCCGAGATAAAACACTTTCAAGCGGTGGAGATGGATTTTGTCCATGTGCCGTGCTTGGCCTACTGCGGTTGACAGTTGAGTTAAATGACAATAAAATGATTTCCTATCATATTTGAAAGAAAGATCTGTGTAATTGTTTGTGTTCAGGATTAGGCGAACAAGAGAATAGAGTCGATAGTTTAGGTAATTGAAACTTTACTTGAAATTAGGTTACAGTTATTAATTAGAATAGTATTCTGCACAGTAGGTCTCTTTAGTTGTAAGTAAGTAATGAAGTAGATGCTGTTCTCCTCACTCTATGTACGTTGACGCGCGATTGGCCGCACGCGTAGTCTAGCAAATGTCGACCTTAAGTTCTTCGCTGTTTGGCCCATCTTGTTGCTGCGGCAACAGTTTGTAATCCTAAATAAATATATAAAAGATAGAACTATAATAATGATAATAAAAGATAGATAGATAGAAGAACCAACTGCATATGGGTGTTAATGTAATTATGTTATGTAGATTTTAAATGATATAAAGAAACATTTACTTAAAATAAGTTATGTTATGTCGAACTGACAAAACCCTAGGAAACAAACTATCCCAAAATCACACTATAAAAACCAATTAGTACTTTGATTTAATAAAGCAAATAACATAAAATTGCTACATTGTGTATTTAAGGGTCAAAGTAATTTCCCTTGGCCTTACTCACCTTCAAAAGGAGTCAGCACAACATGTCTTTCTCTACTTTTCTCTGCTTACATACATGTGTTGAATCAGTATTATTAACTTCTTTATAATATCTAGTATAGTCTTTACCAAAATTCAGAAATATATTGTCAGTGTTGAATTTAATTAGTAATAATTACAGTAAGACCCTTACACCCACATACAGAAACGCTACTCAAATTTAGGGGACTGTTTAAAAAGTTAAGTGGACACTACCTGTCAGAATTTGTATGGAAAAACAATACTTAAATGTTAAGCGGGACTCAAACTTTGAATAGCGTTTCTGTATTCGGGGTTAGTGGCTATGTTGACAAGTATCTACTTACAACTTAAAGCCACAGCAACAAGATTTATTTCTAATCTTATTTGCAGTATAGTACATGCAATGGCATTAATATACATGTATAGTATGTATACATACATGTTTCTATGCATTAAACTTAGCTAAACAATAATCTCATAAGTTTCTAATTTAAGTTCATAAAAGGCACACCAGGGATAATATTTAGGCGTCTTTTATCATTACTTCTAATTATGCTTTTAATGTTGGAGTCAATTTTACTGGCATTAACGGTTCACATATAAAGGCGCTATCAACTGCCAATGCACTCTCAGAATGACAGTCAGTATGGTCAAATGTTCAGATTGTTGGCTGTCGGACCCATATTCTAATCTTGGTAGGGGCTGATGATGATGAACTCCGATATTTGTTCTGGTGTCATGGTTGTTTATGTTATCTGTAGTAGGTATATTAAAAATTCGAGTGTAATTTTAATAATTATATTATTATTATAATGAGAAACGAATGGGTAGTAGCATTCTTACTGCCGCACTCAGAGACGTCAATTAACTTTAATGAGTATTTAATGTCAAAAATTTTCATTCAAATCTAGACCATAGACCTGGCAAGAATAGCGAATAGTTTTAAATTGTCATTTATGACGTTAAGTACTCATTAACGTTATTTCATGTCTCTGAGTGCGGCAGTTAGTTCACCATCTAGCAAATTACTTCAATTAAACTTCATAGTTAGCTGAATATGCTTGATTTATGTATATATGTTGGACTTATAATTAAATAACAATGACTAAAGTATGTGAACAGGTAATATGTAGTAGAGGCTTAGTTATAAATACAAAAATCCCTGTAATTACTCATGTGGTATTGTTTGAGGTAGGGGTAAGGACCTAACTGTGTCAACTCAAGATCAAACATTGTTGTATGGTGAGTCACTCTGAGCTTACTCAAAATCCCAATGAGAGTTGCAACATATTACAAAAAGATAAAAATATATTGTTTGCGTTAACATAATTTTGTGATTTGTGTGATTTAAAGGTAAAACAAACTCTGTTTTATAATAAATATTAATCACAAATAGTAAGTCTTTATAAACTGTTCGCTAAGCAATAGATACTATACATATATAGGTATATTATTGTACAGTTACCATCATAAATCATATGAATATTCAAACTGTTCAATAATTTTACACATATAAATATGATTCACATTAACTGCAGCATTTAATGTTAAAATCATTTATGTATAACAAATTATGTATTAAAATAAAATGCTTGGAATATACCAATATCATTCAGTCCATATAATATGTTAGTAATATAGGTAATGCAAGTTTTATGGATAAATATTAATAACAATTAGGGCCTGTTTCACTATCGATAAGTAAGTTCGAAGTAGCTTACTTCGCAGATTAATTGATAGTTGTAATATGAAATATATGTCAAATGAACTGCATTATTATTTATTATTTAGCAGTATGGTTCCTCTTCCATTCATATCGGTCAGACGTCGAGCCATCCATTCCCTTTTAATTCACATCATCACACCGGAAGGTGCTAGTGATTAATGACTATATAAAAAAGAGACGGAACAGACCATGTCCAGAGACCGATGAACGGAGAGAGCGATTGGGATGACAACATTCCCATCTATACTTCTCAAGTTTTGGCTTGACTGCAAAAAAGAATAAGGCATAAGTAATTAATAAACCGCCATGTGGTGACGGCAGAGTAGAATACAAATGTCACCACCCCGAATCTCATCCGCGGGTGTCGGGATGAGTTTAGACAGCGATGAGTAATGGCCAGCAGCATTACTTTTGTATCACCTATTATAGCAATATACTGCGATTTAGAATGCAATTAAAAAATTAACTTAAATACATACATGTATACATATGGCACACCATTCTCCCATAGGGGTAGGCAGAGATAATTTCTTTCCACTTGCTACGATCCTTCATCCAATCTCTTCATGCATGCCCGTCGGTTTCGGGCCCTTTTTTAATAGACTAACTTAAATCTTCCATGCAATTGCCCCTGAGCACACGAGGAATTAACTAGACGGACATGCCTGCGCCCACCTCTTTTGTATTGGCCAGATTGACTGTGACGGTCCTGCACTAGGCAATCATCGCACAAACCTAATAGAAGCGAGGTCCGGCGGGCATAACCGTGTTGTGAATTCCCCGCTTTAGGGTAGAACATGTATGTATGCCCACATACATATGTCACGCCTTTCTCCAACAGGCGTAGGCAGAGGTCACTTCTTTCCACTTACTCCTATCCTAGTGGGGAAGTAGAGCGGGCAAAGTGGTTTAATTATTGTATTGTTTGTCCACAGAGTGAGTCCTGTCTTGGGGGAAAAGCACGTCGGGCACTACGGTGGCCCCAGACACACCGGCACCAGCGCCCCAGCCTCCGGGTGAGTCTCTTTCTCTTCTTTTAGGCTAGACACTTTGAAGACAAAGGTTTTCGCCTGCCTACTGACAACAACCGCCAACCTTCTTTGGGTGTGCTGTGGTTGGTGCACTGACATATAAATAAATACGCTGGACTCCATACTTCTATCAAAATGACAAATGTTTCTTGTGCCAATTTGAAGCGGCCCATCGAGCGGTATGGGTACTAAATTTGACGTTTGTTCCTTGTATTTGACATTACAAATGCATCTATATAATAGTTCCGTGGACGTTCACCTTCGTCAACCAGTGCCATCAGCGCCAAGATTTTTTGGATGGCAACCTACAGACCGGCATACTTGTTTAATAGAGGTCAGTGGGTTGGTGGTTTGCCCTCCACCATCCAGGCGCCCCAAGGGTCTACACCTGGCAATCTCTCTTGGGCCCGAGTTTACCAACACGTAAAACAAGCGATTAAAAGATAACCGTAAGTTTTTGACATTTCTTCCATAGTGTTACATGGCAAAATGAACCGGTTAAACAATAGTCGACTGTTTATTACGTTATGGTGAACTTCAGCATTAGTCGACTTTTATGAGATTCCGGGGACGAGTCGGGGCTGGCACATTCTACGTTATTTTTTCTCTCTCAGGCCAGCATCCTATTTTTATAAATCCAAGCGAAACAATTCTAAAGCCCTTTAAAAGTCAACACATATTGGTATGAAAATTGAACGATCGTACTCGTGGAGTAATTTGAATAGTCACGGATTACGTAATAAAGATTTCCTTATATTTATTTCCGTAGTAAAGCCGGAATTCAATATTTTAGCAGTAGACAGTTAGCCACGATTAGATTTGGAACTCCGTTATTTTGAATAATTTAGCAAATGCTGATAGTCAACGGGACTATTTGGAGCTAGGCCCGCGTTTGCCCGTGGACTTGATATTGAATCAGCCCCTTTAGGACGTGGCGAAAATCTCCTCGGGGAAACGAAAATATTTTCCTCTCGCTCCAACTCCCACTGAATCCCGAGACAAACTGTACGTACTGTCAAGTGGTGGAGAGAGATTTTGTCTACGTCCCGTGCTAGGCCTGCAGGTCGACAGGCACTTGAGATTCGAACGGAACGCTCGATAGTGATGATAATGCAAAAATCCCTTTAGTCTTTGAAGATCAAAGCGCCAATGCATGAATATGGATTCGTTAATATGAATATTTTACACAGCTACCATGTCTCTAGATACTCTCGGTATAATGTTCTTAAGGAGGAGTAGGTGGTCGATAGCGCGCTTGGCCTCCGATTCAGTAAACTAAGCAATGTTCGCTAAGGACACTCATTGGATGGGTGACCAAAAATTTACTCTCTCGAGCCCTTCCGTGCTTCGGGAGTCACGTTAAGCCGTGCATTGGTTGGTTAATACCACGGAGCACTAAGCCAGTGGTTATATAGTCTTTGGTTAATACCTACCAATCCGCACTGGTCCAGCGTGGTGGGTTATGGCTCATTCTCCCTATATTATTCCAGCCATAGGGAAGGCCCGTGCGACATGGGCCGTGCTGTTTAATCTCCCACACTGCTGGAGCACAACCTGAGCAGTGGGGACATTCTTTGAACCTTGATCATCATCAACGGTTGGTGATGGTGATGAAGGTTCATACCCTCTACACCTACCTTAACCCTCTTTAGATCTTTTATGCAGCGATTGTTGCGTGTTCTGTTCTTATTAAGGTCTTGTTACATGATATTTGTGGCGTCTTTGTTGTTCGATAGTTTGCCCTTGCAAAGTAGCGATAAATTGAGTGAAGATTTTAAACGGGAAGAAAGTCGCCGGTATAAGTACGTATTGCAATTGTCGCCGAGTCTTTAAGTATCTCCTTTTGTGTACTGCTCAACGCAACAGTGGCAGAAATTTGATATGCCTAGTGCGCTACCATTGCATCTTATGATAAAATGGCAAGTAAGTTTACGATCGTAGAAAGAGAAGGTCATGTTTCTTTTCTGGTAAAATCCTGGAGTTATTGCTTAATTAGGTCTTGACCTCCATGCTGCCGTGAAAAAAAAACGTGAAAAGTACCAACCCGATCTCTCCCCAGCCCGGCAAGCCTATGACCACCGAAACACGATATTATTATGATATAGCCATTTATCGCTTTGAACTGTCAAAAATAAAATTAATTTGGACATCGCTTAAAACTGTCAATAATACAATGATAAATGGCTTTGTCATTATCGTGTTTCGGTGGTCATGCTAGCTGGACTGTGGTGTGGTATACCAATAGGCACTTGGGTACCCGAATGGTGAAAGTCAAACCATCAACAACAGCATACGCAAAAGTTGCTGTCAGCCTGTAAAAGACCTTGAACTTTATGGATTTAAATATTGCATCCCAACCACCCTTCCGTTTGTCAGGCGTCTGACCATTATGAATGGGAGTTGGAAATAGGTGCCGACCCCTGCCCCCGTACCACAGACCGTGGACAAAATCTCCTCGGGGAAAGCGAAAACATTTTCCTCTCGCTCTATCTCCCACTAAATCCCTAGACAAAACACTGTCAAGTGGCGGAGAGAGATTTTGTCCACGTCCCGACTGACTGCGTGCCATATAGTAATCAATGTAAATACTTATCCTAAATTATTTTAAACCTACCTGGTGTAAGTAACGGTAACGGAATTCCAACTTAAATCTTACAATGATTACTGATAAAGACCTATTGATTGATGACTTGTAATATCGTGCGTGTATGTACGGTCGCGGTCAGAAACTGTTTACCAGTTTTGAAATTAGATTCTATATCACACTTTTTTTCACTAAAATATAAAATGCCATACCAACTTACTTAACAAAAAATTAAAAGTGTTTAAAGCAAAAGCGTGAATAACAGAGAAATCAATCACTTTTCGATGATTAAACTCATTTCGTTATCTATATTCTGACCGCGACTGTATTCATGTACGATTTGTAATACAGTCAATGTTAAGCTGGGTTTTTGCTATGTTAGTCTTACCGGGTATATTACGAAGGACTTTCTATCGAACATTAAAGAACTGGACACAGGAAATGTTTTCATAATAGCGTACAGAAGTGTATTGTCCTATTACTCTTTGAGGCAGCAAAAGATAACCGATTACTGGAATCTGCTATCTATCGGTTGATTATGTACCACTTTAAAATGAATTTGAATAGTCGTGTATTATTTTTCCTGGAACTGTGAACGCCTATCATGGTAAAACCAAGTCAGGAGCCTAATATAAAACGTGATATTTCCAGAACTGTTAGCGTAGGTACGTATTGATTTTCCATTCTGCTATAGAAATATGCTGCCTATCATGTGCATTGTATGTTCCACTTTGATTAAGCTGTTTAACTTTATGAAGTAGGTTTGCTATTATGACAATAGGCAGCTAGAAAAAAGCTGATAGGCTCTCATAAAAAGGAACAGACAGTCCTCAAATGTAAATGAACATAATTATCACATTTAGGAGTAATAGATAGGTTTTTAAGAAAACCATTCACAATAATGGCGCTTAACTGCTAAATTATTTCTCAAACGCCAGTACAGACGCATGGGCTCAGCCTGAGCACTAAAAGAAAACACATTTAGTTCTGTCCGGCTCGAAGGACCATATATTCATTCGGCCCAAATTGCGTTACAGTAAAATTGTATTTTAAATAGATATACCCCCGAATACAGAACCGCTACTCAAAGTTTGAGTCCTGTTTTAAGTATTGTCCAAATTGACGTTTTTCTAAACAAATTCTGACGGTCCACTT
This sequence comes from Cataclysta lemnata, assembly GCA_963931975.1. NCBI lineage: Eukaryota > Metazoa > Arthropoda > Insecta > Lepidoptera > Crambidae > Cataclysta > Cataclysta lemnata. The sequence continues at coordinate 26,951,981 of OZ008338.1, forward strand.
GACTTTATAAGCAGTGGTAAAAATTTGAGTAGCGTTTCTGTGTTCGAGGATTAAGTAGTTGTTTTATAAAGTAAACAATCGTGACATAGTCCTTATCATTATTAAAACAACGAATTACGTTAAACCTTGATTGTCGGTTCGATGAGGTGTTAACCGGGGTGGTTTTGCTGGAAGCCGTAGTACTTTGTTAACCGTGCTACAATACATTGTCCTGTTGTATAATCGTAGGTACCAGATTACCATCAGGTGTGCGTGCCGTCGCGTGCAATTCCATTTCCGCACAAAAGATTGTGCTAAAATTGTTGTTCGTGGTTGAGCATTTTCCAGTGCTCAGGTATTATGATGGTGGCAATTGTGGGCTTTGTTTCTCTTGCCGACCAATCATAATCTCTTCTTTATGCTGCCCTGGTTTTCTACACAACTGTAAAGTGTGGCCAACAGTAGGTAGGTGGTGTGGTTTATTTTTTTCAATCCTTTTTTGTTCTCGTCATCATGAGCACCTGACTTTTAATGTCCGTACCTACTGCTGTGGCACAGGCCTTCGCCGATCTCTGATTCTTTACCTTTCGAGATTACTTACGATTACTCTGTGCCTGTGAATACACACTTCTCCCTCTCCTCTATCAGGAGTACTATCTCAATTTTATCTCACTTTCGGAATACATCCACATTAAAACAATGCACCGGAGAGTATTAAAAATTAATTGACTTGTCCTTAAAGCGTCGCTCCACAAAGCCACTGCACTGTGTCCATTAAGAAATGCTGTAATCAAGTTATAATATTTAATTACTGGTTACGTGACTTAATAGCCGCTTTAGATCCTTATTGTTCTAGTTTTCTTAGGGTTTATTTTAAAAATACATTAACATAACATACACTACACTTACCTAGACAGATAAAATAAATCACGCCTATATCCCCGACAGGGTAGACAGAGATGACTTAACACCCACCTACGTTTGGAACTAACCTAGTTCCCATGTTGATAGGTCGCTAGCCTGTTGCCATTTATCGGGCACGGAAATAGCAGTACATTGCATAACACTGCTGCCCATTCCTCGTCACTGTTTCAACCTTAATCGCCTTGACACCCGGGGCAGAGATGGGAGTGGTGACAATTGTACTATGCTCTGCCGTCACTACGCGGCTACATAGCAGATTGCGGGTTATGCAGATCCTCATGTTTCTGAAGTTTTGTCCCATTTTGTTTGTTTTGCATCGTCATCCGAAGAATTCCTTAATGTAATTAGGCAGTAGGTACTACGTAGTTGCATAGCAGTATCGCTGAATGGCAAGGAAAGTCTCTGTTTATACCAAGCAGACTCAAATTGCCTGAGTGCAATTTGTCCATGCCTATGTCAGGAGCATCGAGACTATAATGAAGTTAATTTTAATATACAAACAATGTTGTTGCGCCATTCTCAACTTTACAGGGCACACCGTAAGAGCTGTATTCGGCCTGCCACTGGCTGGAGCCTGTTACGACAATTTTCCTTAATGCACACCGATAGGGAATTGTGCACAGGATGTTTACAAGTTGTGTAGGCACTCACTGACAAAAGGCAAAGTGTGTATAATTAGGTTACAGGGCGCTGTCATAAGTTCTTGTATGTCTGTATAGGGTGGGATGTTTTTTTTTAACTCTATGCAGGTACATACATACATACATACATAAATCACGCCTATATTCCCGAAGGGGTAGGCAGAGGTGAACTAGCACCCACGTTTCGCCAAATATGTGAAGTCCCATGTAATAGGTGGCGAGTCTATTGCCATTTATAGGGCACAAAAGTCGCAGTACATTGCTAGCCTAGGTGGTATAAGAGGAACGCTGCTGCCCATTCCTAATCATAGTCAGATTTATCCTTAGTCGCCTTGTACGACACCCACGGGAAAGATTTGGGGTATATTGGGTATTTGGCTATGCAGGTACAAGAAGGATAATACCTGACTGACTGAGTTTGTTGCCTGTTCTTCTTCCGAACAGGCCCTCTCGGTAGCTTAAGAACGGTTGTCGTAGATTTTTCACTAGATATTGAAAACTGTTTGTATAGGTAGGTTGGGGGGTTGATTGATAGTACGCGGCATATTTCGGCTTATGTGATCGGCGAGTTTAGAATTGTATCTGGTGCATATTTAACAATGTACCTGCATGCAAGGTCATAACTCGTTGACAATGATGCGTTTCTCTTCAGCCTACTTGTGTGCCGTTCTGCTAGCGGGGCGTTGGGCTCTGGTGCGTTTAGTATCAACTTTGGTGTTGAAAGCGTCGGGATCGGCGTTTCGTTGCGGATCGGATCGGGTTAGTTTTGGAGACCTATCATTATAGATTGAGGAATGCTGCGCACCTCCCTATCTTTCCTTGGACACACGGGTTTTGGATGTCTAGCGTCTTGACGATTCATAAGTGTATTCTTGTAATCATACCAGATATGAATAAACGAATTTTGACTTTCCTGTCTTGGTGAGGATTACTAAGCAATACTATCCAAAATTGGAACGTTTCAATATAAAGGTCGAAGACGTAGCCTCTTTGGTACATACACAATCATAATGACCGTTATGGAGTGATTAAGGCATGGCGACCTTGCGCATGTATTGGCCAGCGTAGTGTAGGTCGCCGCCATCCCACACGTGAACCACCTGGTGGAGGTCGCTGCGCCCGAGATGCTGTTGCATGATTACACGGTGTAATAAAATGGCCGTTTATGTGATCAGCTAACAATAATCTTGAAATAAATTACAACATGTAATAGAAATTAATAAATGCCGTGTGGCAGTGTACAAATTGTCACCACCCCAAATCTCTCTCGCAAGTGTCGTACATGGCGACTAAGGGTTAAAACAGCTAAGGAATGGCCAGCAGCAATTTATACCACTTATCAATGTACTGCGGCTGTCGGTCGTGTCAGATAAATGGCAAAAGGCTCGCCACCTATTACATGGGACCTAGCATAATTGGCGAAACGTGAGTGAAAACCCCTTTGGGGATATAGGCGTGATTTATGTATGTATGTAAGTACTCTTTCATTATTGTTAATTGACGTCTTTGATTACGTCCTTCTCTCTCTATTGCAATGCGAGCTCAAGGGAAAGAAAAAGGAGAAAAAAAATCCCTCTCCCCAAGGGAATTATCTCCACGTTCCGTGCTAGGCCCGCTGAAACGGTCTCGACTCAATAATTATGAAATCGCGAATTTTCGTGAACCAATGTCGTATGTTTCTCTCCGGTTCCATAACACATATTTCTAGTCGAGAAATATTTTCTAGCCATGATGTCATTGTTTAGATGGCGCGCGTCACATGGCCGTCCGTTGAACCGCTTGAAATAATAACAAATATTGGTGGAGATTTATGTTACCGAAAAAAAATGGAATTCTTCTGTAATTTGCCCGCCGATTTAATATTGATGCTTTCGTATTCGGAACTGGCTGTCTTCCATGCTGGCGTGGCAGCGAAAAAATAACGTAGAATGTGCCAGCCTCGACTCTTCCCATGGGTGGCGTAAAAGTCGACTAAAATGTGGAAGTCACTACACAGGCATGCCCGCGGGCATGCCTGCAGACATGCCCGCCGGACTTCGCTTCTGTTAGGTCTGTGCGATGTTTGCGTAGTGTAGCAGCGTCACAGTCAGCCTGGCCTATACAAACAAGGTACGCGCGGGTATGTCCGTGTAGTGAGTTCCCCGCTTAAGGCAGATTGCCCGGTGTAGACCAATGAGCACCTTGGGGTGCGGCAGCGTTCCTCTTATGCCACCTAGCAACTACTGCGATTTATATGCCCGATACATGGCAATAGCCTCGCCACCTATTATATGAGACTTAAAGCCCCATGTAATTCACCTCTGCCTACCTTCGGGGATATAGGCGTGATTTGTGTATGCATGAAGATATTGTGTACCTATGTTAATACAAAAAGGCGGTTCATGCTCTGTCTACTACGCTGAACCACCTCCGTAGGCAAACCCTAATTGGGGTGTTGAATTGTTCTAACTTTGGCAACCCATTGTGCGGCGACCGTGCCGAGCGAAGCCCCGTTACCAGTTGCTTAATTAATAAACTTTCATGAAACGATTTTCAGAGGTTGCCGTTGCGGTGGTTTGTTGAAAGAAACAACGAAAACAATTTGTTTGTTGTTGTTGTTATTATGTTAATTTGTTGTTGCGGCATTGACACATTGTTAGCCGCGGCTTGCGAGTTTGTTACTTGGTTATTATAAGTTTTCTTCTTTCTACCCTGTTTGTTTCCAGTTTACATAAGGTCGGCCAAGTATGTTTCCTCTTTCATTTTTGTCAGACGCCATTAAGCCATGCAGTCCTTTTTGATTCATATCATCCATCATCCTAGTGATGAATTAATGTACCTACATAGAAAAGAAACGAAAAGTATCGTCCTTCGTGGGTAGGACCGTATCGAGCAATTAATAAACGGCATGCGCGGAATAACGCATTGTACACACTTAAAATATCTTCCATGCTTCGGCCTGTGAGCGAAAGAATCACGTAGTGCAATTATGCAGTGTATATTCAGGTCGTTTGCTGGCAATTCTCCAAAATCAAATAAAACCTAAGCATGGATTGCAACGTTGTCACCCCCCCAATCACCTAACATTCATTCACCACTAGCACCTTTCCGGTTCGATGTTGATATAAATCGAAAGGGAGTGAATGGCTCGATCACGTCCCAACGATGAATTAATGTCACTAACCTCCGAATACTGAAACGCTACTCGAATTTTGAGCACTGCCTATAAAGTTAAGTGGACAATACCTGTCAGCATTGTATGGAAAAACGTCAATTTTGTAAATACTTAAATGGCTTACTTTGAGTAGCGTTTCTATATACGGGGGTAAGACTTAAAAAAAATTGTACAGTAGTCCGAGCCGATATAGCAGCGAGCTCTTTGGGCTGTCAATACAAAACAATAACAATTCTTTATGAAAATGTAACGTGATACGTTAACAAACAAAGGTAACGTACGTATGTTATATTCGCTCATTAGCAAGATCTCCACGCTAATCGATACGGTAATGCCTACACGCCTTCAACTGCGTCGCAGGCACAGGACAGGAGAACTGTTAGGTAACGCCTCGGAAAAGATTCCTATGAGAAACCACCATGTAGCACAATATGGTTTCTCATGAACCTTGAAAAAAATGTGTCTTCATTTTCACTTCAGTTAACTATTGAGTAATCTTTGGTGAGCGGGAGGACTTTTGTCAAGTCCGCCTGGCTAGCTACCACACCGTCTTATCAAAATCTGTCGCCATAATAATAATGTTAACAGCATTGTGTTCCGCGAATTTGTGATAAGATAGCCAGCCCCTCTGTCGTTGAGGGTTCCAGATGAAGCTCGATTCCGTCTTCTGCCCATTTGGTCACTTACCGTCAGGCTGTTTAGAGCATTGAAAATGTTTAGCTTAGAAAATAATTTATTTATAGCCGAGTAGAATACAATTGTCACCACCCCAAATCTCTCCGTGGGTGTCGTACAAGGCGACTAAGAATAAATCAGTGATGAAGAATGGACAGCAGCGTTCCTCTTATACCACCCAGCAATGCACTGCGACTTTTGTGCCCGATAAATGGCAATAGGCCTAACATAATTGGCGAAACGTGGGTGCTAGTTCACCTCTGCCTATCCCTTCTGGGATATAGGCGTGATTTAGGTATGTTTGTATGTATAGAAAATAATTTGTTTGTTACTGGTATCCACCCACCAATGGGCCAGCGTGGTGGCTTGTGGCCCATTCTCCCTATATTCTTTCAACTATGGGGAAGAGGCCCGTGCCCTGGCAGTAATAACCTTAATGGTTTGCTCCCGAAAGCAAATAGACTGTCTGTCTATGATAGACACGATTACATTGGACAGGGATATTAATAACCCCCGCCCGGCTAGCAGGAACACCTAAACACGATATGATATAGCCATTTATCGCTGTGAACTGTTAAAAATCATTGGATATTTGATAGTTCAAAGCGATAAATGGATTAAACATAAAACCTTTATGGCTGTACCATTTAAATATACTCATTTAACGCTTTAATCTTTCAAAAATCCAATGATTTTTGATAGTTTAAAGCGACAAATGGCCATATCATATCGTGTTTTGATGGTCATGCTAGCCCGGCTGGAGAATATGTCGCCTACCGATCGCCGAATGGCTGTAATAATATGCTATATGAGCCCCGCGCGTAGGTACGGTCACGCCCTAGGATACAATACATGTTATATATAATTAGTGATGTAACGAATACAAATACTCGTATTCGCCGAATATCATTGGTTTTTTGGGGTAAAAATTTTTGTTCTCCTTCCTGCCCTGTTCCCAGTTTATTGCGAAGTATGTTTCATCTTCCATTCGCATGGGTCAGAAGTTATCAAGACACCCACTCCCTTTTCATACTCATCACACCGGAAAGGTGCTAGTGATAATGAATGTGTAGAATAGACCCGGAACGGATCATGTCGAGTGACCGATGAAAGAACAGAGTGATTGTAATGACAACATTCCAATTCATACTGCCCATGGTTTTGGCTTAGGTTTTACCGCCGGCCGCCTGCCTGACACCAAGCCTCTTTGGGTATGCTGTTGTTAGTGGTTTGCCCTCCACCATTCCCCAAGATGCATATTGGTCTACACCGGACAAGCAAAGCCATCTAAGATTATCATATTCGCCTGAGAAGTTACAAAATGTTGTGTTATTTGAACAAAAATGTTTCTCTGGTTATAATCAATTACATATCTTAAAAAATATTGTATACATATTATTAATTACCTTGTTGAATTATTCGTAATCGTATTCGCCAAATTTTATATTCGTATTCGTGGAAGTAGTATTCGTTGCATCACTAATTATAAATAATATTATGTTCGCATAGCAGTGGCACGTTTGCCAAAAGGTAGCCGTTTTGCTTACTGGGTGTCAACACGCGGTTTCGTGGTACTAGTTATGGCATGACATTTTTATGCGACACGGCATATTTTTAGTGCTGTACGTAGGTACGGTTTATTTTATGGTGATGTGATTAACCTACCTAACCATATTGCCTGTCGCGAGCGCGTGTACTGACAAGCGTAGCGGGGTTTTGTTACATTTTAACACTCAATTCGTTGTCTAGTTGCTTGCCAATGTGTTCGATCCCCAGGAAAGTACAACTTTGTGCTCGGTTTGGTTGGTGGTAGGGTTGTTTTCTAGTCCGTCTGGCTAGTTACCGCACCGTCTAAGCAAAATCTGTCGCCGTAATAATAATGTTAACAGCGTTATTGTGTTCCGACAATTAGTGATAACATAGCCAGCTCTGTGGTTGAGGGTTCCAGACGAATCTCGATCCATCTTCGGACCTTATTCGTCGCTTACCATCAGGTGAGAAGGCTAAGTCCCTGTCTAGCATAAAATACCCCATTCTTATTCAAGAAATCTTTGTCTCGTAATCTCGTTATGTCCGCTAAAATTTTATGGATCTACGTCATACTTTAAAGTGTTTACTTTAAAATATTAAATGAACAAACCGGTAGTAGAGATTCATGTGCTCTTTACAATAAACGAAAAACGGCCTCTGTAAGTTTTGGTTGATTTTAAAGGAGGAATAAAAAATATATATTTATATTTATGCGATAGTCACGATTCTTAGTTTTAATAAATACAGCGATAAGAGTATATTTTACTTAATGACCTAATGTATATTGTTCCTACACATAATTACTTATGTAGCGGCTATTCTTTTTTTACAAACGTCTTTTGACAAACAAAAAAAAGTTAAATTTACCTAGACGTTACCTTTCAGTTCAATTTTTCATTTAAATATATCATAATATTATACATGCATAATATCTCGTGGAGTGGTAAACACTACATATTTATTTTTAAACTAATCGCTATAAATACTTTAACCTATTATCGGTGCTTAATTTTTCTGTTGTTGTCCAAAGTTTTCGTGGCGGATTAGCGATTAGATTGGGATTAGCGTGAGTTGGGTATCGCAGTCGACCGTATACGAAATATTTTTGGAGAATTAGTTTAATTTCGGCTAAGGGGCGAACGAAAATAACATATAAAAATCACGTGTCATAGTGTTTGTTAAAAATCTCCTCCGAAACGGCTTGACCGACTTTTATGAAACTTTTTGTGTATATTTGGTAGGTCTGAGATGTAAACTCCTAGGACCAAGGTGATAACGTAAAAACAACGTTTGCCGGTTCAGCTGGTATTTCAATATTTTGTATTTAGAAACTGACGTCAGTTCCTGAAAACTTAGTTTTTATTATAAGTGTGCGATAGACCGAAACACACAATGTCATCAAGAATCGAATGCTCCAAGCGAAATCTTTATTTTTGCAAATATTTATACTGACCTCGCAAACGCTGTTTTGCCCCTAACACCTAGCTAGGGGTATAAAAAATGGCTTACGGCCTATTCTTAGCCCTACTAAATATACACAAAAAATTTCATAACAATTCGGTAAGCCGTTTCGGAGGAGTTTTTTTTACAAACACAGTGGCACAAGATTTTTAATATATTAGATGATGTGATTGAGTTCTATTAAAAAATTTACCAAAACGCCCTTTGAAGCGAAAAGACGGTCTTGGGTTATATTATTTTTCTAATTTTTTTCGTATGACTGTAAAACCTAAACCAAAACCTTGAACAGTATGGATTGGAAATTGGAATGCTGTCATCCCAATCGCTCTCTACGTTTATCGGTCTCACGGCCTTTCCGTCTCTTTTCTATACATTCTTTCAACACTAGCACCTTTCCGGTGTGATGGATGACATGAATCAAATGGAAGTGGATGGCTTGATGACGTCTGACCGATATGAATGGAAGAGGAAACATACTGCGCCGACCCCAGATAGACTGGGAACAGGGTAGGGAGAAGAAGATGGCCTAAGTTATCGTTTTTTGCGAAAACTGCTGTGTGACGCAATTTTCGAGGCTCTGCTAGTTTTGTAATAACTGTAACGTGCAATGGCTGTATTGCATAGCCGCGTGTGTGACATCATCTCACTTAATGCATAAGTGCAGAGTTCTTTTATTTACTGGCATAATGTTACATAATTTGAACAAAATTACTATATTGCGGTCTAGTCCGAGTTATTCTACGTTTACCAAGGAAAGTGACCACAATGTTTTATTGTGCTGTAAGTAAATTTTCTCGAACCATCTTTTATGTACGGTCCACAGACTACCCGAAACTGTCATGTTTCTTCAATCGATTGCCGACCTTCACGTGTTTCTGGTAAGGCACAAAGTCGCGGGAGAAAAGTTGACATTGTGTGCTAGCCTGACGTGCTGTTCAGTGTACCTTTTGCTTATTGTATTATTCGTGGCCAGGGTCAGAGCCTGTCGTTTCTGTAATCAATATTGTTTCGATTGTAATACAATTACAATAGTTTTGTTTGCGTGTGACCATTGTGGGTGATACTTTGAGTAATTCTTGTGTTGTGTTGTCTTCTTGTTCGACTATTGTGCCGGCGCAGAAAAGTAAATATAAATAATACTGCCCATCATTATTGTTATGATGCTCGGACTTAACGATCTATTATAATTTGTAACTGACTTTAATATGCAACGTGTTTTTGCCACAGTCACTTGTCACCAAAACTGCTGTTTTTAAGGTACTGAACTACTGAACCTTTTATAGCAAATACTTAAGTATTTCTTACAATGATACATTTATCGTCTAGTTAGCCCAAAGAAAGTAAGAAGCATATAAGCAATTTTGTGTTACGGATTAGATGACGGACAAATTTTAAATATAATATTTATGTATAATAATTTTCTCATATCGTAATGAAAATCTGGTGTCACAGTGTTTGTTATATCGAACTCATCCGAAACGGCTTGACCGATTTTTATGAAATTTTTTGTGTATGTTTTACCGACTTCATAATAATAAATAATTGATACTCCTGGGTGATGAGGGCAAAACAACGTATTATGTATGTTCAAATAAATTAATAAGCGTTGATATTAATTGGATGAAATCGGGATTGGCTCGAATATTAATGAACGCCGCCCGAAGGGGCTCAGCTGATCGCGGCGATAGATAGATAAAATGGCATGTATGGCGCGGCGGCCCGATCAAACTTGATCGCGATCCACGGACCAAAATCACTGATCACGATCCAAATTGATTGCTTACGAAGTTAGATAAGCACCCCGTACACAAAACAATCTGGATCGCGATCTATGATTGTGATCGCGGACCGCGATCGAAATTGGCTGTGTACGTACTTAACTACTACGTACGGGTCGCCTACAGATGCACTGCGGAGCGGCGGGCGTGCTTCGCAAGCTCTCGAGCGAGCGAGGCGAGTGCGGCTGCCGCGACAGTCGCCGCACAGGTGCGCTGCGGTACGCCGCGTGCCGCAGCGAGCGATACCGCGCGCCGGAAACAATAACATGAAGTCGTTACTCAACTTCCGTAGGAGCAACCCTGCAAAAGGTTTGCGAGCTATGTAAATAATATTGTGCTCAACAAAATAAACGGAACTGCACACCAAAATTATTGCTAAAATATTCACCAAAACAGCGATTTGGTGCGCATTTATTAAGTATTTTTGATGCGCTTTTTAGGTGTTTTCGTTGGTTAGGTCAGGTTAATCTGGTGATCAATTAAATACAACTTATTCTAATTTGCTTTGACGCGTTCGAATGGTTCACTGTTAGACGGTGCAGGTGTTGACAACATTTCTCGCGCGTCTTCGTGTAGTGTACGGTGTTTTCACGTGGGTCTTGCTTGACGCAGAACGTCATTTTCGCACAATGTCACTTCGGAAAAACGTCATTTTCGCAGGATTTCCACCAATTTTTTTTCTTAGGAGACATCTAATACTGACACTGCAGAATCGAGTGAGTAATAAATAAAAAAATAGCTTAAAAATAATAATTGTATTAACCGTATTTACCTACATGATAGATAAAAAAATTGCTGGTGTGACAACCTGCAAAAATGACGTTTTACGAAAGTGATGTCCTGCGAAAGTGACATTGTGCGAAGTTCTAGGACAGTGCAATAAGCGAAAGTGACAAAATGACATTTTGCGAAAGTGGCGTTCTGCTAGACCCTCACATGATTCTATTCTATTTTGCTTTGACGCGTTAGAATGTTCACTGTTGAACTGTGCAGGTGTTGTCAACATTTCTCGCGAAGACGGTGTGTGTGCGGTGTCCATTCTATTTTGCTCTGACGCATTCGAATGTCACTCTTGAAGAGTTCAGGTTTCGTCAACATTTCTCGCACGAATTCGCGGTGTTTGTGTGTGTGTGCAGTGTACTCATGTTGTTTCAATGTCCGCCAGGGGTGCTGGAGATGACGGGCACGGATAACACGCGGTTCAGCGGGCACACGCTCGACAAGGCCACCAAGGCCAAGGTCACGCTAGAGAACTTCTACACGAACCTCATCACCCAGCACTATGAGAGAAAACAGAGGTGAGTAACCTGATTTTTAATTTTGTCAATACATTATTGGCGCGTATTGTACCCACGTAAGTGAACACACTTAGGATTCTAAGTAAGCACAGCCCCTCAGCCCCCGGGGCACGGAACGTGGACAAAATCTCCTCGGGAAAAGAAAATATTTTCCTCTCGTTCTAACTCCAACTAAATCCCGAGACAAAACACGGTCAAGTGGCGTAGAGAGGTTTTGTCCACGTCCCGTGCTAGGCCTGCTGGACAAGCGGCCATAATCTATTCGAACAAATAGAACACAAATGTATGAAATCGATTTATTTACTATGATGATGAGATAGATATTAGTCAAAAATTTACATTTATAATGCCCCCAATAAGAGCGAATAATACAATTAAAAAAAATGAGGAGCTCGGTGGCGCGGTGGCTTAACGCGCTCGAAATGCTATTGCGTAAAACTAAGCAATAATCTTTGCTAAGGCCGGTCATTGGATGGGTGACCAACAATATGTTATTGTTGGTCTTGAGTTGCTATGTGCTTCAGAAGGCACGCTTAGCCTGTGGTCTTGGCTATATCTGCAGTCGTTAATACCTACCAATCAGCACTGGGTCAGTGGTGGGTTATGCTACTACCTGGTCCTGAAGTAAGCTGGCGGTTGGTTGAAATACCTACCTCCGCTTACTGCTTAGGAGAGAAAGGCGTGATTTATGTATATATACAAGCCATTATAACGAGATAAAAAACGTTGACAATTTGATGTCTTTTAATGGACGAAATGCATTTAAAAATAATAAAGATGTATTAGATCTAAGTATTTTAAAATACATCATCCATTTTAGAAAGTTAAATAATTGTCGAACCTGAAAAAAAATAAGTTTTACACATTTTAATTTTCGTATTTTTTTATAAAAGACAACATTTTTTTTTACGTTTTTTTTCTCGGTATGCTGGAATGATGGAGGACGTTTCCAGTCACGAATCTCCGCATATCTTTCCGAAAACTCCTGAGATCTTAATTTGTCCACTGTCTGTGTTAGTGCCAGTAGTGTAGGTATCTATGCAATAATTTCGTATATTGATGCGGTAATGAACGTTTGACACCAGAATGGCTACCAAGGCGGAATCAATCATGTATTGTACCACGTAGTCACGTGTACAGCGTGTTTAAAAAGTAGCCGCTCAAAAGATTGGATTTAATCACGTGGAGTAATTTTTTTAAAATTTTCGTCAGTCACGTTGACATTTTTCGGTCTCTCGACATGGTCCGTTCCGTCTCATTTCTATACATTCATTCATCACTAGCACCATTACGGTGTGATGGATGATATGAATCAAAACGGAGTGGATGGCTTGATGACGTCTGACCGATATGAATGGAAGAGGAAACATACTGCGCCGACCCCAGATAGACTGGGAACGTATTATTCTAAACAACATGTAACATAAATAACGCACACCCTGAATACAGCCCATGTTAACATTAATATACTTATAAAAATCTGTCACAGTGTTTGTCATCAGATGCCTCCGAAACGGCTGGTCCGACTTTTATGACATTTTTTATGTATATTTACTAGGTCTGAGATAAGGTCGTAGGGTATTTTTTATACCTCTAGGTGATACGGGCTAAACAATTCAGCAAGTAGTCAATCAATACTATACTAAGGGCCTGTTTCATCGACAAGTAAGTTCGAAGAAGCTTACTTTGCAGTTAAATTGACATATATTTAATATTACAACTGTCATATGATCTGCGAAGTAAGCTACTTAGAACTTACTTGTCGATTGTGAAACAGGCTTCGTGTAATTAAAAAAAAATAACTGTTTTTTATTTCTCTTTACAAATTGTTCAGTCAGTAAAGCAAAATGTAATTAAAATTCTAAAAAGAAATTTTGAATTTCTGATATCACCATAGCTTTTAAAAATTATGTCAGCATGGATAGTGTTCGGGTGTGCGCGTTATTTCTGTTAAATGTTGTAGGTATATTTAATTTTGAAGTGGAATAAATGCGTGTGAATCTTTTTGATGCATGCGATACTGTGCCTTGAAAGGGTCGATTTTCGCTTGCGTTGGCACTAACGTACCTTTTGTGCATTAATTAATATTAATTTGATCTTTGTCGGTGTCTGATCGCACGGCTGTGGTTGTTGTATGTAGTACCTACAGTGTTGAGTGGTTACCTCCGGTACCGGTACTGTGCTAACTGTGGTACCGGGAAAACCGGGAAATTCGGTATTTTTCGGGTACTTAATAAGGATTTATTTTAGATATATCATAAATAAAATAAAAATAGCAATCCATAATATGTATAAGTATGTAGGTAACTCGTTTTAATCATTTGCTTGGTGGAAGGACTTCTTTGAAGTTCGCCTGGCTAGCTACGACCATCTTATCAAAATCTGTCGCCATAACAATAATGTTAACAGCATTATTGTGTTCCGACAATGTGTGATAAGATAGCCAGCCCCTCTGTGGTTGAGGGTTCCAGGTGAAGCTCGATTCCATCTTTATCAGGCGAGATGAAGGGCAAGAGCTTCCGTGTTTAAAATTAAAAAAAATCTAGAATCATTTTCAGTCGTAAAAAGCTTACTTATTCTAGTCTAAAAATTAAAGGCACGGCGTCGCCACTCCAAGTCGACTTACTTCTCGTATTGTTCATTTATTTAGTTCGTGTGTCAAAACAGCGGCTTTTTTAAGCTGATTGACACTATTTAAAACGCAATGCGAAGCTGCATAACAGTTAAGTTTAGCAAAAGTAGGTACCACCGAAGTAACGCATTTCCCGGGAAATGAATTCTCAGTAGAGGAAATTTTAACGGAAACTACCGGGAAAATAGGAACCGGTATTCTCCGGGAGCGTGCCGTACTACAGTGGGTACCTACCTACACGGGCGGATTTGCTAATGGCTCATGTCATCCGCTGCGTTGATGCGCTGTCGGCGCGCGTCACATCAAGAGAATAATCACGGTTCTTTTTTAAAGCGCAAGTGAAAAGTCTCTATCACCAACCAGCCCTTTATTGTCCCCACTGCTAGCGCACAGGGCTTCCCTGTGAAAGGAATAGTTTAGGGAGAATGGGCCAACACCACGCGGGCCCAGTGCGGGTTGGTGGGATTATTCCACTGCAAATATACAACATGTACCTAACAGGAATAACGCACACCCAGAACACCTACCCACCTAACTAATTGGCGAAACGTGGGTGCTAATTCACCTCCGCCTACCCTTTCGGGCATATAGGCGTGATTTATGTGTGTGTATGACATGTATGTAACAGAAATAACGCACACCCAGAACACTTACTTATTAACGTTAATTGTCGTATTCGATTTTAATTTTAACATTATATAAATGATAGAAAAATTTGTACAAAGATTTTGGTGGTTAGAAAAAGAATTTCAAAAAATTATGATTGGGTGGCCGAGCGGTCAGGCACCTGCCGGGATAGCAGCGGACGCGGGTTCGATTCCCGCCTCAAGATCATAATTTTTCGAAATTCTTTTTCTAACCACCAAAATCTTTGTGTTAATTGTTGTCTCTGAGTGCGGCAGTTAGTCACATAAAAACTACGGTGTTATATAAATTGTAACATTAATTTTCGAATTTTCCATACAATTATACTTTATTGACCGAACAGTAGTTACAGTTTTTGACAAATATTCTATGCACGAAAATTTAATTTTTCTTTTACTATACTACTGCAATTGCAGTCCGGACCAAGGGCTTAACGTGCCTTCCGAAGCACGGAGGAGCTCGAGACAATAAAGTTTTGGTCACCCATCCAACCACCTGCCTTAGCTAACATTGCTTAGTCGACGCAATCGTGCTATACCACTACGCTGTCGAGGCCCTCCATGTGACATGTGTTAAATTAAAAAATCACCCGACATCACATCACAATGGCGCAGTATGCTTCGCCACAATGGCCGGTGTTTTGTTATAATTTTATGGGCTGTGAGTATGTTAATGGTGTAATAGTCTAAGGTATATATATTATAAGTCTTAGGTTTTTGTTTGCTTAGGTGTTTTGGAGTCGGCGGTTGGTTGTGACCACACAGCCCTCGTGGCACGGGGCGTGGACAAAATCTCCCCCGGGAAGAGAAAATATTTTCCTTTCGCTCCAACTCCCACTAAATCGCGAGAAAAAACGTATTCAAATATGTACATTGTATTTGAATACTTTGTACGCATTTAGCGAGATATGTTTCGACCTGAGCATATCTCGGAGAAATGGGACGCGGAGGGTCTAGGCGGACTTTTCATAATCAAATTGAAAGTCTATTAAAGAAGGGCCAGGTCAAGAGTACCCGGAACCGACGGGCATGCAATTGGATGAAGAGAAAGAAGTATGCAAGGATCGTAGCATGTGGAAAGAAGTTAGTGATCTCTGCCTACCCTACCTGTGGGATAAGGCGTGACATTGATTGTATGTATGTATGTTCCACCGATCGATTGCTGTGCATAGTCACTCGCATGTCTGTGTACAGTGGCCGTGGCCACCAATGTATATTGTAACGTCGGTACCGTTTACAGTGAGTAAAATTAACACGAATTAACATAACGCGTGAAGGAGCAACTCAAATCGTAATAATTGTCTTGTCGTTGATTATATACGCGTCGGATCGGATATAGGCATATATCGCGAGCGTCATGCAATGCAAAGATACATCATTTATTATATCAGAGATCGACCGCATGAAGGGATATATAACTTCGACCATCTCGTTGTGTTAATGTTATCATCGACGCCGAATACCGGATTTGGGAATACGGAAAGTACGTAGATCAGTTTATATTGGAAAATTAAATTATTGTTTTTACTGTCTTCCTCGGATTTTTCCATATTTTCTCACCTTTTAAACCTTCCCTAGGTCTAAGACAATTCGATTCAGTCATTCAAAATTTTTCGATCTTTATCATGATTATAATTTTTTGAACTTTTTCTAGTCACAATTTTCTTTGTAATACTTTATTTTTTTTAAAAAGAAATATTATTTTTCTTACTTGCCCCATACAAATTGTTCCATCAGTCAAGCGATGTACGAAAAATTCGTATACTAATTTGACAATTTTGAATTCCCTGATCACCACAGTGTTTAAATATGACTAACTGCCGCACTATGTGATGTCAATTAACGTTAATGAGTACATAATACCAAAAAAAACCATTTAAATATAGACCATATAAGTATAGGTATCCGTAAAGAATAGCGACTAGTTTTGAATTGTCTTTTTTTTTGTAATATGTACCTTTTAACTTTAATTGAGTACCTACGACTGTAAGTTAGCATGGGTAGTGTATAGAGGAAGATTTAGGTCAATCTAAATCTCCATAGTGCGTGGCGGCATTAAAAACTCCCGATAAGCAGATAGTGTGATCACTCGCACGCTTATCACGGGCCCCGATTGCGACACTTCGTGATACGCCGAGTGGCGTTATCGTGTTTATCGTATCACGTGACGTCACCGCTTCCCTGTGATAATTGACGGACCGCAAAATCGTCGTACACTGTTGTGTGGTTATTTACTTAATTGTGTTAAGATAACAAGTTAAACCTTAATGATTATTGATGGGTTATACTATTTTTCTAGACCCAAGTTGGCGGTTACGTATTGTTTGTTTTAATTAAATTTCAATCTAGCGCAATCAATGTCTAATAATTGGTATTTTATTCAAATAAGCCGGTTGTTGTTTGTTGAAGATAAATTATTTCAGATTATCAATAGCACACACTGTTTCAAATAGGTAACATTTTTCTTGTTATATGGTCCTATTTATTATATTTAAAAAAAAATAAAAGACACCCAAAATGTATTGAATGTTAATCATGGTGACACAATGTTGTTAGGAAACCGTACCATAAAGTAACGCCTGCCAGAAGTCATTACGTCACACATTAGTAAATAATATTATTGTATTTGCACAAACACCTTAATAATCGTGACACCTTTGGTATAAATTTATTTGATTTGAACATGTTTTATTATTTGTTTGTTTCCGTAAAGAAAACACAACATGACGTGTTGTGTGTGAGAAAACGGTTTTTTGTTCTCACCGTGGTCATATTGTAGTCCATAAAAGACTATTTATGTAGGTAGGTGTTTCACTTCATGTTTTTATGTATCACTTACTTCGTATAGTGATACCAAGGTGAGTTTATTTAGATTTGTGTGATTCGTCCACACTTTAGCGTTAGTAATGTTAAAAGTGACAATCGGTCGTCATCTAGTGGGAATGACAACGACCTCTTGTAAATGGGCGGTTTGCTTTGGAAAAGTGTGGCAGCAGTATTCGAAAGCGTCTCTAAATGTGAATCCTGGTTTTAAAAGAGCCATCGCGAAAGACCAACGCCGTGGCCAGGTCGACGAATTTAGATTATCATACGTAATACATAAATCTGAAGGGGTAGGCAGAGGTGAATTAACACCCAAACACCTAAATGAAATTTCGTAACATCCACAGAATACCGCGCGAATTCAGATGAAAATATTTTGGTGACGAATTGTAATGAAATTGCAGTTACCTTTTTGTAGTTGAAGCCTATCAAAGATGGCTATTGAACTGTGATCAAAATGAGATTGGCTCTGTTCGTAACCGGTTGCGATAATTATGGTGCGTTTTAAATCGTCCCTCAATTAGCGAGCCGTTGCGATTCGTGCCGCTATTCTCTACAACTATTATTTCCAACAATTGACCACGAGCGACACTTTCACTTCCAAGATGGGGTCACGAACAAAAGTGTAAGGTCTGTTGTAGTTGTAGCTTACACTATTGAGGCTAACCCCCGAATACAGAAACGCTACTCAAATTTTGAGCACTACATAAAGAGTTACGTGGACATTGCCTGTCAGAATTTGTGTGGAAAAACGTAAATTTTGACAATGGTCAAATGTTGAGCAGGGCTCAGACTTTGAGTAGCGCTTCTGTATTCGGGGGTTACTTAACAGCCGGGCCGTACCTCTGGAAACTTTTTCGACCGTCTCAGTGGACTAGTGGTTCGCCCACCGGAATTGTGATCCCGACATCTCGGGTTCGATCCCCAAAAATGCGAATTTGTACTCGGCTCGGTTGGTGGTAGGGCTTTTTTCTAGCTACCACCATCTTACCAAAAATTTGTCGCCATAATAATAATGTTAACAGCATGTGTTCCGACAATTGCGATAAGACAGCCAGCCCATCAGTGGTTGAGTGTTCCAGTAGGCCTATTCGCTACCTTTTTTTGACAGTTGAAAGTGATGATCACCGAACTATTTACTTATCCATTACTGTTTTCACAGGACAAGTGTCACAATAACGTTATAGTAAAGTAGTAATGGATCAGTAAATAGTCCAGTGATTATCACTCTCGAGTGTCAAAAAAAGTTAGCGAATAGGCCTACTGGTGAGGCTCGTTTCCATATTCGGCCCTTATTGCCACTTCACATCAGGTGAGATGAAGGCCAAGCTTCAAGCGAGATGACTTCTACCATAAGGGAAAGAGTTCTAGTTCTGGAATCAGAGCCATCTAATGGACAGATTCCGATCCGATAGGACGCTGTACTAAACCTTAGCGATATACGATACGCTGTGTTAATTAAACCTTTGGAGTCGCAGGGTCGGCTATTACCGATTTTAGCGGGCAAAGCGGCTCGACGATAATCGCCCTCGTATATACGAGTACAGAACTCAAACGACTTTGAACACGTTCACGGAACGGCCGGACACAACAAAATGTTTTATTGTTATAACGGCACTGGCTGTGCGCTGTGCGCGAATGTGTTTTATGGTCACTGTGCTGTAGTAGACCATTGATTGCCAAAGTGGTGGTGACTTGACGGAATCTACGTTGGGGGGGAAAAATGGGCGTCCACGAAAATGTATCTGGTTTCGTAATGGAGAAGAACTTAAAATTTTTAGGCTGATAATAGCCGCCGGCATAGCAAATTTCCATAGTTAGATCTAATCTTCACATTTTTTTTGAGATTTAGGAATATGGTAGATATGTAACTGAAGGGGGAGGGGGTCCACCAGATACGACAAAATTTGGAATGTGGTCTATGAGAAACGAAATTTTGAGAACCCTCTGTAGTGGACGATCGCTCGCTTTTGATCAACACGGTGGAAACGGTTCACACACATTTTTACGTTATTACCTTTTTTAGGCGCAAGTGAAAGCAGAACACAATAAGTCGACACCACCCCCAATCTGTCCCGTGGGTGTCTTACACGGCGGCTTAGGGTTAAGACAGCGATAAGTAATGGGCAGCAGCTTTCCTCTTACTGCCGCACTCAGAGACGTCAAATAACGTTAATGCGTACTTAACGTCAAAAAATGACAATTCAAAACTAGTCCCTGTTCTTGCCGGGTCTATGGTCTAGATTTGAATGAAAATTTTTGACATTAAATACTCATTAAAGTTAATTGACGTCTAAATGTAGTCGTATAAATGTACTGCCATTTATATGCCCGATAGGTCGCAATAGGTAGGCTCGCTACCTATTACATGTGATTTAAGCAATTGGCGAAACGTGTGTTAATTCACCTCTGCCTACCGCTTCGGGGATATACAGCGTGGAAACAAAAAGAAGGCCCTGGAGGGAAGGTCTGTGGTCTAGGTTTAATTGTATTTAACATTAAGTACTCATTAAAGTTAATTGACGTCTCTGAGTGCGGCAGTTCGTCACTTTTTCTCGATCCTTCCACCGCCCTCGACGGCGGATATTTCCCATCCGAATTCGCTGCCGAGCCTCGCGTGGCCTCATTTCCTCGCCGATACCGCACAAACGGCTATCAATACCAATATACGGCGAGCAAACACAATTCAAGGTTTCTAAAATGCTCGCCAAAGACCAGGATGAATAATAAAATAAGCCACCGCGAGTTTTTACAAACATTAGTTCCGGTCTTGCGAACATAAAAAAAAGATACTTGGAGAGGCGGCGCAATAAAAACGCCACAAACGTAATATTATAAAAAAAATTGTTAACATTTCTAGTGCGGTTCCGAGACGGTCAATCAGCTTGGCGTCAAGCACGTAGATTTTAGTATGCTTCAAGCATTTTGACCGTCTACAACGTTTGCTTGGTGCTTGAGTCGAGCATTTAAGAGCTTTTTATGTCTGTTTGATTTGTTTGACCTAGCAACACAACAGAAACACACAGAAAACCAACGTGCTTGCATGACTTATCTCGGAACCCCTTTAGGATGATATTGGAAATTGGTGACGCCACGCGCATTGCTACTGATTAGGAAGTAGGTATATAAAAAAAAATATGTATGCATACATTTTTTTATGCCAGGAAGGGAAGCTCTTTACACATTATAAAGGCGAAGATTGGTAGGCATGTCACAAATCTCCCCGGGGAAAATAAAATATTTTCCTCTCGC
This sequence comes from Cataclysta lemnata, assembly GCA_963931975.1. Classification (NCBI taxonomy): domain Eukaryota; kingdom Metazoa; phylum Arthropoda; class Insecta; order Lepidoptera; family Crambidae; genus Cataclysta; species Cataclysta lemnata. The sequence continues at coordinate 26,972,772 of OZ008338.1, forward strand.
ACTAACCCCCACTAAATCCAGAGACAAAACTGTTTAGTGGAGAAAGATTTTGTCCACGTCCCTTGCTAGGCCTACTGGCTTCGCAGTATGCATATTCAATTTAAACTGGTCTGGATCTACCTACGGCAAAGCGCAATGCAGAGATTTTCATTTTGACTGCAAATACGTAACGGTACAATCAGTTTACGTTTGCTCTCACCTCGGATGTTACCAAAAACCATTTGTTGGAACAATGTCAAGAGTTTCGTCGTATATTATTTTTCTGAATATGTTTCCTATAGCATTCATAAAGGTCTGTTGTAATCTAGCGATCTACCCCCTTTTGTATGAACGATCCATTACAAAGGGAGGTGCTAGTGATGTGCCTAAAGAAAAGTGATGGAAGGTATTGTGACTGTAGAGAGGGGATGGGGATGATAACATTCCAATCCATACTGCCTAAGATTTAGGTTTTAAAACCCGCAGTCTGTCTGACACCAACAATTTTGGGTACGCTGTTGTTGATGGTTTGCCCTTCACTATTCGTGCGGCCCAAAGGTGTTAATTGGTCTATCGCGGACAGTGTCAGTTAGTTGACTTTTACGGCACCCCTGGGGTGTGGGCTGCTATTATGAAAAAGTTTAAAAAAGTCGTAAGTCCACTATGACGCTACCGTTTTATGCAGCTGGGCATGGACTTTTGACTTCGACCGTTCTTAACCTTTTAAAGACTTTGTGTCTAGAGGTTGTGCTTAAGTTTATCTTTAATCTTTTCCAGACTGGAGAAACTGGAGGAGTCGCTCAAAGACGAAAGCCTAACAGAGAGTCAGAAGCAAGAGAAGCGGCTTCAGCACGCCCAGAAGGAGACAGAGTTCCTGCGGCTGAAGCGGTCCAGGCTCGGCGTGGAGGACTTCGAGCCACTCAAGGTAACCTATCAATCTTCTATATCATCTTCTTTTATTATATAAAAATGAACTGCTGTGCGTTTGTCTCGCTCAAACTCGGGAACGGCTGGGACGATTTAGCTGATTTTGGTTTTGAAATGTTTGTCTTGCGCCAGGCAAGACAGGAAAGGTGAGAAAATGTGGAAAAATTACGAGGAAAATAGTAAAAATAACAATGTCGTCATATCGGATTAATTCATACCTGTCTACCCACTCGGGGATATAGGCGTGATTTATGTATGTAGGTCTTATTTGTTTGAGATGCATATTATTACTACATAATATAATTTAAACATTAAATGAATGTAAAAAATAAGAAAGAAAGACTATTGTGGTTAGAAAAAGTGTGAGAAAATATAATCTTGATGCGGGAATTAAATCCGCGTCCTCTGCAGAACCCTGAGGCGCTACTCTGGAAGTTTATTTCGTTCGATCGAGTCGTTGCGTCTTTGTCGCTCTTATTTTAACACGCAGTGGCGTGAGAAAGACGGATAGATGTTCGTTCGTTCGTTTGGGAGTTCCAGAGTAGGCCCCCTGGTTCGATTCCCGCATCTATAATGATACTGTTTCTCACTTTTTTAACCACAATATTCTATGCATACTTAATTATAATCGTCACGAGCACCTTTCCGGTGTGATGGATGATATGAATTAATCAAAAGGGAGTGTATAACTTGATGGCGTCTGACCGATATGAATGGAAGAGGAATCATACTGCGCCGTTTAGAAAGCAGCAGCGTGGCAGACCAACGGACGGGCACGGCTTCTCCAATCCCCAGTATCGGTCCCGGAGCCTGCAGCAGTCTGAAAATACTGCCAAGTTTTTGGGATAATCTGAGATGGTTGGAGTAGTGCGATATATGGATACACGTACAATGGCCCAATCAGGGGGCTAACTGCCGCACTCAGAGACGTCAAATAACTTTAATGAGTACTTAATGTCAATAAATCTCATTTAAATCTAGACCTAGCAAAAGTAGCGACTAGTTTTGAATTGTAATTTTTTGACATTAAGAACTCATTTGACGTCTCTGAGTGCGGCATTAAGTGCGGAAAAGGCCCAGCTAAACTAACTAACTAACATACGCCAGATAGCCTGGAACCAGGGCAGGGAGAAGAATTATATTATTTGCTCTCTCGTAATTTTCGGTGTCTGTTCGATTTTCGATATTTGTCGCCGTGCGTACCGTCAGGCCCGCGCCTTGCGTCACCGCGGCGTGACTAATTATAAGCGTGATGCTGAGTTCAGAGGCGTGCCCGTGCCGCGTCTGCATCACTCCTAGTCTGAGGCGACCTTGGTTATGTCACCGTGGCGTGTAACGGTGTGATTTGTGTCCCGATCATGTATAGTATGGTGTGTGCGAGCGCGAGGTTACCAGCGGTAGGCCTAGCGCGGGCCGTGGACAAATCTCTCTCAACCACTTGAAATGTTTTCTTTTCCCCGAGGAGATATGTCCACGGCCCGGCCCACAGGCATAGATTGGTTCCAAAATAATTTTTCTTTTCTTCTTCTCCTTCCTGCTGCTGTAGCGCGGGACGTGGACACATCTCCTCCGGGGGAAAGAAAATCTTTTCCTCTCGCTCTAACTCCCACTCAATCTCGAGACAAAACACTGTCAAGGGGTGGAGAGAGACTTGTCCACGTTCCCGTGCTAGGCCCGCTGCCCTTATCCCGCTCTAGCCGGACTCGGTGCAACATGTTTCCTTCTTCCACTTCGCTATTATTCACCAATTTATCGTTCACCTTCACCAATATTAGACGATAAATTGGTGAAGGTAATATCCTCCTTATACATCCTTCGACGTTCATACCTATAATTCTTCTGCGAACATAGCTTTCATTCATCTCTTCGCATAACATGACCGAACCATCCAAGTCTATTTCTCCGCAGTCTTTAATGGGCGGGTAATTCTGTAGGTTTGCGGACAATGGCACGTCAGATTTTCCACCTCAAACAATAGAAAATTTTAACACAATACGATGTCGATCATGGATCATGTAAACAGGTCTTTGTGAAATTGTCAAAGGTAAGATTCGGCACGATTTACTTTTCTAGGTAGGTGTATCGGAATTTTCCTATTCGAGAGCCCGTACACATAACTGCGAATTGGCGCGATGCGGATTCGCAACGCCGAAAACTACAACGTACCCTAATTGCTACGACGCGATTTGGTGCGGCAAGCCGGCGAAACAAAAGAGAATAAAATGGAAGTAATGGGCAATGCAAGTAAATTCGCAAGTCGCCAAATGTCAAATTTCGCAAGACGCAGTTTTGTGCACAGGCAGGGCTTTAGGTTAACGCGAGTTCATATTATTCAAAAACGTCCGTTCGTTTTTGAATAATATGAACCTACATGATGAACCTACAGATATAATTGTGCTGTCCGTATGTGATGTGATATATTGTAAACACCTTTTCATCCTGTCCGCGCACTTGAGTGAATATTCGCAATCTATTGTCTCGGCCCAATACGCCGTGTCACTATTTGCTTAAAACTCTCAACTTGAGTAATTAAAAACAATGGCACGCATGACAGATGGACGCCATTCAAGCGAATTGCTTCCATCTTTACCGATTGTATTCACACGGCAAATATCATTAAAAACTGACACAGATATTAAGCCTCCCACATACGGACGCGGTCAGCGGTGGCGGTAGCGGTGGCGGGCAGTTGTAACGTAGGTAACATACCCCCGAATACAGAAACGCTACTCAAATTCAGGGGACTGCTTAAAAAGTTAAGTGGACACTACCTGTCAGAATTTGTATGGAAAAACGTCAATTTTGACAATACTTAAATGTTAAGCGGGACTCAAACTTTGAATAGCGTTTCTGTATTCAGGGGTTAGCCTCACTCAACAGCAGCGGTGGCGGGACGGTGGCGGTGGCGAACCCGAACAAACGTCGACCGCGCTGCCGCTGGTTTGAATAATGTTACCTACGTTATAGTCTGTGCCATCTAACTTGTATTATTTGGTAAAGAGTGCTTGGCGGGCTTCAATGGCGTCAGTCAAACTTTTATTTCAATCATTCAAAAATTGTTTCAGAGTGGACTTTGTGTAGTAAAAGTGGTGTTATTTTGATGCATTAGGATCCGTGTTGATGTTCAATTATGAAGAATCATTGAAATAAAAGTGTTGTTGAGAATTGTATAGTGGTTTTCACCACCTCATCGGTCACCGTCATGAACTGTTACCATTAGACTCGCGCCAAGCACTCCTTAGATGCGTTAAAATGTGTTTCACCCATATTTTAATGTAAAATTCATTTCAAGCATTAAGATCATTCATTAATTTCATACATTATTTACATTCATTCATTTATCATTCATTCAAAATAAGAAAAGTAAACGAAAGTATACAAAGACAGTTCCTAAAAAACTTGTATCCAGGAACGTTAAGCCAATTAAAAAAATATATTTGGTAAACAATCTCGGCACACTTTTTTTATTGAAAATGCAGCTTTAAAAACCAACTGATAACAGATTCAATAGGTTTCAGTCTATAATAACGATTTATTGTAACAGATTATTGACTATGTTATTATTTTATTTGTAAATGGGTAATTTAAAAAAAAGTCTTGCCAAGATCGTTCACGTAATAAGACAAGTTAGATGGTACAGATTATACAACTGCCCGCCACCGCTGAGCGTCTGTCTGTGAGAGGCCTTATACGTTGGTGTATCTCGTAAACACCTCGTAGGTTTGTTTGTTCTTTGGGACCAGTGAACTGTTTATTATCACCGAGATTAGTGGTTTATCCTTGAATACGATTTGTTAATATTTTGGAGATAAATATTAGAAATATAAAGGTCAAAGGTTGGTTGGTGTTGTTGCAAGTGGTTGTTGACGAAGCGTGATCAATAACTGCCGCACTCAGAGACGTCAATTAACTTTAATGAATATTTAATGTCAAAAAAATTCATTTGAATTTACACCATAGAACCGACAAGAATAGTGACTAGTTTTGAATTGTCATTTTTTGACTTTAAGTACTCATTATCGTAGATTGACGTCTCTGAGTGCGGCAGTAAGACTTGTTGTCGCCGGATCGTGTTGATTTGTTTTGATTTTTATGTGACCGTGCCGTGTGGTGACGGCAGAGCTGAATTCAATTGTCACTACCCAGAACTCTCTCCCGTGGATGTCGGACGAGGCGGCTAAGTCTAAAAACAGCGATGAGTAATGAGCAGCAGCATTCTTCTCACACCACCTAGCAATATACTTACCCGCGATTTTACGTGCCTGATAGATGGCAATAGGCTCATACATACATACATACATAAATCACGCCTACATCCCCGAAGGGGTAGGCAGAGGTGAACCAGCACCCACGTTTCGCCAAATATGTCAAGTCCCATGTAATAGGTGGCGAGCCTATTGCCATTTATCGGGCACAAAATTCGCAGTACATTATCCTTAGCCGCCTTGTACGACACCCACGAGAAAGATTTGGGGTGGTGACAATTGTATTCTATTCTGCCGTCACCACGCGGCAATAGGCTCGCCACCTATTATTACATAGGACTTAAGTTTATTGGCGCAAAATAAATAATATTCTTCTCTGCCTACGATATAGGCGTGATTTATGATTAATTGTACCTATATGGTATGTATGTGTTATTTATTTGTGGATCACAACAATGATGCGCGTACGCCGTCACAGCATAGAGGACGCCCGCTAATTGATTCCTCGTTAGCGGTCTTGACGACTGTACCCGGCCACACCGGGCTTGATGCTAGTTTGAGCCAAGGACATTTTAGCGGAAAAAGTAAATAAAGATAGTGCGAGGCGATTTCTTGGGATAATTTGCAGGAACCAATCGTTAACACCGTGTCCATTGTAAAATTTATAGTACCCAAAAAGGGTTGGTGTCAGGCAGGCGGCCGGCTATAAAACCTAAGCCAAAACCTTGAGCAGTATGGATTGGAACTGTTGTCATTCCAAACACTCTCTCCATTCATTGGTCTCTCGACATGGTCCGTTTCGTCTCTTTTCTATACATTCATTCATCAATAGCACCTTTACGGTGTGATGGATGATATGAATCCAAAGGTAGTGGATGGCTTTGTGACGTCTGACCGATATGAATGGAAGGGGAAACATACTGCGCCGACCCCAGGTAGACTGGGAACGTGGCAGGGAGAAGTAGAGCTGTTAAATAGTACTTATGTCTGAATAAATGCCAAAAGCGCATAAAAATTAAATTAACTCCTGAGTAGAAACGAGGACATTTAGGACGGGTTCCAATATTCTATCTACAGTTAAAAGTAAGCTTAGTAAAGTTTACTTTGCATTTTTTGTTAAACTACGATAAATAACAGTAGTTGCTAAGCAACTAAGCTGTAGTACGTCTATCTTCAACTGTTGATAGAATGTTGGGATATGGCCGTTAGTGCACATATTGCTTTTATTATTAATTTTATTAAATTTATTATCAAGCCGCTTAAAAAGGTAAGCCGCTCAATCAGCGAAAATGGATCGTTGTAAAATTGTCACTTCATAATACGTCTCGTATTTATTCTGAGTATTCCAGAATTTTAGCTCGGATCAGGTGTGGCTTATGCGCCTTATTTCTATACTCATTAGATTCAGCATCGTTTTGATGACATTACTTTAAAACAATTGCGACACTTTTCGCTGACCACTTACTTGTATATCTCCGGTTACTCGATACTTTATTTGTGCAGCGATGTGACGTGGCTTGCAAGCCGTGTCATATGTGATACCTACCTACTTAAATAATGACGAGCTCAGCAATTCCATGCCTGGGAACTTTCCATGGGTTGGGTAAAAAACATCTTCTTCTGCCTTGGTCAGTCAGCCAGATCTCCTAGCTTCCGGCGATCCACACCAGACCCCGTATTATGTTAGCCGATTTCACTTGCTTTCGTCTACCTGTCTCTCTCGCTCATTGAGAATATTAGCAAAGTGTGAGAGTGGCGGTTAGACCAAAGCAACTAAAATATTACATAATACGGGGTCAGATCTGACCTGATGCTCCTCAATTTTTCCATCATTTTCATTCATTCAACTTTGAAACTTCCTCCAATGTGCTAATTTCTAATCCAAGTATCTAATCCAACAATATCAGATAATCATATCGTCTTAATACAATAAACGTCTATAGGCGCTGCTCACAAAGAAGGTGTCTTCGCCTGCTTTGCTTGATAAACTTTCGCACTGGCGTATTTGCAAAGGAGCTGAATAGAGAACAGTTTTTGAACAATACGCTTCATGCCCGAGTTCCTACCGATGTCGGGGTGACAACAGTAACCTAGATCCAACCCATTTAAAATGTTAAATCATAATATACTTATGGTGGGCACAGTTTTATTTATGTATACAATATTTATGCATGGATACGTTCTCGGTCTCCCGACATCCGATGTAAATGGAACAGGAAATATCAAGCGCAGTATGTTTCCTCTTCTATTCGCTTTGGATGTCTAGATACCGAGATCCTTTTGTATCAATATTGTTGGAAACTAACCTGGCAATAGAGCAGAAAGATGATGATTTATAGTACATACTATACATTTATGTGTCACGCCTTTCTCCTAAACGGGTAGGCAATTTTATTACCTTTATTAAGTATGTAATTGTATTGAAAATTTAACTCTCAACTATCATCTCGTTTACCTATACTGCAAACTCATTCCATTATAGCTGATTTATTCACTATTTCAATTCTTATTTATATTCAATGCAGTTTTATAATGTCACAGATCCCCATGCCGTGGCGTGCATTAGATATTCGTGTTTTAAATGTAATTCAATGTCGTTATCAAGCTCCACATTTCATTATATATATAATTTAATAGTAGATTTTCCATCAAGTGCAAAAAAACAAGGGCTGATAGTAATGTCGAGGATAAAAATGGTTTTGTGGACGAGGTAGAAACTCTGCTTTTCACTTCGATTGCGAGGAAATAAAACAGTAGTTTATCATATCATTTCTTAAAATTCAATCTAAAATTCGTACAGTTTTGAATACTGAAGGAAATTATTTTTCCCATTGATATTATTAGGCTTGGGCTGAAGACCTATACAGCCAAGTATTAAATTAATTTTGAAATAATAAATTTCTTAAATTAATTTTAATATATTTTATGCCTTAAAAAACACATAAGAATAAAAATATTAAAAAATAACAAATTCTATCTCTGAATTTTTTATTGTGTTTGGCTGCATGGCTCATTTTCTTTGCCTTAATATAGACACATTTATGAGTAGACACGTTAATGCTCTAGAGCACAAAATACGATTTTGTGCAGCCTATATCCTGTACAAATAAGCACTTTCAGAGCATGAGAAGTAAAAAGATTTTTTTTTCTCGTAAAGTATTCTGTGATTTCTATTCACATTTTTTAGATTTTATTACTATTATGATTTATATTTACAATATTGTGATGACTAATAAATTAACTTTGTATTGAAGTATTGCTGCATTCCCTCAGACAAGTTATATAGGTATGCAGGCATATGCATATAGATATACAAATAAATGACGTCTTTTATCCCCAAAGGGGTGCGCCGATAAGAGGAACGCTGCAACCCGTTACGGAATCGCTGTCTAAACCCTAAGTCGCCTTGTACGACACCCCCGCGAGTGATTTGGGGTGGTGTCAATGGTATTCTGCTCTGCCGTCACCACACGTCTAAATTCATTATAATCCATAATAGTTTGTATTAACTAGTGAGTTTATGTTCCAGGTCATAGGCAGGGGTGCGTTCGGTGAAGTGAGGCTTGTCCAGAAGAAAGACACAGGTCACGTGTACGCGATGAAGATCCTCAGGAAGGCCGACATGCTGGAAAAGGAACAGGTAATAGCTTCGTAAATTATTTGTTTAATTTTTATTAGTACACGCACACTAACGCACAAAGTGAACATGTAACAGAAATAATGCAGCACGTCACAGAAATATAATGCACACTCTGAACACTACCCGTGTTAACTTCCTGCCGCACTCAGAGACGTCAATTAACGTTATTGACTACTTACTGCCGCACTCAGAGAGGTCAATTAACTTTAATGAGTATTTAATTTCAAAAATTTTCCTTCATTTCAAGACCCGACAAGAATAGCGACTAGTTTTGAATTGTCTTTTTTTGACGTTACTCATTAACGTTATTTGAAGTCTCTGAGTGCGGCAGTTAATGTCATTAAATTTGATTTATATCTAGACATACAACCGGCTACAATACCGAATAGTTTTGAATTGTCAGTTTTTGACATTAAGTACACCTCATTAACGTTAAATGATGTATTTAAATGCGGCAGTTAGAGTGGGAAAAGGGCTACTACTATACACTACAAATAAATGGATTCCCAACACGCACACAACCAAACCTAACACAACCCAACAGTATTATTTATATTTGCAATATTATTGTGTAGTTATGAAGCTGTAACAATATTTCTGACCTTCACCCTCTATTTATTGTCAACAGGTGGCCCACGTGAGGGCCGAGCGCGACATCCTCGTGGAGGCCGACCACCAATGGGTGGTGAAGATGTACTACAGTTTCCAGGACCCCATGAACCTGTACCTGATCATGGAGTTCCTCCCTGGTGGCGACATGATGACCCTCCTCATGAAGAAGGACACGCTCAGCGAGGAGTGCGCCCAGTTCTACGTGGCCGAGACCGCTTTGGCTATAGACAGCATACACAAGCTCGGATTTATACATAGGTGGGTGCACAAACTCGGGTTTATGCGTAGGTGGGTGCACAAACTCGGATTTATGGGTAGGTGGGTGCATGAACTTGGATTTGTGCATAGGTAGGTGCACAAACTTGGATTTATGCATAGGTAGGTACATAAACTTGGATTTATATATAGATAGATAGGTGGGGGACTGTTGGCAGTTTTCTTATGACTGTCATAACTCGCGGTCTGACGATTTACAGTAGTACTCAGAGACGTCAGTTAACGTTAAGAGTGGATTGTAAAGCTGTAGATTTATGATATTTAGTACAAAAGGCGATAAAATTTATGTTATAAATAGATTTATAAAATTAAATTCGTACGTTTTTATTTTTTTACGAAATGTTGCTTACGATAAAAGTTGTTAGCATCGAAATATATTTATTTTTGACATATATTTATTTTTGACATTTTCAATTTAACTAAACCGAAAATCCATCAATGTTGGGGAAAAGGCCTATCCCTATAGATGGAAGAATAAAGGGAGAATATTATATAAACATTTGTAAGTAGTATTGTATGTAATTACAGCAAAATACAACAGATCAATTGTAATATGTTTCAGGGACATAAAACCAGACAATTTACTGCTGGATGCCCGTGGGCACATAAAACTTAGCGACTTTGGCCTCTGCACCGGTCTCAAGAAGAGTCATCGCACAGATTTCTACAGAGACCTATCCAGGGCCACCCCATCAGACTTTAGTAAGTATCTATATTAAATAATATTCGTAACTTATAAGTTTAGTTTTGTAATATACTTGTGATTGATATTTATTTTAGAAAGATAAAAATACAAAGGAGATGTTTCAGACTGGCCCATGAACTTGTATATTATCTCAATAAATTGAGAAAACATAAATGATTCTGCGAAAATTGTAAGTGGGTACCCGTCTAATGTCAAATAAAATACGTACGTTAATGTTATAAAGAGACATCTTCTTTCTGCCATGACGGTAGGCTAGGCTGTTGTGTTGAAATATAATCCTTAAACTTAAGTACAACAAAAAACAAAGCTTAAAAATAGGATTTTTTAATAACATACATAAAAGAACTGTTTTATAAATTATTACCAACATTTTTAATAACTACAAATATATGGGCCAAACTCCACAGATTCTAGAACATCTGATTTAGCAATCCGCCGTATGACGCGTGACGTGATGCCACTATTTCGTTAACACCGTTTTGGCATTTTATTTGCTAATCGTAAACACTACTATACCATAGAAACTGTCTCGTGGTTACGAAATTGTGACGTCACACAGCTATTTTGGCTGAAATTTTAAATTGCATTATACAAAACATATTATTTCTATCCAAATCTTAAGTTTTTAAAAAATATAATTTATTTTGGGTAAAGTAGAAACGTAAAAACAACGTGGTGTAGTTTATCAAAATTAGTCATCATGCCTATTGTCATCACCCGAATCTCTCGCACGGGTGTCGTACAAGGCTACTAAGCGTTAACACCGCAATAAGTAATGGGCAGCAGCGTTCCTCGTATACCACCTCGCAATATTCTGCGATATAATATACTCGCCATCTATTACATGGGACCTAACATAATTAGCGAAACGTGGGTGTTAATAAATTCACCTCTGCCTGATAAAAAGCGTAACTTATACATGTGTGTTTTCAGAGTAGTTGACTTTGAAAGAATACACTGCAATTTGTTGTCTGCTTTACGGTGCTCTTTTTTGTTTTTTTTTTAATTCTCCCTTTACGGGAAGGCAAGGGGATCAAGCCCGTACAGCCTTGCTGATGTATTAAATTTTCTTTTCCTTACAATTGTTTGTTTTTTTTTTAAATGTGTGTTTTTATTTCCGAATACAATTGATGTAACTGTGCGTTTGTGTGGAACGTCACCAGTCTTCTGTCCGCACCCAGTTTCGACCTCCTCCTCCGCGATGGACTCGAAGCGGCGCGCCGAGTCTTGGAAGCGGAACAGGCGCGCGCTCGCCTACTCGACGGTCGGCACGCCCGACTACATCGCGCCCGAGGTGTTCCTACAGACCGGCTACGGGCCGCAGGCCGACTGGTGGAGTCTCGGCGTTATCATGTCAGTATACCCTACCTACTACAGCTCTTGCAGCCAATACGATCGCATGTTCCCAGTCATTTAGCAGAACACCGGTGTGTGCGTAAATCGTTCAAAGGCTGCGCAGTAGAGTTCGATATGTAATGACTAGACCCCGTTGTCTCGTTGCACTGACGTCACGATAGGGTAGCATGGGTACTAAATGGCACACAGGGATAATTGGTGTGAATTCATTAACATAACTGTTTTTTTATATTTACGGGATGCTGATATAAATAATATAATACAATATAAACACGGGGCATATTTTCACTTATTTATTTTAAAACATTTGTGACAATTCTGTGCCATTTTGTCCTTAAATTAGGTATTATCGTGACGTCAGGGCACCGAAATAACCTTTTGCGAACGTAGCTTTGCTTAAATAGAATATATAGAAAATAAATTAGCTTGTATTATGGGCAACGATTGTATTATTTTATATTATTTTGTAAATGTATTAGTTTTAGTTTTGCCACATGCACAATCATTATATTATTTAATTGCCATCACAAGCGTGTTTAGATAAAGCATTTGCGCACTGCGATTTCCATGTTTCTTACTACTTAAGTAATTCATCCCTTTCATATAATGTTTACACAAAATTTATGCCATCAGTATTAAGTCACATACCTATACTATAAGTATCTCGTGATGATCACCGTTGTTAAATTGTTAAGTGAAGCATTTAAGACATAATTAAATATAGGCGTACATGCACATGCTTTGCGAAGAGATGAAAGCTATGTTAGCAGAAGAATATTAGGTATGAACGTGGAAGGTTATAGAAGGAGAGGGAGACCAAAGAAGAGATATATGGATTGTGTAAAGGAGGATATGATAGCGAGGGAAGTACATGAGAAATTGGTGAAGGATAGAGAGGAATGGAAGAAGAAAATATGTTGTGCTGACCCCGCGTAGAGCGTGATAGGAGCAGGAAGAAGAACATACACATATACAACATTCACAACATCGTCGTCAGTCGGATATAGCATATATCGCTTTGTGAGAGGCCTACTATATTGTATTGGGAATGTTTTGGCTTACTTCAAATGTTACCAGTTACAATAGCATAAAACGTAATGTAACATATTTTATCGCTTCTAATTTAGACGTTATAATAGAATTTTTGCAAAGCGGCTTATAGTTTTAAGCGGTCTGCGATGTTTTGTAAAAGTTGATATTTTTTAGACAAATATTAATGCTCTAGCAACATGTGGCGCGCTCTAGCGACTGTTTTATTGCACTATTAACAAGCTTAAGTTACTGAAGATCATATTTTAATATTGCATGCACCATTTACTATGCTCAAATTGATTTTAGAAATCTCCATTTTTATAATTTTGTTATAAATCTACTATGCATACTGAATACTGTAGAATCTTGATCTCTTGACTTAGTAATAATAATGATTCAAGAGAACAATTTTCACCATGATTATTCTTTGCTAGCGATCTTGCTTTTTCCATCACCATCATCATCAAAATCACCAACATTTTTAAATTCTACATTAAAGTGTTGGTGATATTGACTACATCATCAGGCAGTACAGTGCGCGATACATTTTTAGTCTTAAATGGTTATCTAATCCGAAGTGTATGCTGGCCTTTTGCGACAGTAGCTTTACTTACAGATACTCCTTACTCTTTTACCTATACCCTTTTTTGTTGTCAAGCCTTTTCATGCATGCAAAATGCATTCATTGTAAATAAGGATCAATTTACTATGTAACGCTTTGAGAACACTTTTGTGATTGTATCGGCCTTTAATATATTGTGTCAAACTAGTAAGATTGCACCGTAAGGTCCTAATAGGGATAAACGACAGCTATTGCTTTAATTAAACGAAGATCATCAAACAAACAAAAAATCGTTTTCAACGTACACATTAATGATTGTTGGTGTTAGAATTGACGCCTAGAGCACTGTGTCGTCACTGACACTGAGAAGTGCGATCATAGAGATTGTATGAAAGAATATTTCGCACTGTGCCGGAACTGTGACTTCGCTGATATGTGTGAATCGAGCTTAACTATTCACCTTGCATTGTTTTTCTGTAAATATGTACGACAAATGTGGCTACCGAATATGATACTAGATCGTTCGTCTCATTCTAGGTACGAAATGTTGATTGGGTACCCGCCGTTCTGCTCGGAGTCGCCGCAGGAGACGTATCGCAAAGTGATGTCGTGGCGGGAGTCGCTCACCTTCCCCCCAGAAATACCTATCAGTGAAGAGGCACGGGAGACCATACTGCGCTTCTGTTCAGAGCCCGATCGCCGGTAAGACTTTGTTGACTTTTAATTATACCCCCCACTGTCTGTAAGTACCAGACTGGTCATTTACGGCGGGTTTCAATATTCTGCATCGCAGTTTGGTTGCTTAGCAACTTCTGATATTTGTAATAATATATAACAAAAAGACGGCTCAAGATTTGTCAAAAAATTTAAAGTGCATATTTAATTATTTTCCAAAATAAAGGAACGTTTCCGTTCGATAAAATTTGCCATCATCAATATTGAGGTCGCTTAGTTACGCTTGTTTCCTCCAACCACTGTTTTTTTCCACCCACCCGGTATATACTGCGCAACAATGTCTAAGGATATTTTATGAAAACCTGCGTCATGTGCTACGAGTATAAGGCTCCATTCTTATAATACTGACATATTCTTTGAGTCATTAAAAAACTTTCAATGACTCACTTAATAATTATTGTCATCCGTCCGTCATAACATTCAATAAATTGTATAGAAATCGTCGATACAACACAAAAGTAAAATCAATAAAACTATCCTTAGATAAAGTTGACGAGTGTACATATTGTTATTTTACCTCCGTCATAACATTGAATAAATTGTAGGAAGAAATCGTCAGTATTTTTAGAATGATTGACGATACAATACAAAAGTAAAATCAATAAAAATATCCGTAGATAAAGTTCACGTATCCGTATGAGTGTAATTATATTGTTGTCCTTTTTTTTCCCATCCGGTATACATGTATTGTCCCCCTTTTAGGTTAGGGTCCCAGAGGGGCATCGAGGACGTGAGGTCGGCGTCGTTCTTCCGCGGCGTGGACTGGAGCCACGTGCGCGAGCGGCCGGCGGCCATCTCGGTCGAGGTGCGCTCCATAGACGACACGTCCAACTTTGACGACTTCCCGGACGTCAAATTGGAGATACGTGAGTGTTTACGCTTTGGCTTCTCCTTTTTCTCCCTGCCCTGTAGGACTGGCATGGGGCGTGGACTAAATGGCCTCGTCATAGCGAAAGGAGTAAACGAAATTGGTGAAGGATAGAGAGAAGTGGAAGTTCTTCTTCTCCCTGGTCCGTGTGCCTAGCATGGGGCGTGGACAAATTCTCCTCATCATAGCGAAAGGAGTGAACGAAATTGGTGAAGGATAGAGAGAAGTGGAAGTTCTTCTTCTCCCTGGTCCGTGTGCCTAGCATGGGGCGTGGACAAATTCTCCTCATCATAGCGAAAGGAGTGAACGAAATTGGTGAAGGATAGAGAGAAGTGGAAGAAGAAAACTCCTATAAAAGACAGCGGAGTAACACACCTGTACGATTTGGTCTTGTTATATCGAGAGATGAAAGATATGGTCGCTCTAGAATGTTAGGTATGATCGTCGAAGGACCTAAAAGGAGAGGAGCAATGGGGGGTTACCCAAATTAGACTTTTTAGAAAACTGTTTTCTTATCTATTTCATTTAAAAGACTTTTTATCCATTGCCTATGTCAGTCCTACTGAGACATACCTACTAAATTGTAATAACATTATCTCATCAGTTGATAGTATACATACACGCTTACAAACGAATCTTTGTGTTGACGGTTCATTTGTTTGCCCAACAGCGGCGGCGCCGATCACCCAAGACGGCGAGGTGGCATACAAGGACTGGGTGTTCATCAACTACACGTTCAAGAGGTTCGAGGGCCTCACGCAGAGGGGCACGCCTACAAAGAAGTGAATGGACCACACTGACTCCACACATATTATGTTAGCATAGCGTTGGCTTCCCACCACCTCGACTCGTACAAATACCCCCCAAGCAGTAACATAGAAGTCGTTGTTGAACCAGCTAGAGCACAGAACAGACCGGAGCATTGGTGACTGTTTGTTTGATTGGATCCCCCTTTTTTGAATGTTATTTTTGGTTCTTTTTTGAACATTATTGTACCTAAATTTTAGAAAAAATGTTACAAATAAAATTGTCGTTAGAAAAAGTTTGAAATTGAACCCAATGCACGGTATTTGTAAAAAATACCTGTGTTCGATGTTAGAAATTTGTTACTACATTGGTTTACAACATGAAGTAAACGTTTGAGATATTTCGGCAAGTCAATGTAAACGTCTTGGTTGGTCGAGTGGTATAGGCATCTGCCCGAATTGCAGAGGACGCGGGTTCGATCCCCGCATCGAAACTAGAATTTTTCTAACTTTTTCCAACCGCAATTTTCTTTGGAATCCCCTTTTTTAATATTATTTTGTAATAATTTATATTGATTAACCTTTAAAGTCCCCACCTGCGTTTAACCCTGCCCCCGCCCTCACATTGTTGCAAAAGTTGTGTACAAATATGATTTTTTGTAGTTTACATTTTTTTTTTATGTATTGAGTTTTTGTCTTTATGTATCGTTAAGTAGAAATTTTAAAATTTCTGGTTACCCACGCGTTTGCGTACAAGTAGACATGTTTGGCTCACGCGGTGTTACATTCATACGACAAACAAGAATGAATTCTCAATATAAACAAACTTTTATGTTTAGGTTATTTGGGTCTATATTAGTCTGTTCCATCTCTTTGGAATATGGGATTTGGCTACAGACAAAAGAAGCGAATTAGGAATGCTGATTTAACATACCGGAAACTGTGCCTTACACCTATAGTCTGCTGCAATCTGTGGGCTATCTTCGAATAATATACGTTTTAGAGGAATCTAAATAGTTCCACCGTCTCTGATATACAAAATGTAACCGAAATAACGCACACCCTGATTACTACCCATGCTAACATAGTAATTTAAAAACTATACGTGTTATTAAAAAAAAAAAAGATTTTTTTAAAATTATGTTTTTAAGCCATCATACAATTTGTTCGGTAGGTAGTGCAAAATGTATTGAAAAATCTAAAATGAATTTTAATTTTACATTTATGTATTTTTATATCATTATAGTTTTTGTATGACTAAGTTAGCATAGAATTGGTAGTGTTCAGGGTGTGTGTTATTTCTGTTACATATTGTGTATGTCTAATCTTTTATGACACTGTTGTGTTGCATTTTCCTATTATTCGCGTGGGTAAATAATACAGTACTTTGTTCTGGGTATCTCCACGGGTAGCAGTATTATAGTGTATATCGAAAGCAATAACAAACATGTATCCACTGTGGACATATCAGCATCAATGTTGTATTTGCAATAAGAGTCACAGACTACGTGGGTATATGTATACAATTTTACTAATAATATTTATGGAACATTACGGCAATGTTCAGACTGACTACCAACTGAAGTGTTAATTGTGATTTGTGCGGCACACAATAGTGTCTTGTTGTGCTTACAAAAGCAATTATTGTTTTCATCGATGTGTATGAATTGTTCTGAGAGTTGTTTTTTTCAATATGCTAAAAAATATTGTTGTATTTTGTTTGCTCTATTGTTGACATAAATTGTTTATAACTTTACATTTCTTCAGAAACCGACTCAATGTTTTGGCCTTGCCCAATTTTTTAAGTAATGTAAGTAAATGAGCATATGTTGGAACGGTCAATTGCAAAAATATGTATACATGTATAGTTGTTAAAATATACACGAAAAGACTATACAGTCATCGTTGTAATTGTCGTAAACCTTAAGGTTGTATACATGTTTTTGCACTTCCTCCTGCACGAAGCATCGATTATTATATGTGCGGGGGAGATGCGGTTGAAGTTTGATTTTCAACGAATAGTATTTTTCGATTGTAATATACCAAAAAATATTGTATATATATAAGGACGCGCGAAGGCCGCGCGTCGAATGTCGCTGGACGGCATCGCTGTACCACCTACTCGGTTCAAAATGGAGACTGAGGGTGGCCAATGGCATTTCCTCTATTTGCCCCAGTCGCTTGCGTGCGAACAATGGCGAATCGAAGCGGGTATCATTCGCGAGACCACGATTCTGTGATCGAGTTGCGCTTTAGGTCTCTTTCGCCTTAATAGTGCTAGAGCGGGATGCATTTTTAATAGTATTAGGCTGAGAGTAGTGCCCCGTCGGTCGTGTACACCACACCGCCGCGCTGTCAAACGGCTTTGGACCGTAATGCCGATACGCTTAAAAACGTGTTTCTGTATTGATTAGTCAGAGTTGCCTTTAGTAATTTTAATAATACATAAATAGTAGTATTTATCATGTGGAGGCTGATCAGTTGGTGTGTAATTAAATTAAGACTTGATCCTTTGCGCAATAATAGTTTGTATCGATCGTTTGTCATATAGTGTCGTCTAGATAAGTTTTATGAATAATAGTGTAATTTGTAAAGTGAACGGTCCGAACGCCAGTGTTGTGTGTCATGCAAGTCACACATCCGACGTCAGTCGTAATGGAGTGAGCACTACTCTCGGTGCATCGTGATGGAGTCGTGTCTGTTGTACATTGCTATATCAGAGACCAGTACACTTGATAATGATTGCCAATCAATGACATAATATAGTTTTACTATATATATTATATAGTATATATATTTTACTACGCAATAAAGTATTGTGTATAGATTTGTAATTTAATAGGGGTCGGCAATCCTTTAGATGGGTCGGTGGTGCGGGTCGTGTGTACGGCGCTCAGTCATTGCCAAACATATTGTCACTAATCAATCAAATTCAACAAGAAGAATTTTTCCTTTAAAAGCCTGTTTTTTTTTACTGAGAATGAAAACAAGCTATAGTAAGTTCCTTGTTCAGTGATTCTATCAATGTTAACTGATATCTTGCCACTGCGCTCCCTTATATTAATTTACCTAATGAACCAATACGTAGGTATGTGGTATTTATTACACCAATTTCACGCTACTGCGCGGTGGTGTATTGCATTGGAAACCATCTAGTTTTGATTTGAGGTTCCAGTTGAAGCTCGATTCCATCTTTGTCCCTTATCGTCAATTACCATAAGTCGGAATGGATGCCAAAAGTTTCCCTATCTAGAATCTGTCGCCAAATTAATAATGTTTTAACAGCATTATTGTGATCCGACGATTTGTGATAAGACAGCCGGCCTCTCTGTGGTTGAGGGTTCCAGGTGGACCAGGCTCAATTCTATCTTCGGACCTTAGCGTCACTCACCATCAGGGCCCGTAGCCAAGTGGCAATCGTTACATAATGATAACGTGTCCAAGTTCGTCACGATCGGCCATATTACTTTGGTATCTACAGCGTCTTGGCTTGCGCTACCAACATAACGAGGAACTTACGAAGACGATTTTGGTCACGTGATTTCACGACGACTTACGTCAAATCCCATACATTTTGCTTTATCGAACTTCGTTATCTTTGTCGGTATGTTACTTTGTCTAGCCCCCCCCCCCCAGGTGAGATGAAGCCATAAGCTTTGCATAAGCAAAAAAATAGTGATGTATATCTGATTTTTATATAAAACCTGTCGTAGATGTAAGTGTGGCCGTACTCACGCCGCTCGCTATACCCGGCCCTCGACCAAACTCGTGTGTAAGAAAGCAATAATCTCTTCGAGCGTGACATACATAGGCTCAGTTAATTAGTGTGTTCGCATTTCACACCGTGTAACGCCCTGCTATTGTATACGTCGGCTGCCCCATTTCAAAACCGGGCTAAAACCTGAAAACAAATTTATAAACACAAATGTACAAATGTATAAACGTTAAATAGTCACATGTCAGCCTATGAAAACAGCACAAACCACATAAAAACCCAGCGAGTCTCAGAGACTTTCTTACTAGGTGTTTGAACGGTCTCAGACAATAGTCCGGGGCGTTACAGTTGGTTAAGCAATTTGTTTGATTCCAAGTAGTTTCATCATTTTCGATTTGATCCCTTAACGCTGTTAAAATATTGAATCGTAGTTTAGGGTCATACCACTTTTGAACTAGATTCTTAGCTGATTGCAACACTGCTAATGTGGAACCGGCATTTTGTGTGTGGCAACACTGACGAAATACAAGCATTTTGATCGTTGATCATTTGTGTTCTGTTTCGGGAATCGGGGACAAACTCGCACTGAAATGCTGAGAAGAGAATGAATATTATATCTGGTGTATCATTTGTAAAGAGCCCATCTGAAAATTCATATGGTATTAGGGGGCGTTTCCACAAGAGCTGTGAGTGGATGCGTTGCGAGGAATGTGTTTTGAATTGAACCAGTAAAATCACTCCATTTTCAAAAATAGTAATTCTGTTGGCGTGGTGATGTGTTTTAGGAGAACCAACAGGATAGGGTAGGATAGGTATTTGAAAATGGAGTGTTGTTATTGGTTCTCCTCAAACTCATTTCTCGCAACGCATCCTCGCATCACAGCTCTGGCGGAAAATCACCTTGAATGATTTCTCACTTTGTTGTGTTTACAAACTATTATTTTTGTTTATTGTAACAAAAGCTCAGTTTCGTTATTGTGTGAATACGTTGGTTGTAAATAAATTAAGGTATATTGTGATATCGTGTCCGATTTCGAGTAAATAGCAATATATATCAATTATATTGTTGATGCCTTCTTTAATATTGACATTATTATAACGTTATGAATTATTAACCCTGCTTTTTTTTTACTTTGAAAGTGTGTAAAAAATGTTTTTTGCAGTACAGTTATTTCGCGTTGTGTTTTAAAGGTGCGCGGCGGAAACACTTGCATACAGTCTATTGTCACATTGAAACGTTTATATAAAACATATATTTATATTATTATTTTACCTCAATAACATTCATGTGTACATAATACCGTATTAGGAAATGCATGACAATAAAAAACCTTAAGGTATTTAATATTTATTACTTTGACAGAATGTAATGGTGAGTTTACATATTTCATTCATTCACCTTGACTTTCTCAAAGGATTCCTGTCATTATTCAAATACCTATTGCTTTTATTGGCATGCTGTTTAATATTATATAGCTAGCTACTATTGCTGTTAGTCTACGCTGGCTGTCCTATAGTCAGAAAATAGAAGTCCGTCCAAAATTATGTTACTATCAAACTGAAGATTTATTTGTAATGCGACTTGTCTAAAGCTATATTCTTCAATCTGTATATAATTATTATCCATATTATATTATTTAGTGGTGTGTTTAGCCGGTAGTATTTCTGAAGGTAACCGGTAGTTGTGACGGAGTGTTGGCAAGTGTTTCCTGTGTTATTTTGTTAGTCACACATACAAGAGGTTGTTCAGCGGGGTTACTATGTAAGCCGATTGCTTGCTTTCGTCTACCCGTCACTCTATTGTTTTTTTTTACTAGAGAGTGACGGTGTCAGGCAGGCGGCCGTATTGGCTGTAAAACCTAATGCGGAACGTTGTCATCACAATCACTCTCCGCTCATCGGTCTCTCGACATGGTCCTTTCTGGCTCTTTTCCATACATCCATTCATCACTAGCACCTTCCCGGTGTGGTGGATGTCATGTTTGAAAAGGGTGCGAATGGCTTGATGATGTCTGACCGATATGAATGGAAGAGGAAACATATTGCGCCAACCCCAAGCAAACTGGGAACGGGACAGTAAGAAGAAAAAGATTAACTGCCGCACTCAGAGACGTCAAATAACTTAAATGATTACTTAATGTCAAAAAATCTCATTTAAATCTAGACCATAGACCCTGCAAGTATTGGGACTAATTTTAAATTGTCAGTTTTTGACAGTAAGTACTCATTAACGTTATTTGATGTCTCTGAGTGCGGCAGTAAGGGTCTGTTTCACAATCGACAAGTAAGTTTGAAGTAGCTTACTTTGCAGTTCAATTGACATAAATTTCATACTACAACTGTCAAATGATCTGCGAAGTAAGCTACTTAGAACTTGCTTATCGATTGTGAAACAGGCCCTAAGAGTAATAAGTAGACAAAAGCAATTGCAATTGGCTTTCATAATAACATCGCAGTTGGTGATGTAATTCGATGCTGTCTACTTATATGGATGTTTAATTCACGTGGTGGTAAAAGACTACGAACGTCAACAAACTCGTATGTGACCCACAATACAACGCTCCGTGTCATCCCCTATGTTTAGTCTAAGCGTACGTATCAAATGTGCTTCCAAATAGAACGTTGTCCTTAGTTCAGTCGCTTATGTTCCATGAGTTGACTTGTAGTATGTTGTTTCGTCTAAGTAGCTTACATACGGTACGTAGACCGTAGGTGCAGGCAACAGCGTTTAATGGAAAAAATTAGCACGTCTTGTGTGTCCTTTAATAATTAAATGTTGTTGGTGGTAGTACTTTTTTTCAAGTCCGCCTGCCTAGCTACCGCCATCTTATCAAAATCTGTCACCATGTTCCGACAATTTGTGATAAGATAGCTAGCCCCTTTGTGGTTGAGGGTTCCAGATGAAGCTCGATTCTATCTTCATCCCTTATTGTTATTCACTATCAGAAATGAAGGTCGAGAGCTTGCCTAAAAAAAAGACAGTCTGGACTCAAATAAGAGAAATCAGCACTCGGGGCGTCTTTTTGGCCACTCCTTTTAGCTGTTGTCTGTACCAATTTGGTATTAGACGGTACGTCACCAGGCTGTATAGTGAAGAGTTTATTAGTCCGAAGCGCAACGCAAATGTTCATCTGAGAACTGATTCTATTTGGTAGCCGCAGAACAAAATTTCACCCAAACCGAAAGTGTTGTAACCTAAATACTGTTTGGATTTGATAATTATTTATTCACTGATATGTTTTGCACCACCAACCAGCATGGAATTTTGCATTGTTTGTTGGCAAAATTTCTACTGTAGCTTCTCTAGCTAGAGAGGCCTCCGTCGAATATGTTTGTTTATTTATGTGAAAGTGGTTTTGAATGGTTTACCGTTGTGGTTGTCTGCGCGTTCCCCTCTTTCAGCGGTGTTTCTTGCCGGTAGTTTAAGTACAAAGTTTTAGTAGGTTAGTGGTGGTGGCGCCTCGGCGGCCATGCTGGCTGGCCCGGGCCCCGTTGTTTGTCTCTCTCTTACAATTTTCGGTTCAGCTGTGCAAAACGAATCGTGGCATAGCCCAAGTTATCTTATTTCTGGCATAGTAACGAGGTACGCGATCTAGTAAAGAGGGTATTTTGAAGAAAATTGATAGTACCAAATGAAAGTTGATGGATTTTTCAGTCAGCATTTGCAAAGTGACTACGGTCGAGACAATAAAAGGTGTGCATTTTTGACTCTCTTCACGAGAGCAAAATGGTTTTTAGATGTTGATGTAGAGCGAGGAGAGAGAGATAGCAAGTAAAATGCGAGCTTTACGGTTAGGATAGGTTGGGCTTTACGTTCACAAATAAGAGTAGGCTCATGTTCTAAATTTATGGGGTAGAATTATTGGATTTGTTTTGCACACCTAGGACCAACCGTTCTATACGTAACCTTCATAATAGTATACTAACTAACATAAGCAGTCCACAGTTAATAACTCACGAGCGTATACGTGCGTTCTGGAACAACTGCGCCCGCGCCGCGCGTTCGTATGTGTGTTCGTATGCGTGCGCGCACACTACTAGAATTTTGCAATACTACCAATTAAGATAACGGATAATTCTCATTACGTATATCGTTTGTACAAATTGATAATTCTCTAATATTTTTTGTTGTTAGCTTAACAAGTGTTAGTACATTTTTTTTCTCTCTTGCGCTTAGTGAACTAATAAAGAGTTTGGTGTAATATTTTTTTATGTAATTCGACATACAAGTGCCTCTGTTGCGGCGCTTGTGGTAACGAATGTTGTTTTAAGTAAATTATTGTGGTATATTTGTAACTGAAGTACGAGCGGCGTGGCGTGGTGGGCGGAGGGCTCTGGGGACCAAGACAAGTGATCAACCTATGGAATTTAAATGTATGAAAGTGACGTAATGAGGTTACGTGGCGGTCAAGCAGCTTGACGTCAAGCATGTTGATTTTCTGTGTTTCTCTTCTGTTGCTAGGTCAAACATGTGGAATTTAAATGTATGAAAGTGACGTAATGAGGTTACGTGGCGGTCAAGCAGCTTGACGTCAAGCATGTTGATTTTCTGTGTGTTTCTCTTCTGTTGCTAAGTCAAACAAATCAGACAGACGTAAAAAGCTCCTAAATATTATACTCAAGCATCAAGCCAGCGTTGTACACGGTCAAAATGCCTGAAGCAAGCTAAAATCTACGTGCTTGACGTTAAGCTGACTCTTATCATTTGTGCGGAAACGCCACGGCGACCGCTGTGTCTAACGTCAGGGTAGTTGTCAAAAATTTGTCATTCGAACGAGATAAATGTTTGTCGATTGTCACTTGGCTGGGCCCCCTGGCTAATCGTTGGCAACGATTGGCCAATTCTCTATTCGATTGTTACTTGTTACCTGTTCGGTGTGAGCGTGTATGGCTGCCTGCCCCCTAGCGTCGACTCGCTCGCCGCGCCGCTATTGTTCAATAGACATTAGTGATGTAGTATTTAATTATGTTTTTCGCCTCCTAATGTACTCAATTGTATTTATAATGTTAAGTGGAAGCAATGGAGTTTAGTTACGCGCGGACGGTGGGTAGGTAGTAGTAAGCGAGTGTGACCTGCGAAGCGTTATAGAATACAAATGTATGAAACTGATGTGTGACATGGCGACCGTCGTGTCAAATGTAAGACCAATTGTTGACATTTCAGTTTGCCACTTGGCAGGTACGCCAGTCAGTCGCAGTCCTACTGTAAAGGACCTTATTAGTAAACACGGTTTAAGGATAGAAAAGTTACTCAGTGTTTTGTCTCTCTTACTCGCATTCGAAATCACGTTTGTGGGACGAGGACAAAATGCTGACTGGCTATACCACCAGTTTATTGATAAGGGACTAAGCGCTTGCCGCGGTCACGCTCCCTTAGGCCGCATTCAGTGCAACGCTGATGAACCGACCATCAGCGGGTTGATCAACATTCGTTATTGGTTTTGTATGACGGCGTATCAAGTGAGTACACAGTGGGGCCGGCAATGGATGCTGATCAATGGCCGGCCGGTATGTCGGCGTTGCGGTAATGTAGCCTTAGTTCGGCCCGTTTGAGCGCAATTGTTTGGTTCACGAAACCGCAACCGCTCACATATTTGAAATTAGCTATTTGCTTTGTTATTGTTATCAAAGATAAAAAAATATTGAATTATTTAATTTCTTAAATTGTAAGTTTTGAAGTATTTTGTTTAATACTTATTGTTTCTTCCATGTGATTTAAGAAAGTGGCAATACAGATAAGCATTAAAATCACGCGTTGTTTTTTTTAATTTTCCTTACTGCTGGAGTGTGGTAGCATTAATCCATCTAAGCGGAAGTCAGATATGGTTTGGCTAAAGCTTAGTATATCGCTAACTGCCGCAGTTAGAGTTGTCAATTAACGTTAGTGAGTAGGTACTTAAAACAAAAAAATTACAATTCAAAACTACCCTCTATGGTCTAGATTTAAATGAAATTTCTGACATTAAAGTTAACTGACGTCTATGAGTGCGGCAGTTAATGATACAAACCTGTGATCACGCCAGCCAGGCTCGTGCTGTGTGCTATGTGTTGGTTCATGCGCTAACACAATTTCCTATTTATTATCCGGCTCGAAGGACCATCTAGTGGCCTGACGCCTTAAGTAGGATCTTGGGTATGTAATAAGTGGAATGTATACATAAAGACTGGTGTTATTAAATAAAAAAAATGGAACAAGATTTTAGCTCTACGTGTTCTGTTATATGTGTAGGGACGATGCATGTGCCCCTCTCCCGCGCATCACCTAGTACGTAGTGTTATTCCACCTAGTAACTACTAAGCTTTGACCATGAGATTTATGAGCACTGAATGAACAAATCTATGGTAAGACTTTTTTCAAGTCCGTTTGACTAGCTACCACTATCTTATTGAAAATCTATCGCCTAAAATTGTTATGCGTCGCTACTTAAGTATTTCATTTAAGGAAGAAATGAAACCAACCCTCTGAGATAAAAGTGTTTATTCGGTGCAAGATACAATTCGTTACATCAAATCCTTAACTAACATCTATAGATACTACGTAATAATAGGTATAAGATAAATAATTTCACAATGATGTCCGTTCATGTGAATACAAATTCCAATACATGAATACATGAAGACACTTAACTATTATATTATTCTAGAGGTGCAGTGATTTACTACTCCTACATGCTAATTAATAGACACAGAAAATATCGATTACAATACTAGTATAGAAATAGTGAAAAGTGTAACGTATCTCTTAAACGTTAAGGTTCTAAATCCTAATCGGGCGCTTTACACACACGGCTGAATTGTTCGTATCACACTGAGTCGCTCACGGTAATGTCCAACGCGCACCCACGGGCTGTAAGCCACTTACATTAAGACTTATATAAATGAAGCAAATTAATTTTAGTGTTACACAATTCTTAACTAAATAACTGGAATACACGACAGTGCTTGGCTCAAGACCGAACTAAGACAACATACCGCCCCTCAAGACAAATCGACAATCTATTCGAACGAACGAATAGAATACGCATGTATCAAACTGACGTATTAAATAGAGGAAACAACATACCTACAGTCGTGCCGAAGGTACAAGAAGTTGTCAAAAATTGACAGTAACGTATCGTTTGGCACCTGGCTAGGCCCTGACACGACAGACGCCATGTTGTTTCTCTGTGATACGTCAGTTTCATACATTTGTATTCTGTTCGTTCGAATAGATTGGCACGTGTTTATAGGGGTTGCTACTCATGTTTTTTTTAAAATTAAAGTAACTCGCGAAGCACAAAGTTGTCTATAAAATCTTGTAGGTATTTTTACCAAAAGCGCCCTTATCACTACAGTTGTTAAGGGTTTTGCTAGTCGAGGTCTTGTAGCAGAAAGCCGCGACTAAGGTCAACCGTCACCAACTAATCTTCCTACCCATAAATTAGAAATATATAAAATAATATGAAAGTTGTGCTTTAAGAAAAAAAAACTATTATACTGTAATCGAGAATCGTGTCTCGAAACTCGATTTGTGCTAAATAAGAATTTTTATTTTATGGATTCAGAGAAGGTCAATGTCTACAGAAGATTTCGAGTGTTACATAACATCACCAAAATGATCTATAACAAATTTCCTTGAAGTTTCTGTAAGATTTGAGACTTCAAATAGCCCGCTATATTCCGACAAGTTCGTGCGCAACCCTCCTGCGGTATAAGAGACGGTGGCGGGGACGGGGCGCTCTGGATGTTGGCGGGGGCGGGTGATGCGGGGAAGGGCGAGTTTTCTCTCCTCCCCGCATCCCCCCTGGCATCTAGAGTCCCCGCGCACGAAGTTGTCTGACAATAGTGTAAAGATGATGAGGCTCAGATTTTTAGATCTGTTGTAACAAAAGGTAAAGGGATGATATTTTGTGCAATACGTTACTGGTTTCTTCTTTAAGTACTGTAGACATCTGTTCATTAATAACGAAGGCGAGCTCGTGCATCTTAAAATTAATGTGTATATGAGTTATGTATTTTGTAACAGCAATCACAACGAAATAATCAAATTCTTAATACTTTACAAGAAATAATTAAAATAAATGCACCGAAGGAACAGGACTTAACACAGCTAACTGTTAATTGTTATTCAAAGTTAGCCAACCAAATCAATCGTTTCCTTTAGGTGTTAACATCAGTCTTACACTTTGACAAGATCAAAATTTTTTTGACAATTAATTCTTTACGTAAAGGCCTCAACACACTGAGCTTTCACAGCACCCACTGCCTATTTAGGTGACATGTGTGTTTGCACCCCTAGCCAAGTGGTCAATCTATCGAATGCATATAATACCTACAAAATGTATGAAACTGACATATTTGAAAGAAAACAATACGTCGTTTATTTTTTATTTCTATGCTCTCGAGTAGATAAGCCACTGGCTAGACCACATGAGTAAATAAACGGAACAGAGTTCAAGCTTGTCAACTGCTGTGTGTGCGTAACCGTTACCAGTCTCGCCTAGCGGCCAGATGACAGGCTTACTCTCTGTTCCGTTTATTTACTCATGTGGCTAGGCTCTCTGGTGTGCTAAGGTCCATTATACTCCTTGGATGTTACCGATTTGAAAACCGGACCATACATTTTCTGTCACGTGTTTTCACAAAAAAAATCATAACATTATCACAGCCTGAAATGGAAAAAAGTCAATCCTCTATCACATTGTCTGCGTCTTTATCAAGGTAGTACTACCTACAAGATGTCACGATGACGTCAATTGTGTTTACATTATTTAAAAACAGTATTATGTAGGCAAATCATAATCATACTTTTATATAAAAATAAAAAATAAATCGGAATAAATTGTCAAGTTCATAGCTAACTATAAAATTACGCCTATCTATGAACTACGGGCTACATACACGAAATCAAGTTTGCACTTAACTAAGATTATCTGCTCATACATAATTTTAATACCTACGAATAACTAGGGAATCAGTGACATACTCCAAGAATAATTATTAGGTACATAGCTAATTAGACATGCTAAAGAACACTGATATTACAAATTAGTACAGTAACCTAGTAAATGTATGCATAGAGGAAATACTTTACCCCTATAACATAACCCCTCCTTCTAATGACCCTACACTCTACACACTCGAAATAATAGCTCAATAATTGATCAGCTATATAATAATTATTATATTCTCATTAACATGAAGCTGGTACATGAAGACGGCTATATTTTTATTTCAACTATGTTAAAATGCGAAGAAAAAATATTTTCCTACTTTTATTGTAACTGTAATAGAGATGAGTAGTAGATGAGATGGGGGTCAGGCGTCGGGAAATATGTCCGTCACTAGTGAAACAGGAATAATATTATGTTTTTAAGATTCAAATGACGACACAAATTCCATTTCCAATTATTC
Organism: Cataclysta lemnata; assembly: GCA_963931975.1. NCBI lineage: Eukaryota > Metazoa > Arthropoda > Insecta > Lepidoptera > Crambidae > Cataclysta > Cataclysta lemnata. Next base: position 27,001,524 of record OZ008338.1, read on the forward strand.
GCCATTAAAGCCTCATGCGCACGGAAGCTTTTTTAACGTCCGTTAAGAAAGCGTTCAAATAGAACGAATTTCAATGACCTATTCCACTTAACGTCCAGCGCTCAAAATGCAACACTGCTCTAAAGCGTCACGCTTTAAAAGCTGACGTATGGCCGTATACTTGGAAATGCATTTCTTCTAGGTATTTGAACGTTTTTTTAACGGACGTGAAAAAAGCTTCCGAGCGAAAGAAGCTTTAGGCCCCAAATACATTTATGTAACTGTCGGTATAGGGTTTGTTGAAAATCGAAACTGAAAGTCAGATATCAAATTGGTGATCGATTTAAACCAAACCTAGTTACAAAGTCTCCTTTAGTTCTAAATGTGAGACCTGCTATGACATTTTCATTCCAAATTTCCAAGTGATCTTAAAAACAACTCATTCCTACTTGCTAGTATACGGTCAAATACACGATGTTTAGAGCTTGTACACTAAACTGCGAATTGACACGATGCGAATTCGCTACACAGAAAACTACAACGCGAAATGGTGCGACGCAATTCGGTGCGGCAAGGCTGCGAAACAAAGAAGAATGCCCGATGCGAATCAATTCGCAAGTTCCTGTTATGCGGCGCGAGAGCTCATAGATTTATCGCAGTTTTGTGTACAATAAGCCCTTAACGGTACCCGACCCGCACCCTCTGCGTATTGACAGACAGCAAGACCGCATAGGTGATGTGTACGGCGCGTCCTCTTGAGATCTCAGACTGATTAGCCGAAGATCTCGGAGAAGAGTGCCGGTAACACGAGGCGGGGCCAGTGCTCGCGGCACCAGCCGCAAGTTGTTGCTGTTGCTATGGCGACTTAGACGGGGCGGGCTGCTGCGCCGGAGCGGTCAGGGTCTTCCTCCAGCTTGGGGATATCGAAGATCTCGGAGAAGAGTGCCGGCAATACGAGGCGGGGCCAGTGCTCGCGGCACCAGCCGAGCAGGGCATGGTGGCGGGTGCCAAGGGCGCGCACCTCAGCGGCGGCCGTCAGGTAGGCGTCAAGCCGGCGGGACGGGTCAGCCACGCCGCTGCTCGCCACCTGAACCAACGAACGTGCTTAGCCGATTGCCAAACATTGTTCGTACCGGCCCCCCTAAGACTAAATTCACACGGCGTTGTACAGCACGTTTTTTTTGCCGAACAAATAGGTGCTCCTACGTTGAGTATAAAACTGTTCACGTGTCGGCTGTCCTGAAAAAAAACGGACGCGTGTGAACGCGGTAATATACTCAATGTATCATGTACTGCTTAATTCGGTAAGATGCACCTTGCAAAAAAACGTGCCGTACAATTCCGTGTGCACCTAGCCTAATAGCCAATTCTTCAACCACGAATAGCAGCAACTAAACCGCCCCCGTGGCCAATGGTTTGTCCACCGGTATTACCTAAGATCCCGAGATTTCAGATTTGTATTCAGAATATTCGGCTGCATATTGTTACTTCAGTCTTCAACACCTAGGAATAATAACGCTTTTGCCATTCACCATTCGCGCCCCAAGATTTGTTGTTTTGTTGTTAGATTGGTCTACATTTACGACCGCTGGGATGAGTCAGGGCTGGCACATTCTACCTTATTTTTTTTGCAACATACATAACATAATATTATATGATAAGCTTATACTGACTATCTGCTGGAAAGCCTCGCCGAGAGCGCACTGCAGCGTGTTGATGCGCTCGGGGTCAGAGAGAGCAGCGCGCAGGGGGCAGAGAAGCAGGGTGCCCGTGTACACTGCCAGCTCCTCCTCACTGCTCGCCAGCTCTTGCATTGTCTTCACGTAGCCAGCCAGGGCGCGGCAGAAAGTGCGCTGGACATAACACACGAAAGCGTCACCGTCATATCGCTTCATAAATACAAAAGGGACATAACTCAACATTGGATTCCTGCAACAGTGAGTATTATGCCACTATTTAAAACACGACGCGCCAATTCTCGCCATATACGAGATTATTTAGAATTCGAAATTAATTTTGGACCGCTGCCGACCACTGGAAGTAATTCGAACGGTTTTCCTTCGAAATAAATTGTTCTCGATTTGTCCAGAATAGCTTGAAGCTTGATTATCATTAGAAAAAATTTCAAATTCGAACTTTTTCTCGAATTCTAAATTATTTCCATTGTGCTAGAATTGGGTCCCAGAAACACACTATGAACATCCGACGCGACGCCGGATTGTTCGGTGTCTCCACGTGGAATCGCGTCGCGTTTTATAAATTTGCCGGGGTCATAAATTTAGAACACACAATGCTTACAAAACGAGTATTTTTTAGAGGCGTCTCTCTTTTAAATTTGTGATATGGGGACTTCATGGTATCATAACATCACTGGGCAAGTAGCCAATCTATACGAACGAGTAGAATACATCATCACCAGCCCTATAATGTCCCCACTGCTGGGGCAAACGTCTTCCCTATGGACGGAAGAATATAGGGAGAATGGACCATAACCCACCACCATGGCCTATGCTGGTTGGTGGGTATTAACGACTGTAAATACAGCCGGGACCAACGCTGAACGTGCCTTTCCAAGCACGGAAATAAGCAAAATATGATTTCTAAACTCTCATATCGAAGTCATGTAATGTGTAAAGTTTAATAAATAACTAATCACATGTAGGGTGTTTTGAATTTGGCATTGTAAAATGAATGTGCCGGATTTGCTCGGCGCAGTTATTAACTGAAATATCGACAGACCAACCGCAGTCAATGATGGAATGTTTGTGTTCCGATTGCCTGCACGGTTTCGTCCGAACGAAATTCCAAAGTGTGATTTCCCGTTCACATATTCCATTTTGAGTTTAGGCATCTAACGTATGATGTTACAGCGTTTGGCTGAACCTATTCTGGATTCAATGCGCGATTGCAACACCGCACGCAATTTAAGTAACAATGGTTTCGGATTGAGAGCGGATGTTTAATTAAAATACCTGCCAATTCCTCCTTTTCCTATGTTAGCATGCTGACATTGTTATTTTAATCCCTTCGGGGATATAGGCGTGATTTATGTATGTATGTATGTATTTAAACATTATAAAAAAAATGTCAGAAAATATCACAAAGAAAATTGTGATTAGAAAAAGTTCGAAATAATATATTATAGTCTCGATGCGGAAATCGAACCCGCGGCCTCTGCATTCCGGGCAGATATAGTAGATACCTATGAGCACATAAAGCAGAGGACGCGGGTTGGATCCCGCATCGAGACTAAAACTTTTCGAACTTTTTCCTAGCATAATTTTCGTTTTCACTGAATAGGATTAGGATCTTTGTTTGTTTCTGATACTTACATCATACACCACTTCCAGCTGCTGCATAGTCAGCGAAGTGCCATCATCAAAGATGATGCATTCCGTGTTGGACAGTCTGGTGACCCTGGTCAGCCACACCTCGAAGAACCCTAGCTGCGGACATATCGGAAACTGGCAGGGTCCTTTTGACATTGGGCACAGCGGCACAGCAAACGAACAAACAAACTGGGACATTAAAGCTTGCAAGATAATATTCGCTGAATGCGTTTCCTTATTCGCCATGCAAAATATAGGTGTAGACACAGAAGAAAATTTAATGTACGTAAGGGCTTTTAGCTACAGCCCAGCCCGGCTAGCATGACCACCGAAACACGATATGATATAGCCATTTATCGCTTTGAACTGTCAAAAATCCAATGATTTTTCTTGCTTTCATGGGTCCCTATCGTGTTTCGGTGGTCATGCTAGCCGGGCAGGGCCCATTGGTGACAATATACTGTGTGAAGTAATATACTATGTATTTGTGTACACAAATGGTCTTATTAAATTTCACTGCCCTATGTTTGTATCTGCGCTCTAGAAAACCATTTTATTATAAAAATCCAACTAGTTGAGGTATTAAGTAGACCTTAAGAGCTTGTTGTAGACGTGCGTTTTTTTCACCGGACCACGGACCGTCAAGATCGTCAGTTGGTGCACCGGAAATCGTTCGCAGGACCTACCTCCAGTGCATGTAAGATTTTACACACATTCATTATAAGCTATACACCAGCGCGAATCCGGTAAAAAACACAGTCCACAAAAAACGGACGTCTACAAGCGGCTTGAATAGCTTATGGCATCGTCCTAATAAAACGCGACTGCGCGATCATCGCAGGTTCGCGCGAATTTTACTCGTACAAACGCGCAATCAAACCTATTGAACTCATATAGCCGTCCTAACCGAGCTTAGTACGACGCGGCCGCGTGACTCAAATGTTTGTACGCGTAGATACAATGGTCGCATCGCTTACTCGCGCGATGATGACGCAATCGCGTTCTATTCGGACGATGTTAGCCCAAGGCCCCAGAAATTCACGATCGCGATCCGAGATCGGTTCTCACCTTGATGAGGATCAATTGGTCGTCTTGCGGCAGAGTGTGGAACCCTGGCAGGCGCTTCGCGAATTCAACCACTTGCTGCACCGCCGGCGTCATGCGCAAAGCGAGGTTGTACCAGAGCACAGAGCGCATATCGGTCATACGGTCCGTGGTGGAGCTAGCCGCCTCATCCCCACCGCTGCCTGAGGACGACCCTACGGTTGTTCAAACGGTGTTCTATTAGTTCGCTTGGGCAGCCAACGTTCGCTTCGCCGGAGGATCGAGGTACGCAATGAAATACATTCGCTTGGAAATGGAAAATCGATAGAAATCAAAAACAAGTCATAATGGGCTTCCGCGACGGTCAAAATGCTTGAAGCAAACTAAAATCAACGTGATTGACGCTAAGCTGATTGACCGTCTTGGAACCCCATTACAGCCGCACTCGGAGACGATCATAAGCTTTAATGAGTACTTATTGCAAAAAATGTCATTTAAATCAAGACCATAGATCTCTAGCGACGATATAGTATTGAATTGTCATAATTTTTATTAAGTACTCAATAACATTAATTGACGTCTCGAGTGCGGCAGTTAAAGCCTAAATTTTGCATAGAAAATGTTATGGGGTTGTTTTTTTATTCAATTAACGAATTTTATATTAAGCTTATTAAGACCATATTCCCTGCTAATCAATAAAACCCTGCTTTGGATGTTAGAATTTTTTTCTACATTGCGACCCCCGTTGGTTTACAACGTGAAGTGTGAAGGTTAGATAAAATTTCGGCAAGATAACTACGTCTCGATAACGACATCTGCCCGGACTGCAGCGACGGACGCGTGTTCGATTCCCGCATCAGGACGAGCGTTTTCCGAAATTTTTCTAACCAAAGTTCTGTCTAATATTTTTTCAAACGTCTATACAGGGTTAATTTTAAGCCACTCGCGCTCTCGCTAGACTATGACAGCTAATAACATAAACAACGTTTGTTTGACGAGTTTTGACACAACTCAATACATTGAGGAAAAATGTATTTCTTACGTTTTTATTGCAGGTACTGTCGCGGCATTTGTAACTCTATGTTTCATTACCCATACAAAACAATAAAATTCGAGAGGTGAATTAAATTAATATTTATTTTTGTACGAAAGTAATTTCTTCGACCCTTCCAGCGCGTTGCGACTCGCACTTGGCCATATCTCGCCAGTTTTTTAATTGTTTATGAAGTTAGCTTTGACTAGCCGGGAGGTCGTTCCCCTTTAAAATTAACCCTGTATAGCGTTCAAACAAAAGCCAAAACAATAGTCACCTTCGTCCGACTCGTCGACCTTCAGCACCAGGGCATGATGCTCCAAAGTCCTCTTCAGGTCTTCGGTGTAGGTGTTGTTGCTGCGATGGGCAGCGGTCACCAGCTTGATCAGCTCCTTGGCAACGCCGCTCCGAAGCGCTTCAGGGTCCATTTCGTCTACGGCAACGATTATACAGTCAATAAATTTGCACTCTTAATAAAACAACGACCGAATCCAAAATCGCAAAATATTGGGAATCGACGAAAAACCATTTCTGACTGAGTTACCCCCGCGCGCCTATGGAGAAGAATGTTGACTCAAATCATTTTTTAACCTTTTTCCGTAAGAAAAAAGCATGTTTAAATTCTTACCAAAGTTGTACAGTTTCATTTTTTGGGATTCATTTTGGCAAAATTTCCAATTAGGTCGTTGTTATTTTAAGTAATATCGCTATCCAATATCATGATAGCGGTCTCAGTAAATATTGAATCTTAAAGCATATCGAAATATCCAGATTTTTTGTCAAATATTGTCAGTCAATAAAGTTATAAATTCCGTTTACACATCAATAAATATCGTTGGTGAGTGTCGCGATATGTATTGACTGGCCGATCCTTGCCTATGTTAGCCACTGGTTTCACACCCGACACGTTGAGGTTGCGAACTAGATCTGGCACGTTGTCGACGCTCGGCGCTTCGCGGGGCCTCTTAGGCACGCGTCCATAGCGCACGGCTGAAACAAACATTGTCGTCATCACCGGTAAGGGCAGATCCAGGGGTTAATAGGGGTCGTGACCCCCCTGGGCTGGGTCATGGAGACATGTCATGCCCCCCCTGGGCTGTTAAAAATTATAGCTTCTCGTGACTTGACCATGACCATGTGACCCTGGCGCCAAAGCTGGATCTATCCTTGATCACTAGCCTTTTAATGTCCCCACTGCTGGGGCACGGCACGGACCTTCGCTATGGATGGAAGGATATAGAGAGATGGGAAATAAACCGCCACGCTCTGGCCCAGTGCGGGTTGTTGGGTATTAACGACTGCCGATGCAGCCGGGACTAACGGCTTAACGTATCTCCCTAAGCACGGAGGAACTCGAGATAGTACATTTTTTAGCAACCGTTCCTTATTATACGCAATCGCAGGCCAAGCACGCTCTGCGACTGCGCTAACGAGCTCCCCTGAAACAAAAATTGTCTTATACCATAGTATTTTAATTTTTTTTATTAGATCATCATAATACATCTTCTCTTCTTCTCCCTGCCCTGTTCCTGGTCCATCTGGGGTCAGCGCAGTATGTTTCCTCTTCCATTCGTATCGGTTAGACGTCACCAAGACATTCACTCTCTTTTGTTTCTTAACATCCATCACACTGGAAAGGTGCCACTTATGAATGAATGTATAGAAAATAGAGATATATTAACAGAGACGAAGATTGGGGTGACAATATTGTATTGCAAAGTTTCGGCTGAAGTTTTTTTTTTGTTATTCATGACTGATGTTATTATGTAATGTAAGTAATCATACATGATGGGGACATTTAACGGTAAGTTATATTATTATTATTAAAAAAGTGTACATAAGAATGTAAGTGTAGTTTCTGATATGAATAGCTAATTAATAATCACGTAAATATTACCGTGTGGTGACGGCAGAGTAGAATACAATTGTCACCACCCCAAATCTCTCCCGTGGGTGTCGTACAAGGCGACTAAGGAATGGGCAGCAGCGTTACTCTTATACCACCTAGCAATGTACTGCGACTTTTTCGCCACCTATAACATGGGGCCTAGCATAATTGGCGAAGCGTGGGTGCTAGTTCACCTCTGCCTACCCCTTCGGGGATATATGCGTGAATTATGTATGTATGTATGTATGTAAATATTGCATCAAACCGTATCAACTATTGATTTCAATTTAAGTTTCTTTAACTAAATGATATGCATCAATTGGGCGTAAGTGTCGGCAAATCCGTAGCATGTTAAGCTGTCACTCATATCCGTTGGTCGGCGCTAGTGTCGCCGCGGCATAGTCAAAGGAATTGGGTCGGTGCAAATGACAATGTGCAACCTAAATAGGGGTTCGTCTCCTCAATTGGAAAATGGGTGCCTACTGTGGCGATGGTCTGCACTGCAACACCTAACCAGTGCAGTTCTCACGGCCGCCTATCGCTGGGGAGAGGATGTGACGCCAATCTAACGCACTGTATCGTTTGAAAAGCACATTTTAAATTTTGATAGTACTTGATTATAATGTTTTTTTTTTTTCAATTAAGGGCAACGTGTAACAGAAATAACTAACATCCTGAACACTACCCATGCTAACATAGTTATATAAACAATATGGTATAAATTAAATCGATTTTATAAAATCGAAATTATTAAATATTTATTATTTTCATTCAAATCATTGGTCAGTTAAGCAGAATTTAAGAAAAAAATGAAATAATTTGATAATACCTATTGATTTTTAATTTGTCTTGCACCGCCTAGAGTAAGCGTTTACCGGGTTAAGCCCTGTCAATATGTAAACTGCCGAAATTTCCTTGTTAAGTTTTTAACCTAGTCCTAGCTAACTCTGTGATAAATATTTGATTGGCACGGCAGTGTGTGACGTAATATGTGACGTAGTGCGTAGATGCACTTCGCTTGCACACTGACTTCCCGGTATTCAACAGAAGTAGGCCGCCGACGAATCCAATTGGCAAATCGATTTCGCGTTGGTCCGAGTTTAGGATAATCGATTGATAGTTTGAGGGTTCGACGAATAAAAATTGAGAATGCTTATTATTATTTTGGTATAATATCGTATTTGCATAGTAATTTCCTCGTTGTTTCCCCCCAAACCTCTCCCGTGGGTGTCGTAGAAGGCGACTAAGGATAAATCAGTGATGAGGAATGGGCAGCAGCATTCCTCTTATACCTACCAACTAGCAAAGTACTGCGACTTTTGTGCCCGATAAATGGCAATAGGCTCGCCACCTATTACATGGGACCTAGCCTAATTGGCGAAGCGTGGGTGCTAGTTCACCTCTGCCTACCCCTTCGGGGATATTAGCGTGAATTATGTATGTATGTATGCATAGTAATGAGTGGAGTGGAGAGTGACTACCGCACTCAGAGACGTCAATTAAATTTAATTAATGTCAAAAAATCATTTTAATCTACCCGGCCTTATACCAGGAGACCTTTTAGTCATTGCAAAAAATTTTGGAATTCGTGCAGACTATCAAACTGGACAAATTTCACTACGGGAGCAACTCCAAATTCATGAAAAAAATATCAGCTGTTTCATACAAAATGATAATACCTACTTGACCCAAATGTACGAAACTACTGTTATTTGTCTGTCATCTGTCAAACATTTTTGCAGTGACCAAAAAGGTATTGCCGCTAGTTTTGACACTATGGCCCGAGTTCGCCAACACTTAAACAGGCAATTATTTTTTAACATTTTACCGTATGGAAGAACTGTCAAAAACTTACGGTTATCTTTAATCGCTTGTTTTACGTGTTGGTGAACTCGAGCCTTAGTACTCATTATCGTTAATTGACGTCTCTGATAGCTGCAGTGACTGTACAACAAAAAAGATTTATTTATCTCTACTTGGGAACAGAAAGGGAAATGGATAGTAAATCCTGTTTCAAGACCACAATAACTCGTGGCGAGAAATAGCATTGACAGGGATATATAAACATACAGGTACAAGGATGCAGGTAACTTCAAAGTCAACAGCGATGGTGTCAGGCGGAAAGTGTGTCATCGTAGCAAGCAAACGCTCCGGCGACTGCCGTCTGAAATGGGGTGAGCCTCTTCAGAGGTTCTCAACATGCGGGCTGCAGCCCAGAGGAGTGGATACCGGCACTCGCGACTCAAGTGAATGCTGCATCAACACGGAACCCCATTATCGCGTTAAGAGTATGTTGAAGGTGCGCCATTGCATTTTAAGGCTTATCTTTACTAATATTATAAGGCTGAAGAGTTGGTTTATTTAGTTGGTTGGTTGGTTAAACGCTAATCTCAGAAACTACTGGTTCAAATTGAAAAAATCTTTTTCACTTCTCATGCTCTGAAAGTGCTCATTTGTGCAGGATATAGGCTGCACAAAATCAAATTTTGTGCTCTAGAGCATTAACGTATCTACTCATAAATGTGTCTATATTAAGGCAAAGAAAATGAGCCATGCAGCCAAACACAATGAGAAATTCAGAGATAGAATTTATTATATTTTCATATTTACTTCAATTTATTTGCCTAATGTGTTTTTTAAGATATAAAAGATATTAAAATTTTAATTCAAGTAGGTACGGTAGGTTATTAAATTAATTTACGAAAATTATTATTTCAAAATTAATTTAATACTTGGCTGTATAGGTCTGCAGCCCAAACCTAATATCACTAGGAAAAACTTTTCCTTCGGTATCCAAAACTGTACTAATTTTAGTTTGAATTTTAAGAAATGTTTTGATAAACTACTGTTTTATTTCCTCGCAATCGAAGTGAAAAGCAAAGTTTCTACCTCGTCCACAAAACCATTTTTATCCTCAGCCGTTTTTATCCTCTAGAGGATAAAGTAAATTTGAATTTAGAACATCGTGTGGAATGAGTTTGTGAATTCAAAACATCAATAATAGTAGATTTTCCATCAAGTGCACGAAACGAATCATTTTTGTCCGAGACTTTTAGCAGCCCGAGCCGAAGGCGAGGGTTGATAGTATTGTCGAGGATAAAAATGGTTTTGTGAAAGAGTTAGAAACTCTGCTTTTCACTTCGATTGCGAGGAAATAAAACAGTAATTTATATTAATATTTCTTAAAATTTAAACTAAAATTAGTCCAGTTTTGAATACTAAAAGAAATTGTTTTTCCCATTGATATTAGGCTTGGGCTGCAGACCTGTACAGCCAAGTATTAAATTAATTTTGAAATAATAATTTTCTTAAATTAATTAAATACTTACCGTACCTACTTGAATTAAAATTTTAATATCTTTTATGTCTTAAAGAACTCATTAGGCAAATAAATTTAAGTAAATATAAAAAAATTACAAATTCTATGTCTGAATTTCTTATTGAGTTTGGCTGCATAGCTCATTTTCTTTGCCTTAATATAGATACTTTTATGATTAGATACGTTAATGCTCTAGAGCACAAAATTCGATTTTGTGCAGCCTATATCCGGCACAAACAAGCACTTTCAGAGCATGAGAAGTGAAAACCTATTTATTTCTACCTCCATGGTGCCGAAATTATCATGCAACCTATTTTAATTTGTTAAAAACTCAGACTCGCAACCTTTTTGTTATTTTTTTTGTAATTTGCTTTGCGCGCGCCATTTTCTTTTCACGTCAGAGAGAGTGTTTTGGCGCGTTTCGTGGTGTCAGTCAGATTTTTTTTCAATAATTCTAAAATTGGATTTTGATAGTGGATTTTGAAAGTGATTTTATCCATTTCATCAGTCACCATCATGAACTCTGTTGCCATTCAATTCGCGCCAAGCACTCCCTAGATGCGTTAAAATGCGTGACACCCATATTTTAACGTAAAATTCATTTCATTCATACATTTCACCCACTCATTATTTCATAAGACTACAGATAAAATATACAGTAAATACTTGGCTGTATGGGCTAGACCCTTTGCCTTAACTAAAATATAGGGAGAATTAAAAAAAAATCTTTTCACGTCATAAATTTGTTAAAACCTCGGAGTCCCGTGACGGTCAATCAGCTTGGCGTCAATCTTGCTTTAAACATTTTGATCGTCTACAACGCTTGCTTGATGCTTGAGTCAAGCATTTAAAAGCTTTTTAGGTCTGTTTGATTTGTTTACGCTAGCAACGGAACAAAAACATACAGAAAATCAACGTGATTGACTCAAGCTGATTGACCGTCTCGAACTCCATTAGGGACGGTAATTTTTATTAGGTACTTACAGGTGTGTCTGGATGAATGTTGCGGGTGTGCCTGGGTGGATGGGTGGATGGGTGAGTGTTGGAAGTGTGTCTGGGTGAATGGGTGTTTTGAGGGTGTGTCTAGGAGAATGGGTGTTTTGTGAGTATGTCTGAATGGAAGGGTGAGTATTGTAATAAAGAAACATGACAATTTGGATATGTTTCTTTATTTACGAAATGCATTTAAAAAGATGATATAGTTATTTGTTGTGCGTGAGTGCAAAGTTGTTTTTTAACCGCATGCTCAATTTTGATGACCGAGCTAGCGAAGGATTCTAAAAAGGAATCAAAAGAGCACAAGGTGAAAAATCTTTGCACTTGAGTGCATCACGTAACTTTTCATCACCCCCAACGAGGAAATTGCCAAATACAAAAAAAATATACAATCACAACAGTTTCTGTTTTCACCCAGAAACTTCCACAACACCCTTACATCAACCCAAACACACTCTCAACACTCACAGAACACATCCATCCACCCAGACACACCCACAGCATACACCCAGACACAACCACAAGACCCACCCATCCACACAGAAACACCCACAACATTCACATCCGCAATACACACCCATCCACTCAGACACCCAAAAGACACCCATTCACCCAGAAACACCCACAAAACACCCATTCACCCAGAAACACCCACAAAACACCCAACCACCCAGAAACACTCACAAAACACCCATTCACCCAGAAACACCAATTGACCCAGAAACACCCACAAAATACCTATTCACCCAGACACACCCACAACATCCACCCAGTTACACCCACAATACTCACCCATCCATTCAGGCACACCCACAAAACACCCATTCAACTAGACACACCCACAAAACACTCATTTACCCAGACACACCTCTAACACCCACCCATCCACTCGCAACATTCATCCAGACACACCTGTAAGTACCTAATAAAAATTACCGTCCCTAATGGAGTTCCATGACGGTCAATCAGCTTGAGTCAAGCACGTTGATTTTCTGTATGTTTTTGTTCCGTTGCTAGCGTAAACAAATCAAACAGACCAGAACAGACCTAAAAAGCTTATAAATACTTGACTCAAGTATCAGGCAAGCGTTGTAGACAATCAAAATGTTTAAAACAAGATTGACGCCAAGCTGATTGACCGTAACGGAACTCCTAGGTTTTAACAAATTTATGACGTGAAAAGAAAACGGCGCGCGCAAAGCAAATTACAAAAAAAAGTACACCAAGAAGGTTCCGAGTCTGAGTTTTTATCAAATTAAAATAGGTTGCATGATAATTTCAGCACCATGGAGGTAGAAATAAATAGGTTTAATGATGTTTTGAATTCAGAAACTCATTACACACGATGTTCTAAATTCAAATTTACTTTATCCTCTAGAGGATAAAAACGGCTTTTGCACTCAGATATCGAAGAGCAAAAACGCTTTTTCCGAGATGGTGGGATGAAAATTGTATTTTAAAATACATCATCAAATAAAGACAATCAATAAGATAGCGACTTTGAATTTGAAATAATAGGTATTACACATTTTTATAATTAGATATCATCATCATTGCTTTACCTTAGTGATTTATTGCGATTTCCGTGCCCGATAAATGGCAATAGGCTCGCCACCTATAACATGGGACCTAACCTAATTAACGAAACGTGGGTGATAATTCACCCCCCTTTGGGGATAAAATGGGCATGATTTATATATTTATGTATGTATAGTCTTATCAAAATATGGGTCAACCTAATAGGTGGTTAACGAGCTATACCAGTCTGGTTTACTCTACAATGAACAACCCATGACGTCAAGAATTATTTTCATCATTACGAGCGTATAATTGAAAAGGCCATCGTGCATTTTTATACTACACCCTACGTGTGTTATAAAACTGCGAATTTACATGTTACTCCACTGAAATATGTACTTTATCCGAGAAAGTGAGCTTTGATGCGACAAAGAAACTCGCTATGAATTTTATATGAGCACAAGGATAGGATGATATTATTATACTATCCTCTTTGGGATAATCGGTTACACAGAATCACGGAGACAAGATATTTAAGAGCTATTGAGATTTACATAAATCACGCTGGTGATTGTTTTGTGGGTGTTAAATTAAACACCCACGTTTGTCGAATTTATTTATAGTTCCTACGTAGTAGGTGGCGAGCCTATTGCCATCTTGCAGTAGGTTAGGAAGTCCTAAAGTAGTAATCAAAGATGCCTACGGTACAGCTGACAGCTGAAATCAAGCAAGTCACTAAAAACAATGTTATTTTCACACCGCAAAATTCATTTTCCTTGAATACATATTTCGGGAACGACATCGAAGTACACGAGTCTTTATAAACTTTCATAAATAAGGAAGGATTTTATTATATTGCAGAATCTGTGATACTATTTATATGCTTGTCGAACTTAACAAGTTGTTGTTGTAGAACGTACAACTTTTTTTGATATTTTTGAGTTGAGTACGTCTCTCTTGTTTTTAATGAACTATATATATTAATATACAGTGTGTTTGGCATCGGCCTTCCGATACTGTATGTATAATTTTATCGACAAAAAACCATACGAATTGGGGTCACAACCGTCATCCCTATGAATGGGAGCCATTTTAGTTATTGTAATCTACTTTAAAAACCAGGTCGTTGCAATTTCATTTTTTTTCCTATTGTCTTCGCAATAAACTGTGCTAAGCAATAAACATAAAATTACTACCGCTATTCAGACAAATTATTTAGACACGGTCTAACAAATACAAGTCAAAATTTTGAAAAGAAAACCCCTTATGGATTTTTTATTTGGACCTTTGGAATTTTTATTTCGAAATGGACGGAACACCGGTACATTTCTCTCGAAATGTGATGGCACACGTTGATGCTCATTATACGCCATGGATTGGACGAGTCGGTACGATACCTGGCCGCCTCGGCGCACTAGACTTAACTCCTCTGGACTTCTTTTTTTGGGGAACAATGAAGCAGAAATTTAATCTGAAAGTTCAAAACACCCAAAGGAGTTCCTCCTTTAAAGGATTATGACCACAGCTGAAGAGATTTCAAGGCAAGATTATATTATAAATAAATAAATAATAATAAATAAATATTTTTACACTCACACCTATCATCTAGCCCAAAGTAAGTAGCATAAGCACTTGTGTTATGGATACTAGATGATGGACATATTTTTAATAATAATTATGTATATAAATGTTGAAAATATACTACATAAACATATACACAACCATGACTCGGGAACAAACATTTGTGGTCATCACAAAGTTTGCCCCTACCAGGATTCGAACCCGGGACCTCTTGACCAATCTGAGCATTCGACCAAGGCGGCCGTCATTATGCCAACGTCAGATGACGTGGTAAGGGAATTCGATTACGAAGTGCAAGTAGCAACTTATCTGCGAACTTTTGTCTGTACCTGCAATGTAATCAAAACAAAAGCGGGCAAGATGGATACTTAATGAATTATCATAAGTGCCACAACAAGCTACACAGTCCCGACAACATCGCTCCAAAATACTATGGGTCGTTTTAACGCCATAATAATAATGTTAACAGCTTTTATTGTGTACCGTCAATTTGTGATAAGATAGCTAAGATAGCCAGGCCCTCTGTGGTTGCGGGTTCCAGGTGAAGCACGATTCTATCTTCGGCCCTTCTCGTCACTTACCATCAGGTGTGATGAAGGTACAAGCTCACCTATCTAACTTAAAAAAAAAAACAAATTTCTAAGTAAACCTGGTCTACTCTTGTATGTGTACTCTACTACGTCTCCATTTTATTTTTTTATTTATTTTATATTAAAGGAAGACTAACAGCTATTAATACACACTAGTAGCATACAATAGGTAACATACAGCTAATAAAAAGTCTCCACAAATAACTACTAGTTACAACAAAAAAAAACTATGAGCAAACAAAAAAAAAAACACCCTTAGTGACACAATAAATACACTAAAAGTATTAAAATTTAACTTTAAAAATATTAACTTAAATATGAATTAGACTGACTCAGCAATCGCCTGGTGTGAATCACATTTGTATTAAAAATGTCTATGTCAGAATTGAAACAATCCTATTCATCCTACCGCTCGCCCGGCCTATAAACGCGTTCCGTCTGTAATTTGTTCCTGCATACGGAATGCTCAATAAGTTGCAATGTCGCAATTGTTTGACTGGTGGGACCCTTAAAGATATTAGAGACAGCAATTCAGGACAGTCGAGATGACCACTTGTAATTTTTAACATAAATATAATGTCAGCTATATCACGGCGTTTAGAAAGAGTAAGAAGGTGATGCTTCTCACATAGCTCATGGTAATTTTCAGAGTTATATTTTTGATTGGTACGGAAACATAAGAATTTAATAAACTTACGTTGTATCCTTTCAATACGCGAGATATATGTATTATATCTTGGATTCCATACCTGAGACCCGTATTCTAAATGGCTTCGAACGAATGAGCAGTATAAAATTTTGAGAGTTTTAATTTGCTTAAAATCCTTTGATATGCGCATTATGAACCCCATAGATTTGGAAGCACGGGAAACTATATGATCGATGTGAGCATCAAATAAGAGCTTCGAGTCATGGTAAATGCCTAGATCCCGATTGCTAAACACCCTCTCCAGTATCACATTGCCCAGTCTGTAATTAAATTTTAATGTGTTACGTTTACGTCCAAATGTAATGACATTGCACTTCAAAGGGTTTAGATCAAGATGATTAACCAGACAGTAACCCTCAAGCCTAAGCAGATCCATTTGCAAGTGTTCAGCATCCAATGTGCAGGAAACAGTCGAAAAGATCTTCATATCATCCGCGAAGCAAAGCAATTGTGATGTTTCAAGGCATTTATCTATGTCATTGACAAAAATGATGAAAAGTAACGGACCCAACAATGATCCTTGAGGAATACCGCTGGGGACATTCATTTTGTATGTGTGTTGTGTACGATGTTCGTACTTACAGTCTCGGCTCATGCCCACAGAGAGGCATTTTTTGAAGCGACAATATTGGCATCGGTTTCTGTTCAGCCGTATCACAAGACACTTGCCGTCGCGGAGACAGCGGTACTCAATCTGTTTCTGGATGCTCCTCCGGAAGAAGCCCTGCAACAACATTCAGGCAAAAGAAAATATTATTCAATTGAATAAACAATAAAAAAAGAAGATAGAATTCAATTGAAAGAACAATGAAAAAAGAAAATAGAATTCAATTGAATAAACAATGAATAAAGAAAATAGAATTCAATTGAATAAACGATGAAAATAGAAAATAGAATTCAATTGAATAAACAATGAAAAAGAAAATAGAATTCAATTGAATAAACAATGAAAAAAGAAAATAGAATTCAATTGAATAAACAATGAAAAAAGAAAATAGAATTCAATTGAATAAACAATGAAAAAAGAAAATAGAATTCAATTGAATAAACAATGAAAAAAGAAAATAGAATTCAATTGAATAAACAATGAAAAAAGAAAATATATTCAATTGAATAAACAATAAAAAAAGAAAATAGAATTCAATTGAATAAACAATGAAAAAAGAAAATAGAATTCAATTGAATAAACAATAAAAAAAGAAAATAGAATTCAATTGAATAAACAATGAAAAAAGAAAATAGAATTTAATTGAATAAACAATGAATAAAGAAAATAGAATTCAATTGAATAAACGATGAAAAAAGAAAATAGAATTCAATTGAATAAACAATGAAAAAAGAAAATAGAATTCAATCAAATAAACAATGAAAAAAGAAAATAGAATTTAATTGAATAAACAATGAATAAAGAAGATAGAATCCAATTGAATAAACAATGAAAAAAGAAAATAGAATTAAATTGAATAAACAATGAAAAAAGATAATAGAATTCAACTGAATAAACAAGAAACGGCACCATTTTGCTACGTGAATTATTTGGGGAAAGAAAATTTAATGATACCGTTAAATATTTACGTAAACAGTTATTCCAGAAAAAATATGAAACCATAACGTTATTAATTGGTTAACCTGTAGTTGGATAGTCCAGATAGAACTAATTTCTCGAATAACATTGTAAATGTTTTCGATGGATAAATTGAATAAAATGAGAAGCATTTTTTTGTTATTTGTAGCAATAACTGTCATAAAATATTTAACCAATCATCACAGACATCGCTGTAGACGCCGAATGCGGAAAAAAAATTGAAACGTATCAAAATAAAATAATACCTTGTAGTCGGACAAGTCACTCACCCCTGTCGCTGTGTTGTCAGTCCGCCGGCCGGGAAGAAATTGAGGATGGTAGTTCATTCGCCGAGTACTTGAGTACTTACATGCACTGATCCAATCTATGCTGCAGTTCCATTACCGTTTCACCACGCCAAATCAATCACCGTCATACACACAGAGCAATGTAAACCCATCGATATTTACTGTTCTCCCTATGAGTCCATAACGCATGTAAGTGGTACAAGTGATACGTATGCATGCGAAATTCTGTGTACGCCTACCAAATATTTTGTAAAAGCTTAATTTTCTATTTTGCGGTGAACGGCATAGGGTCGAAATTACACTGTGATTCTCAGCGTTCTATAGCCAACATACAGTAGGTGTAACACGTATCGATTGAAGACAACCATCGACAAAAACAAGCGAAAGATCTATGTCTTAGTAACAAAACGACTCATCTCGATTCGAGTCTTTTCCATGATGCTCGTTCATCTGGCAAACTAATGTTTACCGCTGTTTAATTGCAATCGTCACTAAGTATCCTTAACCTCCTTGTCTATTGTCGGCTTATTTTACCTTGCCATTTTCAGCAGTCAAGTAGCCTGACCTTTGGCCTGCCCTTCTGCAGTGCAAAGCTCGGAATAACATAGCGAGAATAGTTCTTTTTCAAACATATGCGCTAATCATGTAAAACGAGGGCCTGGTCAAGTGGCTTATCTATTCGAACGCATAGAAAACGAAAGTATGAAATTGGCGTATTGTTTTCACTGTAATACGTTAGTTTCATACATTTCGTATGCTATGCGTTCAATAGATTGGCAACTTGGCTTGGCGGCAGATCGGAGTGCATCATTGTCGACATTACTGCAGTTACATTAATCACTTTTAAGCTTTCGCGTTGCTTGATCAATATCGGTTAGAACGGTCAGTCCGCCTGTGACCACGGCCGGTGTAACCCGGTCGAAACGTCAGGCATTAAAAAAGGTAAATACCTACTTAATCGCGTTAATCAAAGGCGCGTCCTCTGCATTCCGGGCCCATAACGCTCTGCCAACAAAGACGTTGTCTTGGTCGGCCTCGACTCCCGCATTAAGACGATAATTGTTCTTTGGATGTCACCATTATTGTGTTCCGACAATAAGTAATAAGATAGCCAGCCCCTCTGTGAGAATTCCAGGTGAAGCTTCCCTGTCTAGCTTAATAAAAAAGGTATGCCGTTAAAATCGCTTTGCAGCCCCGCATGCACGATATTAAATTAAATAAGCAACATGTCTGAAATTTGTGCAGCATTTACCGGCATATTTCTTTGTGCTTTCATATAACGTTGGAGGAAAGAAGACTCCAGACCCTGCCAGTAATTGCATGAAGCTGTGTGCGGGCGACACTGGGGGACTCTCTTTGTTCCAAACGTTCCCCTTGCGTATTCATTTAGTACAAAAACAATATAATACGCAACAATGTACCTCCATCGAGTGATGCACTCGCACTCTGTAGGTACTGCTTTCTCCTCAGCCCGTAATTGTTTTAGCAGCGCTTTGAGCGGACTCGTTGAAGCGAATTAGCTTTTGTACTTAATAAAGTTGCGAAGCTTCGTAGAATTCGTTTTTGCGAAACACGGAAGCTTTTGGAGGTCTTGCTCGAACTTTCTACTATTGTCCGATAAGTAAAATTTAAGATTGAAACTAGATAACGGTATGTGCCTAAAGAACTATACCTAAAGGCAAACGCAAAGAGAATACAATACTACGTAGCCAAACGATACAATTTCTATCGAACAATTGTCAATTTTTGATAACTACTCTGACGTCTCTGTCATTTGTATTCTATTCGTTAAAATAGATTGACCACTTGTTTAGAAAAAGTGACAGCCTGAAATAAAACACGACCTAATTTTGTAATAATTTTAAAAATACTACAATGAAAAATAGGAAACTGTTCGAAAAATTATATATATGGTCTATGGAACCGAATCGGCGTCTTCCACAATCCGGGCGGAAATCTGGCGGATAACCGCACGTTTTTGAAAAATCACCTGCTTAGGATGTTAGAAATTTATTTTTCATCCCACCATCTCGGAAAAAGCGTTTTTGCTCTTCGATATCTGAGTGCAAAATCCGTTTTTATCCTCTAGAGGATAAAGTAAATTTGAATTTCTTTGCAATGAGTTTCTGAATTCAAAACAACATTATACCTATTTATTTCTACCTCCATGGTGCCGAAATTATCATGTAACCTATTTTAATTTGTTAAAAACTCAGACTCGGAACCTTCTTGGTGTACTTTTTTTGTAATTTGCTTTGCGCGCGCCATTTTCTTTTCACGTCATAAATTTGTTAAAATCTAGGAGTTCCGTGACGGTCAATCAGCTTGGCGTCAATCTTGTTTTAAACATTTTGATCGTCTACAATGCTTGCTTGATGATTGAGTCAAGCATTTAAAAGCTTTTTAGGTTTGTTTGATTTGTTTACGCTAGCAACGGAACAAAAACATAGAATCAACGTGCTTGACTCAAGCTGATTGACCGTCTCGGAACTCCATTAGGGATGGTAATTTTTATTAGGTACTTACAGGTGTGTCTGGATGAATATTGCGGGTGTGGCTGGGTGGATGGGTGGGTGTTGGAGGTGTGTCTCGGTAAATGAGTGTTTTGTGGGTGTGTCTAGTTGAATGGGTGTTTTGTGGGTGTGTCTGAATGGATGGGTGAGTATTGGGTGTGACTGGGTGGAAGTTGTGGGTGTCTGAATGGCTGTTGTGGGTGTTTCTGGGTGAATGGATGTTGTGGGTGTTTCTGGGTGAATGGGTGTTTTGTGGGTGTTTCTGGGTTAATGGGTGTTTCTGGGTGAATGGGTGTTTCTGGGTAATTGGGTGTTTTGTGCGTGTTTCTGGGTGAATGGGTGTTTTGTGGGTGTTTCTGGATGTTATGTGGGTGTTTCTGGGTGAATAAGTGTTTTTTGGGTGTTTCTGGGTGAATGGGTGTTTTGTGGGTGTTTCTGGGTGAATGGGTGTTTTGTGGGTGTGTCTGAGAGGATGGGTGTATTGCGGGTGTGAATGTTGTGGGTGTTTCTGGGTGGGTGTTGAGAGTGTGTTTGGGTTAATGGGAGGGTGTTGTGGAAGTTTCTGGGCGAAAACAGAAACTGTTGTGATTGTATTTTTTTTTGTATTTTGCAATTTCCTCGTTGGGGGGATTAAAAGTTACTTGTTGCACTCGAGTGCAAAAAATTTTCACCTTGTGCTCTTTTGTTTCCTTCGCTAGCTCGGTCATCAAAATTGAGCACGCGGTTAAAAAACAAGTTTGCACTCACGTACAACAAATAACTATTAACATTGAGATAGTTGTTGGCTTACAACGTGAAGTGGTTAGAGATATTTCGGCAAGTTAACTAACGTCTTGGTTGGACAAGTGGACCGACCATTCGAAAACCCGGTTTCGACTCCCGTTTCAAGAGCCAGAATACTTTATACTTCAACTGTCTATTGCAAAAAGCATTTCTGAATATTCCTATGCCTTTTTTCCCGGCAGTTGCATAGAAAGCACGACTTCCGCTACCGCTACCGCTACCGCTTGCGACCGTGGTTGTGCCCAGTCGTTTGTTGCATTCGAACGGACTTATTTTATTGAACGGGGCCGCGCAAACACATCAAGGGTTCGATCGGTGTCAACGTGGTGGTTTCAGGAAATTTATAACGAAGACCACATTAAAATTTTACCATCGCCTAGTGAGCATGAGATACGGTTCAAAATAAGTCTAGACTTTCGGGAATTACCCGAAGAAAAAGCTTTGTAAACAGTATACAATCGATTATTTGGTGCGACGTTGACGTAATTGTAAAAATTATAAGAGAAGGAAAATGAGATTTCTTTTTTAAATTAGTCAGAACTTGTAAATGAGCCATTGTTGCACCAAATGAGCGATACTTACCGACACAAAGTGATTTTTCTAGTTAAAATCTTTTATTTCAGCCTAAGTCATTTATATGCCTATTTCATTACACGATTTGACCCAACCAAGGGGTCCAGTCCGTTAATTTAAAGTTATGATTAATATAATATATCTATTAAAGAGAAAAAAATTTAAAAACAATAAACATAAAAATAAATGCAGTAGGTATAATGAGAAGAAATGCACAGCTACCCGTAATTACAAGAAAGCACAAGAACTAACAATAACTGCGTTCTCTCGCCGACAACCCTGCGCTGCAAATTGCAAAGTTAAACTTCTCTTTGAAGTAAGTTCATTACAGGTGTCTCAATAGAGCGATGCGATTGCTATTTCCGACTCAGAGGGAGAATCCTTTTTTGTCTTTGATTTTAATTAAACATTGACTATTCATGGACGCCGACTTTTCCTTAAAGAATGCAGCAGAGGAATAAAGTTGACTTTTTTTTTAAATTACGGCTGTTCTGCAGTTAAAAAAGGCGACATATTTATAATACGTACGTCTATATCGCCGAAGGGGTGGGCAGAGGTGAATTTACACTCACTTTTTGCTAATTATCTTTGATCCCGTGTAAAGGTGGCGAGCGTTAAGATTACGAAAAATCAGTCAGGTACTAATTAACATGCCTGCCAAGGCAAAACAACATTTAGGTCCGAGTAATGAAATGTCGAAGTGGCTTGTTACGTAATCTGGGGTCGGCGCAGTATCTTTCCTCTTCCATTCATATCGGTCAGAAGTCATCAAGCCATCCACTCCCTTTTGATTCATATCATCGATCACACCGTAAAGGTGCTAGTGATTAATACATCCTACAACACGTCAGGTAAAGCACAAAGTCTATAGAGAAAATTGTACCGTAAAAAAAAATAATTACCAAAACGTAAAGTTTTCTCAAAAGACTGTACGTTACTGCCACCAAGTTAAGGTTGACAATCGATTGGGGAAATTTGACAGTTATGAGCAGTACGAAGTGCCCTTGACGGTACATACATAATTTATGTACAAAATTGTTATCAGTTTATTATGTATTCGTGCTCGCGACGGGTGGGCGTCCGATCGACTACGACCTATCTGTAAATCTGTCACTGACAATAACTGACGGACCAATGAGCTTAAAAGCTCACTTAAAACAAACCCACGTCTAAATAAAATAAAATTCAAGTCTGATTTTTTTTCTCGTTAATTACTTTCTACCCGTCCCATGCTTTGACTAGACTCGTTAAAGTGGCAATAGGTTTAAAGCCTTTTACGTAACCCGATTAGCTGTAGGCTGTGCTAACGAGGACGAAAAACACCGCTTACAATAACAATGATGACGCGAAAATGTGGAATATAGCGAAAAAAGGACGCGAAGATTAAAGATATAGCCTTTGTTAATAGGTATTTTGATTTTTATTTGAACATTATATTATAAATGTTACAAAAATTACTACAAAGAAAAATGGGTTAAAAAAGTTCGAAAAATTATAGTCTTTCATGCTGGCCTGGGAGCAAAAAAATAACGTAAAATGTGCCAGCCCCGACTCATCCCATATGTGTCGTAAAAGTCGACTAAGGGATAATGCCTGGACTTATAAGCACCTTGAGGCACCCGAATGGTGGACGGAAACAATTGATTGAAATGTTGTTATCCTAATGACTCTCTCCGTTCGTAGGTCTCTCGACATGGTCCGTTCCGTCTCTGTTCTATACATTCATTCATTACTTGCACCATTCTGGTGTGATGGATGATATGAATCAAAAGGGAGTGGATGTCATGATGACGTCTGACCTCAGCATACTGCACCGACCTCTGATCAACAGGGCAGGGAGAAGAAGTCTTTAATACGAATAAATAAAACATGTAAAGGGAGACTGTAAATAAATCATACTACCATTGCCGACAGCACGAAATAATAAAAATACACCGCGGAACACTTTTTGACAATTAAAGCTATTAGCATATTGCTTTGTACAAATTAAAACGCAATATATGCGACCGTTACGTTTTGCATAGCTTTTGAGGGTTGAGAGTCTGCGGTTGATCCACAGTCCGGGAAAACTGTAGCTTTGATAGCACACGTATTACTACCATGTAAATGTTTTGACTCCCGAACTAGAAGGAGCTCTCTGAAGAGCTTTTAAGTAAATTACAAATATATTTGTAGTGACCGCAGAGCAGAATACAATTGCCACCACCCCCGACTGTCCTGCTGGTATCGTACAAGGCGACTCAGGGCCAATGCAGCGAGGGGAAATGGATAGCAGCGTTCCTCTCATACAACCTATTTATAAATTACGATTTACTCGGGCAATGTGATTTATTAATTTATTTGCGATGTGTGCAAATAAATTAATAAAAATATGGTTTAATTATTATATGTATATGGTATAATTACATTAATTACATACACTCATGAAGTCGTCAAAGAAATATGCTGAACATTATAAAAGTGTGTGTCAAACTCAAATGGTTTCCAATCCCTTCCATCCCTACGTAAACTTCCAGGATTTTCTTATTCTAAGACGAACAGGCAAGAAACACAACAAGTATTGATAGAACTTATTAGACATAAAACAAAATAGACGAAATGTCGGTGTTACTATATCTCTGGCTACGCTTGGAGATTTTTTCATAAGTATGTACAGTATAGTGATAAAGTTTATAACTTAAAAGTGTCTCCTATATAACGGAGCGAGCCAGGGTCTCTGCGGAAAATATGAGAGGACGCCAACTTCACTCCTGATAAATTGCGAGCATGAAAAACGGAACCAAACGCTGCGGAGGTTTGGCGCATTAAAATTACCAAATAATATGGCAGCAGCTTTTGTGCACAGGTAACAAAGGGGATGATGCTCTAGCATAGTTACGTATGTAGAGAACATTATTACTATACTATTTTTATTTTGTTTTTAATTTCAACATTACAAAATGTTAGAAAAATTAAAATGATCGTCTCGGTTGGCCGAGTGGTACAGCCCGGATTGCTCAGGACGCGGGTTCTTTTCCCACATCAACACTATAACTTTTTCGAACCACAATAAAATTTTCTTTGTAAACCATTTCTTATAAAAGGGTTTCAAAATCAATAATTTCTTGCAAGTTTTACAACTAATCTAATAAAATCTTCCGCTTTAAGTTTCGTGGCGTCGGATTCATACTACAAGTTTGAAATGGATAGTATATTTTTCATCCCACCATCTCGGAAAAAGCGTTTTTGCTCTTTGATATCTGAGTGCAAAATCCGTTTTTATCCTCTAAAGGATAAAGTAAATTTGAATTTAGAAGATCGTGTGCAATGAGTTTGTTAATTCAAAACATCAATAGACCAATTTATTCCTACCTCCATGGTGCCGAAATTATCTTGCAACCTATTTTAATTTGTTAAAACTCAGACTCGGAACCTTCTTGGTGTACTTTTTTGTAATTTGCTTTGCGCGCCATTTTCTTTTTACGTCATAAATTTGTTAAAACCTTGGAGTTCCGTGACGGTCAATCAGCTTGGCGTCAATCTTGCTTTAAACATTTTGATCGTCTACAATGCTTGCTTGATGCTTGAGTCAAGCATTTAAAAGCTTTTTAGGTTTGTTTGATTTGTTTACGCTAGCAACGAACAAAAACATAGAGAAAATCAACGTGCTTGACTCAAGCTGATTGACCGTCTCAGAACTCCATTAGATGGGTGAGTATTGTGGGTGTGACTGGGTGGAAGTTGTGGTTGTCTGAATGAATGTTGTAGGTGTTTCTGGTTGAATGGGTGTTTTGTGGGTGTTTCTGGGCGAATGGGTGTTTTGTGTGTGTTTCTGGGTGAATGGGTGTTTTATGTGTGTTTTTGGGTGAATGGGGGTTTTTTGGGTGTTTCTGGGTAAATGGGTGTTTTGTGGGTGTTTCTGGGTGAATGGGTGTTTTGTGGGTTTTTTTGGGTGAATGGGTGTTTCTGGGTGAATGGGTGTTTTGTGTGTGTTTCTGGATGAATGGGTGTTTTTTTGGGTGTTTCTGGGTAAATGGGTTTTTTGTGGGTGTTTCTGGGTGAATGGGTGTTTTGTGGGTGTTTCTGGGTGAATGGGTGTTTTGTGGGTGTGTCTGAGAGGATGGGTGTGTTGCGGGTGTGAATGTTGTGGGTGTTTCTGGGTGGGTGTTGAGTGTGTTTGGGTTAATGGGAGGGTGTTGTGAAAGTTTCTGGGTGAAAACAGAAACTGTTGTGATTGTATTTTTTTTTGTATTTTGCAATTTCCTCGTTAGGGGGGATGAAAAGTTACGTGTTGCACTCGAGTGCAAAGATTTTTCACCTTGTGCTCTTTTGATTCCCTCGCTATCGCTCAGGATTCTAATTTTTGAATTACTCGCTACGCTCGTGATTCAATTTTAGAATCCTTCGCTAGCTCGGTGATCAAAATTGAGCACGCGGTTAAAAAACAACTTTGCACTCACGTACAACAAATAACTATTATATTACTGGCTGACCCCGCAAACGCTGTTATGTCCCTATCACTTAGGGGTATAAAAAATAACCTATTCTCAGGCCTACAAAATATACATATACATTTTTCATAACAATTGGTCAAGTCGTTCCGGAGGAGTTTTTTAATAAAGTGACATGACATTTTAACATATTAGATTTTGAAAATGAAATACTTTTCGAAGGACCATTTGATGAATACGCACTATATTTAAAAACTATCCTTGATTTCAAAAATGGAACAAGCGTCAGCTCCGGCTTCAATAGGACGTCCGTTATAACAGGCGCACAAATGAAGCTTCATTCGAATGCTGTTGATTTCCGCTGTGGACAGGTTTCGATCTAGATTGGTGTTCTACTTCAGCAGATGACGTCATCACCGGTTATAATTTCCTCGGGGAAGGGAAGTCGGAACACAAATGGTCATTTGGGTTCTTCTACGTGTTTTACCTAATATCTGGGATGACACTATACCTTTACCGTAAAAATTATTTATAGTGCCTATTGTCATTTCACATTTAACATATTGAGAGATAAAGTTGTTCACCTAAAGAGTATTAAATACCTATACCAGGGAAAGTCGCTCCTCCACAGCAAATATTTGAATTAATGGAGGCAATTTAATAATTTTAGAGTTTCATGTTATGAACTACCTACTTATAAAGGTGAGTTAAATGCAATTTATGAGTTTTATGTGCATCTTTCTTTCTCTCTCTCCCTCTATGTGTGAGGATGAGGTAAAATAATCCCTGAGTCAAAAAATATGATAATGATATAACAGCTATCAAGAATGTGATTTATTTGTGTTGGGGTAAATTTTCTGATCTATATTTCTTTGTAGATATATTATTTTTACTAAAGCATTAAGTATATTTATTATTTTCCATGATTTATATTCATTATAAAACGATATCAAATAACGTATTGGTTAGTGTTCTGTCACCATCACGGGAGTCGAGCCCACGCTTTCCCGAATACTACTGTATCCCTTTGCTAATGTTTATTAATTAGTGAATATTGAACCTTCAAAGCCATATTTAATCTCATTGAGACGACCATAATTAAAAAAGTGGGATTTTAAGCCCAAAAAAGTGTTTATTTTGGGAGACGCTTAGAATTCATAGAAGTTTAGAATTTAATTTGAGTTTGATGATATTTGGACCACAGAGAGAATTTGTCCTGTACTGAAATATGATGGAAGTATTATACGTACTTGAGATAGGTGCTTGAGATGAGTTAACTTACAAGAGTAGATTTGTTATTAAACCAAAGATAAAAATAACATTTAGGTTAAATTATTGGGGGAAAAATTTACTACTTTCCATTTTCTTTACAATTTTCCAAATGTTTGATCAAACTTGTTTGATTTTTTAATTCCGTGCAGTGGACATTGTATGATATTTGAAAAAAAAGTATATTTAAAAAAGTAAATAAAAACACGCGGACAATTTTCAATTAATAAATGTTATTTCCAAATTCTTTTAGAGGATAAAATGGAGCAATCACCAGGAGCAGCTATATGATTTTGGCTTTTCAAATTAGCAATACACTGTTGCAAATAATTATGTAAAATAAGTACCTAATATGTAAAATAATAAGTTCATCGCTTTGTCATATAAAATTATGAAAGACTTACTGCCGCACTCAGAGACTTCAATTAACTTTAATGAGTATTTAATGTCAAAAAAAATAATTTGAATTTACATCATAGACCCGGCAAGAATAACGACTAGTTTTGAATTGTCATTTTTTGACATTAAGTACTCATTATCGTGAATTGACGTCTCTGGGTGCGGCAGTAAATATTTCTTAATATTTAATATCTTTTTTGTATTTGTGCCGTGTGGTGACGGCAGAGTAGAATGAAATTGTCACCACCCCAAATCTCTCCCGCGGGTGTCGTGCAAGGCGATTAAGGATAAATTAGTGATAGGAATGGGCGGCAGCGTTTCTCTCACACCACCTAGCAATGTACTGCTACTTTTGTTCCCGATAAATAGCAATAGGCTCGCCACCTATTACATGAGACCTAACATAATTAGCGAAACGTGGGTGCTAGTTCACCTCTGCCTACCCCTTCGGGGATATTGGCGTGATTTATGTATGTATGTTAATTTTGTAGTTTTTTCAATTTTTAATATCTTTAATATACTAAAAGCAGTATCAAGTTAATGCATAATAATGGGTATTCAATCTTAAATTGTCCATATTATCGTGAAGTATTTTAAGCTACAATATTCGTGAACTAGGCAAAAACATACTCATATACATAGATCGCTAATTTCTCTTTCGCTCCATGTATTGCTTTTTCAACATGGCGCGATATTAATACTGTTTTGTAAAGCTACGAAGTAGCATGATAACTTTCCATCCGACGCTTCGTAGCCACGTACTTGAGTTTAGTTTCCGATATATTCACGTTAACGAAAGTGCAACGGAAACACACGCACAGCTAATTTGAAATGTTGGCAGTAAGAACATAAACTTTAAATTATTATTTTGGTCTTAAGGTACTGTCTTTGTTATTTTGCTGTTTTTTATACTGCTCTTATTAATGTGTTTTATTTTTTTAAATGAGTTTATGAAGTTTGAGTAAATTGTCATCGTTCTCATTAATGTATGCTTCAAAGTATAAAACAATTAGAAACAAAAATACGTTAGAAAAGTTTGACAAATTCGGGCTTAAGACGGGTATCGAACCCGGGTCTTCCGTAAACCGGGTGGCTGTCAATACCACTCGGCCAACCAAGAGATTTGGTGTTTCTACATTGAAATGTTGGAGAAATTTCAGCAATTTGACTAACTTTTTTGTTGACATACTGGTATGCCCTGATTACGGAAGACGTGGGTTTGATTCCCGCTTCAAGACTCAAATTTTTCGAACATTTTCTGTCTTATTTTTCTCTTTAATTACATAATGTTAAAATGAAGAAATGGATAAAAACACTTAAACCCCCTCATTCATAATAATAAATCAGTTAATTTCTAAATACTGTTTTATCTAAATCACTGATCTGTCTCTTTTCATCACAGCGTAAACCCAGTTTGACAAAAAATGACAGATCAGTGATTTAGTTAAGGCGGTGTTTTAGTTAAAACAGCGTTTTATGACTAAGGGGACGAAGGAGGAAATACTTTAAATGACTTCAGTCGTAACTTGTTAATTGAGTGTGCGTACAGAAGGTAAACATTAGATTATCTGTAGTGCTAGCAGTTTTAATACGCTGAAGCACTGTAAGTATCTAGTTCACTAGTTGTCAGGTAAATTGAAAGGGTAACTCTAACAGAACACTAAGGGCCGGTTTTTTGATCCGTAGTTAACTCAACCAACTGTTAAAAATGGTTACTAATCGTTTGATATCAGGCTGCTATTTAACTATTAGTAACAATTTTAATTACTAATGTTACTAATGGTTAAATATCAGTCTGATATTGTTACTAATGGTTCAATATCACACTGATTATCAGAAATCAGAATGAATTATTAACAATTGGTTGAGTTAACTCCGGATCAAAAACCGGCCCTAATTGTTGTATGCACTTTAATATAGGACTACAATATATGACAAGTAATTACGACTTTCTTTTTATATCTCTCATTTGTATTTAGCCGAGGACGACATTTTTTTTAACTATTAACCTACGTTGTAGTGTGTCAGCATAAAGTATGTGACCAATTTTATTAGCATTTAGTAAAACGGAGAAAACTTCATATGACTTTACAGCTAAGTACACAATATACGGCGCCGCAAAAACATTCAAAATGTGGTTGTGTTTTGAAAATAATAAATTGATTTTTTTAAAAGAAACTTTTTTTTTCAGCTTAATATGCTAACAAAAATAAGTTACAGGAATAAATTTCGGTCGCTTTGATTGGTTTGTAGTGACGCAAATTTTTTAACTATTTACGTGCGATATTTCTTAATTGTGTTAAAATCGGTGAAATTACATTATATTAATTAAAAAAAATGGATCGGAAATAAATTTTCAAATAGTCACGCGCGATTATTCTTAATTTTGTTCAAATCTTTATCTCACATTAATAATAAAAAAAAAAACAAAGAAAAATCTCACCTTTCACAGTAGAAGAAAACTCCGGGCCTCCGTTTTAATTTTACGCGGCGAGAAACTTTCTATTTGTATCTTCTTCAGCGGAAAACTGACTTGGAACTTTTCAGGGAAAGATATATAGCCTAGTGGCTCGAAAGACTCTGGAGGTCCAGAGGAGACGTGCTTCTGCGAGCAGAGCGCGGCTACGAATGGCTGATGGCTCTAGCTCCCCTCTGACCCAGCGCAGCCCGTCGCGGGGCAATATACGGTGGTGCATTTCGCAATTAAGCTACGGGATTCCGTAGTCATTTCCAATAGGCACGATGGATTTCGAAAAACTACACCACGTTGTTTTAACGTGTCTAGTGTACCCAAAATAGATTACGTATGTTTTTGTAAAAACTTAACTTTTTAGTACAAACATTAAGCTACGGGGTTCCGTAGTCATTTGCAATAGGCACGATGACTGTGATTTCTAAAAACTACACCACGTTGTTTTAACGTGTCTAGTGTACTCAAAATAGATTACGTTTATTTTTGTAAAAACTTAACTTTTTAGTAGAAACATTAAGCTACGGGGTTCCGTGGTCATTTCCAATAGGCACGATGGATTTCGAAAAACTACACCTTGTTGTTTTAACGTGTCTAGTGTACTCAAAATAGATTACGTTTTTTTTTGAAAAAACTTAACTTTTTAGTAGAAACATTAAGCTACGGGGTTCCGTAGCCATTTGCATTAAGCGTGATGACTGATTTCGAAAAACCACATCACGTTGTTTTTACTTACGTGTCTACTGTACTCAAAATAAAATACATAATATTTTTGTATGAAGTTAACATTTTGGTAGAAAAATACATATTTTGAATAATGCAAATAAAATTTCCCCTTAACACCAAAATAGTAATGGCGTCTGTGTGACGTCACGATTTCTTAAAACGTCATAGTCACATGGTGACGTCACGCGGCGTTTGGCCAAATATGGTGGTATATCGATAAATATTTTAATTTTCATGAAATAAATATCAATCACAAGTATTATCTGAGAACAATTGATTTTTATTGAATCTCCTTATTGTCCCAAAATATTATTATAAATCATGTGCAAATACATACATGTGTAAATCATGTGCCATGTGGTGACGGCAGAGTAGAATACAAATGTCACCACCCCGAATCTCTCCCGTGGGTGTCGTACAAGGCGACTAAGGATAAATCAATTATGAGGAATAGGCAGCAGCGTTCCTCTTTTACATACATACAAACATAAATCACGCCTATATCCCCGAAGGGGTAGGCAGAGGTGAACTAGCACCCACGTTTCGCCAGTTGTGTTAGGTCTCATGTAATAGGTGGCGAGCCTATTGCTATTTATCGGGCATAAAAGTCGCAGTAGGTATATAGCTATATGGTATAATAGGAACGCTACTACCCATTCCTCATCACGTTCCTCTTTTACCATCTAGCAATAGCAATGTACTGCGAATTTTGTGCCCGATAAATGGCAATAGGCTCGCCACCTATTACATGGGACCTAACATAATTTGCGATATAGTGATTTATGTATGTATGATTTATAATGGGTGCCGTGTGGTGACCCCAAATTTCTCCCGTGGGTGTCGTACAAGGCGACTAAGGATAAATCAATGATGAAGAATGGGCAGCAGCGTTCCTCTTATACCACCTAGCAATAGCAATGTACTGCCACTTTTGTGCCCGATAAATGGCAATAGGCTCGCCACCTATTACATAGGCGATTTATGTGATTTATTTAGGTGATTTATGTATGTATGTATGATTTATAATAATACAAACATACATAAATTACGCTGATATCCCCGAAGGGGTAGGCAGAGGTGAACTAGACCACCCACGTTTCGCCAATTATGTTAGGTCCCATGTACCTAATAGGGGTCAGCCTATTGCCATATATCAGGCACGAAAGTTGCAGTACATTGCTAGGTGGTAAGAGGAACGCTGCTGCCCATTCCTCATCACCTGTTTTAACCCTTAGTCGCCTTGTACGACACCCGCATTGTACTCTGCTCAGCCGCTACCATGGCACTATAACATTACGCCATTATAAAGCACTATTTCAGTGATTCATCATTCCTAGCCCGGTGTGTTATCTAAAAAGACATTTGAGATTGCGCTTGCGAAAATTGCGAAAATATCGGTCTGCCAACTTACAAGTTTGTAAGGCGTCTCGCCCGTCTGTAAACTAATCAAGTAGCGTTTTGTTTTTAATTTGTTTTCCGCCACAGGGCAGCTCCGTGCCACAGGATTTGTGATTGAACAGACCTGGCGATGCCCTTTCTAGGAGATCAGACTTTTGCCAGGCACTTTCATTTGAAGCGCTTAATAAAGACGCGAATGGACATGAGACTTTTTGCGATGTTATTGTGACTACTTCAACTTTTTAAATTTTAATTTCTTTTTATTACTTTAAATCAGTATTGTTTTGTTTATTTTATTTTACTTACAATTAATTACGTACGTGGTTTATTCACTTTTCTCACCCACCCCTTCGGGATTAAATAGGCTTGTTTTATGCATGTATGTAAGTAACTACACAAGAATTTCCACAACATGTTCAGATCAGACACACTTGATATTTAAAATGCTTATTACTTAAGCGTCTGACACGCGTACTCGTAGGTACTCAGACACAGGCCTCCTTAGTCTTAAAAATAATGCTAGGTGAAATTGCTCACGTCGAAAGCTCTACAGACGCATTAATAATATTTTAATTTTAATTTGAACATTATAACTATTATAATGGTAGAGACAATAAATAAATAAAAAATGTGTTTAGAAAAAGTACGAAAATTGTCTTGTTCGTGGGTGGGTGCTAGTTCACCTCTGCCTACCCCTTCGGGAATATAGGCGTGATTTATGTATGTATGTATGAATGTATTTAAATTCGGCCGTGTGGTGACGGCAGAGTAGAATACAATTGTCACTACCCCAAATCTCTCCCGTGGGTGTCGTGCAATCAGTCTAGAGGAATTCCTCTTAGCAGCGTTCCTCTTATACCACCTAGCAATGTACCTACTGCGACTTTTGTACCCGATAAATGGTAATAGGCTCGCCGCCTATTACATGGGACCTATCATAACTGGCGAAACGTGGGTGCTAGTTCACCTCTGCCTATCCCTACGGGGATATAGGCGTGATTTATGTATGTATGAATTTAAGTTTCAAATGAAAATCATAATAATAATTAAAATGCAAACTCAAGCTTAATCTATTGCACCGTATAAAATAACTTTACCTGCTTTGGATGTTAGAAATTTATTTCTACATTGCGTAGATCCGTTAGCATATTGTAAAGGTTAGAGAAATATCGGCAAATTAACTAACTTCTTGGTTGGCCGAGTGGTACCTCGGCTTAGGCAGAGAACGCAGGTTCGGTTCTCCATCCAGACTAATTTTTCGAACTTTGTCTAGCCACAATTCTTTAAAACGCATTGTTCATAGTTAAATGATTGTATTTTTTTATGATTGTTATACATACATACATAAATCACGCCTATATCCCCGAAGAGGTAGGCAGAGGTGAACTAGCACCCGCGTTTTGCCAATTATGTTAGGTTCCATCTAATAGGTGGCGAGCCTATTGCCATTTATCGGGCATAAAAGTCGCAGTAGGTACATTGCTAGGTGGTATAAGAGAAACGCTACTGCCAATTCCTCATCACTGATTTATCTTTAGTCGCCTTGTACGACACCCACGGGAGAGATTTGGGGTGGTGACAATTGTATTCTACTCTGCCATCACCACACGGCTGATTGTTATATATATGATTGTTATAATTGTGTTAAATAATAGTATCATTATTACTATTTTATATGTAGTATTTTATGAATAGTATTTATATATTATAACTGAACTGTCAACAGCTAAGCGCATTACCGTGTAGCCATATAATGACGCTAGGGACTGTAACAGCTTTCAATGAATAAATTAATATGCAAATGGGGAAAGATGGCTTGCGCTATTTCTTGTTAGTTCTTCTTCAAGGCTCCCTATTAGTGTCGTGAACTACTGGAAAGTTCTAGCCTTACGTAACAGCTGATAATGCCTCCAATTAACAATCAATATGTCGCTTATTTTATGCAAAAGTGAAAGTTTTACGGTTTTTGTTAAAATTGAGTTAATAATCAGGTATCGACAATATTTAAAATAAAAAAAAAATACAAAGAAATGTAGTTTTTATAGACCTTATTTTCTTTGTAATATTTATTTAATGTTGAAATAAGAATAAAATAGTAATTAAAACAGATAATTCATCCAAACTCTACTTTTTGCTCCTTTCGAAGCAGAATACTCTTTTGAAGTAAAGTTCTGTGATGAGATTTCGATCTAAATTTTTTAAATAATAATAATATATTTATTTCATCAAATAGATGAAGATTTACAATAGGTTACAATAGTATATTATGCTACGAGTATGCAACGTTGGTCATTACATACGAGGCATTATTGCAAGCGCGAGCAGGCAAGCGCGGTAAGGAAGCTGAGTATGTGATGATCAATGCATATGAGTTGCATACGACGTTTTTCAACACAATTGCGAGGAAAAAACAAACTTGTATTGATATTAGCTTTACCAATTAATTACGGAAAAAGGCGCCGCAAGTTTTGGTTTTTGTTCTTTTTTAATTTCTCATTATTAATAGGGAAGGCAAAGAGAACCAGCACATACAGCCTCGTCTGATGGAGTCTACTTTCTTCAGTATTAATTGTATTAAAACGCGGATGTAACACGTTTTAATGCATTTTGGGAAAGTTTGGCGGCAAATTTACACTAACAGCCTATTGATGGAGACTGACGAGGTAGAAAATGCTCATCGCCTTTCTCATCAAATGCACTTTTGTTTCACTAAATCTTTATATTTATTGTTCATCGCCGTAGACACCTTTTACACAAAACTACACTATTTTTAACAGTAAATATCACTCTGACACAATATTAATTTAATAAAACAAATATGACGACTTTCAAAAGGCACAGATAAACCGCCTGTGCATCCGGAGCAGCAGCAAAATAAAAAATGAAATAAATAGTGTTTCTGAATACGATAGTTAAGTCAATTTGTGTTTATAAACATGGAATAAAATGTTTATTTATTATCTTAACTGTAAAACAATTTAATATTCGTAATAATATTCGATTTCCATAGACAAAGTCAATAAGCATTAACTTTGGAGTTATTGGCGCTTTCAATGGTGACAGTCAGATTTTTTTTTCATTAATTCAAAAATTGTTTCCGAGTGGATTTTGTGCAATGAAAGAGCTGTTATTTTGATGCATAAGGATTATTGAAAATAAGTCTCATGATGTGTTTGTTGTTGAGAATTTTATAGTGATTTTCACCACCTCATCAGTCGCCATCATGAACTCTGTTACCATTAAATTCGCGCCGAGCACTCCCTAGATGCGTTAAAATGTGTGACATCCCATCTATTAACGAGATTTTTTTTCATTTTTATTCATTAATTCACAGACATGAATACAGACTAAATATACTAAAGGCATGGCTGTCTGGGCCCTATGCTTCCCTAAAAATATAGAGAGAATTTAACAAAAAAAGCATTAAAAAATACCATTACGCACTAGTACGTAATATATTATGCACGAGTGTATAATATGCTGCATTATGGACCTTAAAACGGTGTAATAAGAGTCAATTTACGAGCAATTGCGTTGAAAAAATATATTTTCAAGTCCTACATTGTTGTGTGGGTTTACATAATTACATAGATTTGATGAGACACCATCACTAGACTAAACTGTATTGATGGTGCCTGCACGATTATCATTGTACCAAAACATTGTACCTATTATTTGTATGGTGAGATAAATTATCTCAAATATTCCTAATTTTAGACACATAGGGAGAACAACTCATAAACTCAAACCATAAGAAAACAAATCTCTTATTGAGCTATGACAGCTACAACAGGGCTGGAGGCTTACAGCCCGAAGCTTAGGGGATATGGAAATAGTTACACTTGAGATCAATGAAACTGGATCACATAAGTTAACTCACTGAAAAATATCAACATCATTTGATAATGAAAATTCTAAAAATCCAAGTTTTTTGGACAAAAGGATCTAGAATTATAATTTTGTTTTATTCTATTTTTCTGCCTGAGAATCAGAATAATACTCAGATTACTATTTAATTACATCATTTCCCAAAAAGATGTAAAACATTGTCATTGTCAACTACGCTTGCTTACATAAATTGTTTAATAGTCGATTAAATAATTTGTACATCTCTTCTTTGGCCTCGCCACTTCTCGTTACGCGGGGTCGGCTTTGATTCAATCATTTGTAAATGAAAGTAATACAGTTTATTTGTCACTTTAAATTAAGAATTCTTGATTAAGAGAGACATTCTTGTTAATAATTATTTGATATTATTGGGCATCTTTATGTAAGTGCCGTGTGGTGACGGCAGAGTAGAATACAATTGTCACCACCCCAAATCTCTCCCGTGGGTGTCGTACAAGGCGACTAAGGATAAATCAGTGATGAGGAATGGGCAGCAGCGTTCCTCTTATACCACCTAGCACTAGTACTGCGACTTTTGTGCCCGATAAATGGCAATAGGCTCGCCGCCTATTACATGGGAAGTAACATAATTGGCGAAATGTGGGTGCTAGTTCACCTCTGCCTACCCCTTCGGGGATATAGGCGTGATTTATGTATGTATGTATGTATCTTTATGTGACTCGGTTACATTGCTCTGAAGTGTATTTCCTTATTCAATCGCCGACTATCCTTTGAAAGCTCTCTTAAGATCTGTAATCGGATAAAAGTCGCGCTTACCTCCTTTATCGAGCTCTGTAGTAGAAAACCTTTTTGTAGCCTTACATTGCTGAAGTAAGGGCTTGTACACAAAACTGCGATGCGACATCGCATCGTAAAAGTCTACGAATCGCAAGAACTTGCGAATTGATTCGCATCGCGCATTCTTTTAATTTCATTCTTCTTTGTTTCACCGCTTTGTCACCCCAAATTGCATCGCAGCAATTTATGTTGTATGCTGTCTCGCGTTTTGTGAACAAGCCCTAACTCTGCATTACCTCGACCGTATGGTGGGGTAAGCACCTTAGAGAAGAACGGTATGTCTTCCACGCATTTGAGACTGTACTTACCTTTTATTTGTCGGAGTGGAATGCTTTTAAGCACCATACCAGCGGCTAGCTAGGCGACTGGTCCGTGTGGGACTCGCCTAGCGCACGAAGCGCCAGCGCTACCCACTAAACCACTCCTAGTAAGCGGGGAAAGTCTGGGATCTGCCTCGCCGCAATTCACCAGTCTTAAGTGACTGTACTTACCTGTTAAATCGGAGAAGGTGGACCAAAGCGGGCATACTGACTTAAGCAGGTATTTTCGTCATCATCATCATCACCAGCCCTTTAAAGTCTCCACTGTTGGGCACAAGCCTTCCCTAAGGGTGGAAGCGTTCGGTCTTCGATTACGTAAACTAAGCAATGTTCGCTAAGGCCAGTCATTGGATAGGCGACCAAAAAATGTATTATATGGAGTTCCTGCATGCTTCAAAAGGCACGTCAAGCCGTTGGTCCCGGCTGCATCTGCAGTCGTTAGTACCCACCAACCCGCACTGGGCCCGCGTGGTGGGTTAATTATATTCTTCCATCTATAGAGAAGGCCTGTGCTCCAGCAGTGGGGACATTAATGGGCTGGTGATGAAGATGATGATGATGAAAGACTGTAGGTGAAGACGTTGTACTGACCTTGCATCCTTCGCAGGACGTGACACCGTAGTGGTACCCCGAGGCCTTGTCCCCGCACACTTTGCAAGGCACTATAGCCTTGCCCCCGCCTCCGCTCGCGCTGTCCGCCACGTACTGTATTTCTGGACGGACAAAAGCATGTATGTTAACACGTGGAATGATCCATCTTCTCCCATTGTTAAAGAGAGACAACGCTATTAGCCGAGTAGAGCGGCGTCCCGTTATGTCACCCGCGTTTGGATCGCACTAATACCTACTTCATGGTACGGCCACAGTTCCCTGTTGATCTGGGGACGGCGCAGTACATATTATATTTATTTTTGGCAAATAATATTGTGCTCATCAAAATAAACTGAACTGCACACCAAATTAAATTTAATAAATTTTCACCGAAGCAGCGATTTGGTGCGCTTAAAGTATTTTTGATGCGCTTTATTTTTATATGCTAAACAGGTTCCGAGGGTGGAATCGAGCTGCACCTGGAACCCTAAACCACATAGGAGCTGGCTCACAAAGAGTAACATTAAATGCGATGGAAATTTGAAAACTCCGTATTGATAAGTTGACAGGTAGCCGCGACAAGTCCATTAAACAGCTAAGGGCGAGTACAAACGAGCGTTATTTAGTGAGTCGTGAGACGCAGAATTTCGGGCGCAGAAACTCTGCTGCATTTGGGTTCATTATCATCAACCAGCCCTTTAATGTCCCAACTGCTGGGATACAGGACTTCCCTGTGGATGCAAGAATATAGGTATAGTGGGCCATAACGCCCTTAACCCACCACGCTGTGGATTTGTAGGTACAACTGAAGAGACTGAGTGCCTTTCGAAGTACGGAGGAACTCGAGATGATAATTTTTTGTTAGCCCATTTAAGGACTGGCCTTAGAGACATTGCTTAGTTTCCGCGATCACAGGCCGAGCGTTAAGCCGTTGCGCTTCGAGCTCCTCATCCGGCTTCATAGAAAAGTCCTATTTGATTCAAAGGGCAATGCAATGCGAAATGAGTTTTATTTTCCTATGAAATCGAATGCAGAAGAATTTCTGCGACCGAACTTCTGCGAATTACGACTCACAAAGTTACGTTCGTGTGGCCTCACCCTAATTGCTCTTGTCATAGAATAATGCCGTTTTGAAACATCAACTATTTTTAGACGGGCTAAGTACAACTTTGTACAGAACTGTGTTGATGGAAGCGGTTTCGGAGTGAATTAATAATTCGGAGTGAATTGTACAGATGACGACATCAGGATTAATTTTCATAAAGTGTTCACTTTACAACTTAATGTTAATTACAACTTATGTAACAGAAATAACAGACACCCTGAACTATCTATGCTAACTTATAATTTTCCATACCTTTTGCTAAAAGTAAACTTAGTAACTTTTCCATACAATTTATATGAGAGAAGAAAACAAAATTAACAATTTTGATTTGATAATAACATCATCACCATCGCTGGCGCAGTGGCATAACAGCGCGCTTGGCCTGCGATTGCGTTAACTAAGCAACATTCACTAAGGCTGGTCATTGGATGGGTGACCAAAAATGTATTATCTCGAGTTCCTCCGTGCTTCGGAAGGCACGTTAAGCCTTTGCTCCCGGCTGCGTTTGTAGTTAAAACCCACCAATCCGCACTGGGGCAACGTGGGGGATATAATCCCATTCTCCCTACATTTTTCCATCCATAGGGAAGGCCTGTGCCTCTACAGTGAGGGCATTAAAGGGCCGGTGATGTGAAAAACCCAACCAGTCAATCACCAATTTTCATATCTCCGAGTAATTTTTTCACATGCGACACCATGGCCACCAATTGCAATCGCTGGGTGGGTATTTAAAAACTGATTTGAATCAACAAGCGCCCAAAATAGCGCGGGACATTCGTGTCAAATCTCTGTCGTATACACGTTCACGTGCCATTGACAACGTGACAAGCTTTCGATGCGTGCGTACGTACACAGTATACCCAGAACAGCGACCTAACTCTGCAAGCCGATTGCAATCGTCTTAGTCTACCAGTCACTCCTACTTATTAGGTATGACAGCAATGTTTGAGAGAGATGGCAACTTACACAACACCGATTCCAATTAACGTTACATACAAAACGTACCTTGAAGGACATATGTCACGGAGACACGGACGGGACGTGTATGGGGCGTTATGTACAAGAGAGGCCTCGTCCCCGTCTGACCGAAACTGACCGCTGCCCATTAGAATGTGTGCTTTCGTACTCGGCGCCGCGTAGGCACGCAGTATAACGCACACATTGACATAAACTACGGGGTATAAAGGTTCGGTGTGATCGCGCGTGTACAAGGTGATTGCACGTTCGCTCGCTGCTCGTTCCCGCTCGGCACATTCGAGCTCGCGGCCGCCGCTTTAGTTACAAACCTAGCTATTCGATTTTTAATTTTAACATTATAGAAATATTAGAAAAATTAGTACTTAATTAAAATTAAAAATCGAATAGTTTATAAAGCAAACCCAAGCTTAACTGAACGCACGGTATTTGTAAAAATATCTGCTTTGAAATGTTTGAAATTTATTTCTACATTGCGGGGGTACCCGTTGGCTTACAACGTGAAGTGTTAAGGTTAGAAGAATTTCGGCAAGTTAATTAGTGTTTTGCGTGGCCGAGCGGTCAGGCACCTGCCCGGATAGCAGCGGACGCGGGTTCGATTCCTGCCTCAAGATCATAATTTTTCGAAATTCTTTTTCTAACCACCAAAATCTTTGTACAAACCTAGCGTCAACGCAGAGTAGGCTAATAACTTGCCAATAGGCCGCAGATAAACTACTGTTCTGGTTATACTGTGGTACAGATGTGTGACGTTTTTGTGACGCTCATGGGCGCTAGAAATAAGGTGCCCTTTTCGGCTATCAGACCACCATAAGAAGGTCAATGTCGCATTGTCTATTTGCATATGCTAAGCTGCATGCGCAATTTAGAATCGAAAGTGTCAATTGAATGGGTTTTGTATAATAACAGACATACATTAACATTATATATTAATTAATCGCTCCTATATCCCCGAAGGGATAGGCAGAGGTGAATTAATAGCCACTTTTCCCAATTAAGTTAGGTCCCATTGTAATAGGTGCCGAGCCTAGTCATATTCGGACACATAAATCGCAGTAATATTGCTAGGTGGTATAAGAGTTCATTTTTTATTTTTTATACGCCTAATATCCCCCTGCTGGGCAAAGGCCTCCCCCGCAACCCTCATTCTCGAGCGATCCCGAGCCAACTCAGACCAGTTAAATGTTTAGTTACATAAATTGTAGGCATAGTAAATCAACACCGGCCCTTTAATGACCCACTGCTGGGGCACGGGCCGTCGTTATGGATGGAAGAATCTAGGGAGATTAGCCATAACCCACCACGTTAGCCCAGTGTGGGTCAGTGGGTATTAACGACTGCAGATGCAACCGGGACAAACGGCTCAACGTGCCTTCCGAAGCACGGAGGAACTCAGGACGATAAATTTTTGGTCACCCATCCAAAGACCGGCCTTAAACATTGCTTAGTTTAACCAACCAATCGCGCTATAACACTGTGCTAGCTAGCTCCTCCTGCCAATCTACACTAATCTAGAATAAAGTGTCACGAGCACAGGCTCGTGACATGAGTCACAGGACTCAGATGTTTGGAATTTCATGTTCAAGTCTGAAAATGTTCAGTACATTTTCAGTAAATTTTCACGATGTGCCGTCGTCGCTTCAGACCGGCTTTTAGCCGCTGTCGCAGCGCTAATGCGATCACGGAGCTAACTAAACTGAACCTAGGCTTCAGTGTCAGAGCTTAACCTAATCTAGGCTAGGAAACTTTATGATAAAATAAAAAAAGTTATGAACTAAGTGCGACCCCGTATAAAAGACATCAACGCGTCACTTCAATATTGGAATTAGGAAAGCTATTATATTGAATACATACGTAAATCACCCCCATATCCCCGAAGGGGTAGGCAGAGGTGAAACAAATACCCACTTTTCGCCAATTAAGCTAGAGTGGTCAATGGTAAGGTAGGTACCTAATTTTGGCAGTTTGGGTCAAGTTTCAAAGTAACAGAATATAATGAATACTGTACTCCCTTCTTTATTTGCACATGGTTATACTTTAACAAGAATATGAATATCGAGTCTAGGTTTTGGTTGAAATTCCATAACTACACTTCAGCAAGGGTTGAAATTCTTGCTGAAGTGTAGTTATGGAAGAACAAGCACTCTGTATATAAAGACAGAATGCTTATTCTTCCCTGATAGCGTAACGAAAAAGCTCCTTTTCCTCTTCAGTAAAAAGCTGCTATATGCTTCAATATTTTACTTCCATAGTGAATTTCAAGTTTTATTTTGATCTCAGGTATTTCGCTTCAAAGCGTTCGTAAGCTCAGTTCTTAAAACCGAGCAGATGAACGGATGACCCAGTTGGCTTAAAGGACGCGTTACACTACGCCGTGTCGAAGCATAATTATGTTCGCAATAAAAACACATACACTGGATGTTTTAAGGAGTTTACCCAAAACAGCGTTTCCTTAGTTAGATAGATAGGAGGCCATTAAACTCTAGTCCAAAATCCTAGGCAGTAGAATATATAAATTCCATTCTATATTTTAGTACACTCACAGACTTAAAGCTAGTGTATCAAACCGCTTTCACCTAAAACATAAGGGCTATAATAGAACAGCATTGCCGCTATAAAATTGATTATATTTTCTTATAAATTCTTTGTACCATATTTTACAGCCTATGTTTTACAAGATCAATATTAAAAGTAATAATCGTTAATCCATATTTTGTCCTCCTCACCATCGTCATCGCTGTCAATATTAAAGTGTGCTATGATGAAAATCATGACTTTAAATGTATAATAATATCAGACCATCAACAGCATTCGGCAGAGTAAAATGTACATTTAATATTTAAATCTCGCTTTTTAATCCCCGTAAGAGTCGACAGAGTAAAAAACTATTTTAGGTTACACGTTTCATCAATAAATACATGAATAAAATTCAAATTTAATTGTCCCGGTACAGACACGGCTCAGTATGATGCACGCTACAGTACGAAGCTCATCTCTTTGTTAAGATACGAAGCTGTTTCCATAGACATAAATTTCATTTGTCATAATGCAATAAAGAAAAGCGAGGCAGAGCAGCGCTCTAGAGGGATAATATTTTTAAGTTACTACTATAACTAGGCCAACCAATCCGCCTTGGGCAACGTGGTGGGCTAAGGCCCATTTCTCCTAGTACTTAAACCCGGTGAACTCTTTTTGGATCAAGCAAACGTTGTTCTGTCTTTATCACCTAGGACTATAAAAATTGCCTACGACCTATTCTCATAGCTACAAAATATATTTAACAATAACAAACACTTTGGGCATGTTTCACAATCGACTGGTAAGTTCTGAATAGCTTACTTGGCAGTTCAATTGACAGGTATATTTCATATCACAACTGGTTTTTTTAATTTTTTTATGTTAGACAGGGAAGCTCTTGCCCTTCATCTCACCTGATGGTAAGTGACGATAAGGATAAAAGATGGAATCGAGCTTCACCTGGAACCCTCAACCATAGAGGGGCTGGCTATCTTATCACACATGGTCGGAATAAGATGGTGGTAGCTAGCCAGGCGGACTTCAAACAAGACCTACCACCAACCAAACCGAGCACAAAGTTGTACCCTCCTGGGGATCGAACCGTCCCGGGTTCTCTGGATCTTCATTCCGGTGGATGAACCACTAGACCACGGAGGTGGTTAAAACTGTCAAATGATCTGCCAAGTAAGCTACCTAGAACTTACCCGTCGATTGTGAAACAGGCCCTTAGACTTAGGGCCTGTTTCACAATCGACAAGTAAGTTCGAAGTATAAGTTACTTCTACTCTGCAGTTCAATTGACATAAATTTCATATTACAACTGTCGAATGATTTGCCAGGTAAGCTATCCAGAACTTACCAGTCGACTGTGAAACAGGCCATTAGACTTAAGCACTTATTTTATCAATTATCAAGCCTTCGTTCTATAGCTACACAGCTAGGGATGGTGACGTGTAGATCAACGATAGACGACTTGCGTGCCGAGCGGGATAATTGATTTCCGAGGACAGAGGGTGTCCGGTGACCTAATTGCATCCAGTCTTCGCTATAGGCCTTCGATAGGAGCTCGTTAAGACCAGGTGGTCGGGTGACTAGAAATAAACCTAATTGATAACCGAGATAATACTCAACTGCCGGGGGTACTGGTCCAATTAAATTAAATCACTCCTCAAATAATGTTCTAAGCGAGGAGATGTACCTATTCTGCATTAGTTTGTAAAACAGGGCCTCCCCTGGCAGTATTTTTATTTTATTATTTAAAAGACAGCTATAAATCGCGTATATGTTGATAATTAGTTAAAATGACGTGTTCTTGACTATAATAAGTATTGTTATCATCTTAATTAAAATGGTTGTTTTACTAAGAATGTTTGAATTTGTGACGATAAAATAATGATTGTTGAGAGACTGATGCAGACATAGCTGCTGAGATAT
The DNA here is from genome assembly GCA_963931975.1 of Cataclysta lemnata. Classification (NCBI taxonomy): domain Eukaryota; kingdom Metazoa; phylum Arthropoda; class Insecta; order Lepidoptera; family Crambidae; genus Cataclysta; species Cataclysta lemnata. Next base: position 27,046,072 of record OZ008338.1, read on the forward strand.
TAGCCGTCACCAATCGTTGTCACTACCTCTACCAGTATCGTGGGTGTCGCAGAAGGGGACTAAGCGTAATAATATAACGAGGAATCGGCTCGCCCCGGGACCTAACATATAGCTGACTAAGTTTAAATGTTAATGCGACTCTAGCGACCCCTTCGCGTAATTTATGAATATATTATATTCTATATTCTCTAGCTGTGTGGTGACGGCAGAGTAGAATACAATTGTCACCACCCAAAATCTCTCCCGTGGGTGTCGAACAAGGCGACTAAGGATAAATCAGTGATGAGGAATGGGCAGCAGCGTTCCTCTTATACCTACCAGCTAGCAAAGTACCTAGCATAATTGGCGAAGCGTGGGTGCTAGTTCACCTCTGCCTACCCCTTCAGGGATATAAGAATTATGTATGTATGTATGTAATATTCTATAAGATAGAGTATATCTTATAGAACTACTGTCGCATTATAACCGCTCTTGGTTGATTCAAAGACACAATTTTTACAGGAGCGAGTTTTCCATTTCCGTCAACTTTTCTCATCATAACTTGTGGGAATCCGGGTTGCATACTTCCAGTTTTGTGCCGTCTCGTTAGCGGAATTGGAAATGACTTTAAGACGGTACTTTAAACCAACTATTTGGACTGGTGGTGAATCGTGGGACGTCACGTTTATAACTAACTTAATTTTAAGAGTATTGTGAAGTGCCGATAATGCCTACATTTCCATTTTGAATACATGTCTCGAGCGATAACGTTTTCACTCAACTAAAACTTAACTACCTAAATGAGAAAATTTTAGTTTATTTTTTAATTAATTCAGTTTACTTAAAGTGAAAATATTAAATTGTACTATGTTTAAGTGGTGAATAATGTTATCACTTTTTGTTAACAGCTTCACAATCCTTTACAAGCTAACAACGTTCTAGAATATTCCCGGTACGACGCAGTCGGGGTGTAACGGAAATCTGTCGCGAGCTTTCTAGTATTTTCTCTACAACTTTGACATTTTCGAAGTGCGCTGGTCCCGGAAAGTTTATTGAAAGCGTGCACATGGAGCCAATATACATATATACCGTACCGATATAGGTATTGCTTCACTAGGTGTGTGCGGCGCTGGCCTTACTAGTGGGTCGATAGGGAACAGTGCCTGATTGAGCATTGTTTGTCTTCATAACGCTTTAATTAATTTATTTTTTATATGTATAGGTACACATGCAGATTGTCATCAATACAATTTAAAATGATTATCTCGGTAACAAGGGCAAGACAATACAATTGTAAACTCAGCGCTTTTGTCGAACCGCAATGTTACATACATACATACTGTTAATGAGAGGTCTTTTCCCCTCTCATATTGTTGTAGGAAATTAAAGATAACTTGTTATAAACAACATTTATGGAAAGTTACAGTTAGGTAAAAATTATTGAGTGAAAAATCTAAGATAAGTTAAATAGTTAATTGAATATAAATTGAATTCTAGTTTTAATTCCGCGCCAAACTATCTCTTCTTCTTTTCTAGTAGTTTTAAATTCTCCCTATATTTTAGGGAAGGCAAAAGGTCTAGCCCATACAGCCAAGTCTTTAGTGTATATTTTATCTGTAGTCTTATGAAATAATGAGTGGGTGAAAAGTATGAATGAAATGAATTTTACGTTAAAATATGGGTGTCACATGTTTTAACGCATCTAGGGAATGCTTGGCGCGAATTTAATGGTAACAGAGTTAATGATGGTGCTTGATGAAATGGATAAAACCACTTTTTATAATGATCTTCACCACAATATCAAACACATCATGAGACTTATTTTCGATGATTCTGCATAATTGCACAACAACACAGATGCTTGTGCATCAAAATAACACCACTTTCACTGCACAAAATCCACTCTGTAACAATTTTTGAATCATTGAAAATAAATCTGACTGACACCACGAAACGCGCCAAACACTCCTCTTCTTTTTTTTTTTTTTTAATTCTCCCTATATTTTAGGGAAGGCAAAGGGTCTAGCCCATACAGCCAAGTCTTTAGTGTATATTTTATCTGTAATCTTATGAAATAATGAGTGGGTGAAAAGTATGAATGAAATGAATTTTACGTTAAAATATGGGTGCCACATATTTTAACGCATCTAGGGAGTGCTTGGCGCGAATTGAATGGTAACAGAGTTAATGATGGTGCTTGATGAAATGGATAAAACCACTTTATATAGTGATCTTCACCACAACATCAAACACATCATGAGACTTATTTTAGACGATTCTGCATAATTGCACATCAATACGGATGCTTGTGCATCAATATAACACCACTTTCACTGCACAAAATCCACTCTGTAACAATTTTTGAATTAGTGAAAATAAATCTGACTGACACCACGAAACGCGCCAAACACTCTCTTCTTTTCTTTTAATTCTGCAGAATTCAGAATGCAACGGGGTTTAGCACGTTCAGCCATGTGGACTTTTAGGCATCGTTAACACGTACATAAATCACGCCTATGTCCCCGAAGGGGTAGGCAAAGGTGAATTAACACCCACGTGTCCGGATACCGGAAGACGTGCGTCGAGTACCATAATATGCCATAATTTTTATTTATTGACACATAAACAATTGAACCCTGAAGCGATAGGTGAATTTTATTCATCTACGTTACTCCAATTATGTTAAGTCCTAGCGATAGGGAGCGAGACTACCGCCAGTTACGCACGAAAATCACAGTATATTGCTAGGTGGTAGAGATCGCTGCTGCCTTTTACTCATTGGTACTTCATTTTGTTATACCTTCGATATATTAGTGGAAATCATCTCAGCCTTATCTATAATATTAACATTATGATATAACGCTTCTAATTTAAGTCTAAGGTGCGCCTCTTCCGAAGGAGTTACAGCTAACACAACTGCGCATTTACTTTCACTGGATAGTAATGAAGTCTCTCTGCGAGAAGTTAGATATAAGTACGAGCTAGAAGCTTTTATAAATGGCAAACTTAATTTTGAGCCATTAGTGACGGAAGCCAATAAAGAAAAATCGCAGACAACAGAGGTACATTGTTCTGTTAGGGCAGACAAAGCAACAATACATCTACCTGTATGTAGGTAGAAAAAATAAATCTGGTATCTCTCTTTATTCGTAATAATAATTTTTCTAACACAGAAAGTGGAATAGAGATACACCTGGAAGCCTCAACCGCAGAGAGGCTGGCTTTCTTATCACAGAGCAGTAGGCAGAGGTTCACACCCACTTTTCGCTAAGTTGTATATGCCAGAATCCAAAAATTATTTTTTATTTCGAAATATTTACGTCCAATTTTGTCTTCTGTGATGTTGATCATGATAAATAAATAAGTACCTAAATGCGTTTGTCTTTATGAAAGCTTCAAAGAAGATTATTATGTTGCGACATTATTGAAGACAAAGTAAGGTGACTAATAAAGAATTCCTGTCTCCATTTTCCCTAAGATGCGATCTTAGGGAGCTTTTAAGCTCAGTTTTAAATAACAAAATCAGAAAATTACTTTCCGGGTTCATAGCTCTAAGGTTCCGATATTATGTTACACAGCTAACAGCCATCCATTGTTATTTGTTAAGTTGTAAGAATATTTTATTAGAAATGAAAATTGTTATGTCTCAGGTCTATTTTCTAGCATTTTATAGGTAATCAATCCTCTGTTTTCGACAAGCAAAGTTCTTTGAAAATAACTTATGATATAAATATTTTAATTGAGCTATGTGAATAAACCCGCGCTTTTAACAGAGTAGAATACAAATTAATTGTTACCACCCCATCTCTACCGTGGGTCCCGTACAAGGAGTCTAAGGCTAAATACAGCGAAGAGTAATGGGCAGCAGCATTCCTCTTATACCACCTAGCAATATAGCAATATACTGCGATTTATGTGCCCGATAAATGGCAATAGGCTCGCCACCGATTACATGGAACCCAACTTAATTGGCGAAAAGTGATTGTGGAAACTGGCTGGTCATCAGTTCCATTTTTGATATATGTATTTTTTTGACATGTTTTTGATAAGATTGTATTTTTGACATCATTGTTAGTTTTTGTCATTTCGGTTACTAGCCACGGGCGGTGTGAGTTGTTTTTATCCATATTATATTTATATTCTAAAAACTGCGTGTTTTCATCACTCTTTCCATTATACACTCCACCCATCGTCAACAGTGAGTGTTTAATTCACCTCTGCCTACCCCTTCGGGGATATAGGCGTGATTACTGCCAGCGTTGTCTCTGCGGCTATGTGACGAGTGAGGCACAGCTATACGTAATACAGTTTGAGTGACACTTGTTGTCGTGACCACTCAGCATGGTCACGTGGCTGTTACGTGTCCACGGGCCAGATGGGTCGTCACCGGCACGTGACGGGCTAAATGTAGGCTTCGTCACGCGAAATTTAATAAGGATATCCCCGTCGTGTCACATCAAGACGAAGTATATGTAACACTAAATGTCCTATGATTTAGACATATTATTATATAGCAGATATTAAGTCTTCTTCTTCCTGCCCTTATCCCGCTCTAGGCGAGGTCGGCACAACATGTTTTCTTCTTCCATTTCTCTCTATCCTTCACTAATTTCTCGATAGCAGCATAGCAGATATTAAGTATTATCCTTATATTTTATATCCCTTTATTCGTTGATCCCAAACTTTTTTTGTTACCGGTTTAAGTATAACTAGGAATAAAATAAGAGAAGAGCTCGCTAGCGCAGTGGCAGAGCAATGTTTGCTAAGGCTGGTAATTGGATGGGTGACCAAAAATTTATTATCTCGAATTCCTCCGTGCTTCGGGAGGCACGTTAAGCCGTTGGTTCCGGCTGCATCTGCAGTCGTTAATACCCACCAATCCGCACTGGGCCAGCATGGTGGGTTATGGCCCCAGTCTCCATATTGATCCATCCATAGGGAAGGCCCGGGCACAGCAGTGGGGACACTTAAAGGACGGTGACGATAGCTTGAATGACAGAAAAGTGGTGGATGGTGAAAAGTGGGAGTAAATTCGCTTTATGTATACATGTATGTATTGTCAGCCTCCAATGCAGTATGGCCTGACCTGATGATTTGATAACTACGTGACCACGATTGGCGAGCGGTCACCTTTGCATCAACAATGTTGCGTAAGCGTTGTGCTTTCTTCCTCGAATGCGCCATCTCGCTCTAAACGGTCCGAGAGAGCGAGACGAGAGGCCGCGGTGTGATCGCAAATAGGGTTGGCCTGTAAGTGTTTTTGGAATATTTTTTATGAATATTTTTGTTCCTTTATTTTGATGGGTTATAAATAATTTAGAATAACTTATTAGAGAGCGGGCCTGTTGCCATACATCGGACATCTTAATCGCAGTAAGTATATTGCTAGGTGGTACAATGGAAACGCTGTGCTGCCCATTCTTTATCACAGTTTTAATTAACTATCAATTTGAGTTATATTCTATAAAACTGTCCAATTACTACACGACATTTTTAAAGTTATTGGTATTTTTTGTAAAGCCATATTTATTTAAAACATAATCAGTGCAGTTTGGTGATGGCAGGGCAGAATACAATTGTTACCACCCCCAATCTCTCCCGCGGGTGTCGTACAAGGCGACTAAGGGTTAAACAGCGATTAGTAATGGACTGCAGCGTCCTTTTATAGCACCTAACAAGATGCTGCGATTTACATGCCCGATAGATGGCAATAGGCTCGCCACCTATTATTACAAGGGACCGAAAATAATTAGCGAAACGCGGGTGATTAATCACCTCCATCTACCCCTTCGGAGAAGAATAGGTGTGATTTATGTATGTATGTATAATTCCTTAATACAAAGACGGAAATAAGCCTAATGGGACAGCCCTTAAAATTTTCCAAAGCAATGATTGCAGTTCAACAAACCTCGCGAGCGTTGAACCTTCACTAACCGTTACGCCATCTCGTTCTCTAGCGCCTATAGAACACTATTGCTGTCTCGCTCCACCATGTAACATAGGTCGTCCTCCATTTCCATTGAAGGCGCTCTTCTATGGGAAAGCTATGGTCCCGTAATGAGGGTTCAATGTATACATCGGACTTTATCTAGTCGTGATATAGCGAGATTTGCCATATCAACTGGTAGTAGCTCACGCAGGCGTGTATTTATGTTAATTGGAAACGTATTTAAAGCATTACACCGCCTTATTAACTATAATAAATTACTTGGGGAATTTTAGTTTTTCTTAAGTTTGTAGAATAATCAAACGAATATTCAGTTTGTAAAGTCAATTATATCAATGGAAGTGGTTAGAAAAAGTTCGAAAAATAATAGTCTTGATGCGGCAATCGAACCCGCGTCCTCTGCATTCCGGGCAGTTATAATGTGATATTTTTTCCTAACATTTTTATAATGTTCAACTAAAAATAAACATAATAATACCCTCTTTAATGTTTATAGCTTGAGTAAAGCTTTAATGATTGATTTATTTAAAGCCCTATCGATTTATTATATATAAGTCATTGTTTGTGACAATTATTTGACCGCTATATTAACGATACAGTTCGAGTGTTTAAGTCATAAATAAGAAAACTGGCATAGTTTGCCTGTAATGTTGAAATTAATATAGTCAAGGTATTTATGGTCCAATGGTACTACATAAAATACTGATTAATGATTTAAATCCTAAGGGTGGATTTGTGTGCGGTTATAATTATTAACCGTATATTAATAATTACAGAGTGATTGTTTGATTTTTATTTAAATATTTATATTGATATGTAGTTCAAATTTAGAGGTAAGAAAATAATTCCAAATGTTGCTTTTATTATTTTCTGTGTAATTGCTACATCAAGACATAATAATTGTGTCAGGTGTAAAAAAAAGATACATAATTAATTTTCCTTTTTTGTGGTAGTTGTAATTTTTCCATTTTTCTCATCGTGCCGACAAATGTTATAATTTTTTTTCATCATTGTCTGTGTGGACGCCTTTCCTTATGTTCAGTAGCCGTGGCGTGCGCTGTGACAAAAAAGGCACCGAGGCAGCAAGCAATACGCTTGTAGTTGTTTTGAGCATATCGAAATACACGCTGCATTGGCGATATGTCGAGGGGCTTAGCCGAGTGGCAAATATGTATTTCATTGTATAAATGCCTTTCTATCGAACAATTTTTGACAACTACTTGTACTGATTCGGTTGTTATGAGGCTCCGAGGCGGTTGGGCACGTTGATTTTCCGTGTGTTTCTGTTCTGTTGCTAGGTCAAACAAATCAAACAGACAAAAAGCTCTTAAATGCTCGACTCAAACATCGAGCAAGCGTTGCAGACCGTCAAAATGCCTGATGGAAGCTGAAACCTACGTGCTTGACGTCAAGCTGATTGACGTCTACTCTAATTAAATACTTTAATTGATTTCTACATTGAAAGGGTATCCGTTGGCTTACAGCGTGAAGTGTAAAGGTAAGAGATATATCGGAAAGTTAACTAACGTCTTGGGTCGCCGAGTGGTATATAGGCATCTGCCCGGATTGCAGGGGACGCGGGTTCGATTCCCTCATCACGACTATTATTTTTCGGAGTTCTTCTTACCACGACTTTCTTAGTGGTATTCTTTGTAAAATTTATATTATTGTAATGTTTAAATAAAATACAAAATATTAACTAACTGCCGCACTCAGAGATGTCAGATAACGATAATGAGTAGGTACTTAATGTCAAAAAATGACAATTCAAAACTAGACGTTATTCTTGTTGGGTCTGTGGTCTAGATTTAAACGATTTTTTTTGACATTAAGTACTCATTAAAGTTTATTGACGTCTCTGAGTGCGGCAGTAAGTACTCTTATTTATTTGACACGACGGTCGCGGTCGCCTTGTTTTTTTCTCAGTAATGCGTCAGTTCCATGCATTTGTATTCTATTCGTCGGAATTGGTTGACCACTTGTCTAGTGTCAGCATTACTCAATGCTACTCTAGCATTACTCAATCGTGTTTCATGAGAGAAGGTATTAAGGTGCAATTTGGAACCTGGCAGTGTTTGTTCTATATTCAAATATATATTCAAACGACACAAGATATTCCATAAAATATGCCGTTTGTTGTTTCCCAACAAAAACATCGCGGTGGAAGCTAGGAAAAAAAACGTACTCATGTTATTTTTTTTGTAATTTATGTATCACTTACACAGAGAAATCAATTAACGCTAATGAGTACTTAATACCAAAATAAAAAGACAATTCCAAACTAGTCAGTCTATGGTCTAGTTTAATTTTGTTCTAGTTTAGTTTAATTGGTCTAGTTTTTTTTTACATTAAGTACCCATTAAAGTTAATTGACGTCACTGAGTGCCACAATAGGGTCAATTCGGACATGATTCTCTAAACTTAAAACTAAATTTAAAATCTCAGACTCTCCTCTTCATTCTGTATTTAGAATGAAAGAGAATCACTGTTGTCAAATTAATCTTAGGTTCACTGCCGCACTCAGAGACGTCAAATAACTTTAATGAGTACCTAATGTCAAAAAATTTCAATTAAATCTAGACCATGACCCGGCAAGAATAGCAACTAGTTTTGAATTGTAATTTTTTGACATTAAGTACTCATTATCGTTATTTGACGTCTCTGAGTGCGGCAGTTAGAGAACCATTGTCAGAATCGACCCTAGTAAGACTTGAATTTAGTAATATTCTAAAAGATAATATATAGGAAACAATGTAATAGTTGTCTGACTATCGGAAATCAATGCATTTGAATCTAACAGCCGGCCAGGATGGAGATTTATTTAAACTGTTCGTAATGATGTAAAAATAATATTATCTGTCACTGGAATTTTATGAGCTACTTCACAATTAGGCTATTGTTCATAGTACAGGAGAGCCGAATATAGTTCGACTGATACACAGGACTTTAATTGTATGTAGTCATTGTAAGACATAGAATGGTGGTAAGGTCAGTTAGCACCAAAAGGTGGGATAAAGTGCGAATATGACCTTATCAAGGTCTGTCTATCTGACGCTTCATACTCAGGCTATAACTAAACATTCGAGATTGTTTAATTTATAAACAATTTCTACTGCTAGACGATGAACAACAAATGTCAGTGACATAACTCGATATATTACTATAACTGCCGCACTCAGAGACGTCAAATAACTTTAATGAGTACTTAATGTCAAATAATCTCATTTAAATCTAGACCATAGACCCGGCAAAAATAGCGACTAGTTTTGAATTGCCATTTTTTGACATTAAGTACTCATTAACGTTATTTGACGTCTCTGAGTGCGGCAGTAAGTTTGAGCCGTGTGGTGACGGCAGAGTAGAATACAATTGTCACCACCTCAAATCTCTCCCGTGGGTGTCGTACAAGGCGACTAAGGATAAATCAGTGATGAGGAATGGGCAGCAGCATTCCTCTTATACCTACCACCTAGCAAAGTACTGCGACTTTTGTGCCCGATAAATGGCAATAGGCTCGCCACCTATTACATGGGACCTAGCCTAATTGGCGAAGCGTGGGTGCTAGTTCACCTCTGCCTACCCCTTCGGGGATATTGGCGTGAATTATGTATGTGTAGATATTAAATACCTACTTTTCGCCTATTAAGTTAGCTCCCATGTAATAAGTGGTGAGTCTATTGCCATCTATTAAATATCGCTAGGTGGTTTAGGAGGAATGCTGCTGGTCATTACTCATCGGTGTCTTTACCATTAGTCGCCTTGTACGACACCGAAGGGATGGGGGTGGTGACAATTGTATTATGCTCTGCCGTCACCACACGGTTACTTAATGGATAATAAATGGATTTTAATCAATATCAACAGATCTTTCGCTCATGAATGTCACAGTAGATGCATTCGTAATTACGATTGATTATGGAACGCCAAGATTTATAAACAAACAAGTGAATCCAATTAGAAACTCTGTACTGTGAGATTATATAGCGGAGTACAACGGAAACTTGCAAAGTCACCAATTGGAAGTGACTCGTTGGGAAATATTTTTATAACTTCCTTTGATCTGGAAATGGAAATAGTTGCATGATACAAAATTCCTGTTTTGCGGCCGGGATATTCATATTGTGAATTCACAAATTTAATATCGTAATTCCATTTTGTGCATATTTTAGTTGAGACGAGCGAGCTCTAGGTGGAGTTACATAACGAAGTTCTTTTCGCACTCGGCTTGCGATTGCGGAAACAAAGCAATGTTCGCTAAGGTCGGTCATTGGATGGGTGACCAACAATATTTTAGCTCCAGTCCTGTTAGAATATTACAGAAAGGTCATTGGGCAGCATCAGCAGCAGCACTAGGCCTTCTTGGTGGATCATGGCCCATTTCTCCCTATATTCTTCCGATGGTGATGATGACCATGAGCGTTTCCCAGAGAATTTACAGACTAAATTTATGTAGAAATATGTGTTGAATTACATTTATGCGTGGAATCTATTACAGAAAATAGGTTTAATGTTAATAATAAAGAGCCGTGTGGTGACGTCACATCAGAATTTGTCACCACCCCATATCTCTCCCACAGGTGTCGTATAAGGCGACTAAGGGTTAAAACAGTGATTAGGAATGGACAGCAGCGTCACTGTTATTTACCATTATACATTGAGATGTATATGCCTGATAGACGGCAATAGTTTCGCCCCCTATTACATAGGACTAACATATTTGCCGAAACGTGGGTGTTTATTTATGTCTCCTCTGTGTATACTTATACTGTAAAGCTGAAAAGTATACTAATTTCAACATCATTTATATAATGTTGAAATTAAAATCGAATAAAGTATACTAATATTATAAAACTGAAAAGTGTGTTTGGATGAACGCGCTAGTCTCAGGAACTGCTGATTCAAAATGAAAAATTATTTTTGTATTGCACAAGTCCATGCATTGAGTAAGGCTTTAGACTACAAAATAGCCTACAATAGTCGAGCGAAGCCGCGGGCGACCACTAGTACTATAAATAAACAGACTAGTCGCTCCGTTCAGGCTTAATCTGCGAGCAATACGTTTCTCGACATCTATAAAACGCCTCGACGCGAACGTTGTCACTATAGCGGACATCGGTTGACACCGAAGCCCGAGAGGAGCTCGATAGCTTGTGGCACAGCGCGCTTGGCCTGCGATTGCGTAAACTAAGCAATTTCGCTAAGGCCGGTCATTGGATGGGTGACCAAAAATGTATTATCTCGAGTTCCTCCGTGCTTCGGAAGGCACGTTAAGCCGTTTTTCCCGGCTGCATCAGCAGTCGTTAGTACCTACCAACCCGCACTGAGCCAGCGTTGTGGGTTATGGCCCATTCTCCCTATATTCTTCCATCCATAGGGAAGGCCCGTGCCCCAGCAGTGGGGACATTAAAGGGCTGGTGATGATGATGATGATGACATTTTCAAATGCGACGCGAAAGTTGTCACTATAGCGGACATCGGTTGACACCGAAGCCCGCCCGTCCGGAAACATTCTAGCTCCGACCTAGGCTTGTGCAAATCTAATAATTATTATTTCTATTTGACACCAGAGCTGGTGTGTGGATAAAAAAAAGAAATAAAATCGCTTATCTCGTAACGCAGGTAATTCTGCCGCGCATACGAAAAACGCATTTTCTACCTTTTTACAACTTCTGAACTGAAGAACGCGTTTTACGTTTTTATTTCTTAGTATACTTGTATGTATATCCGGAACTAAGCTAGCTATATTGATGAAAAAAAATTGAAAAATTGGTATATTGTAATGGTCTCTATGGGAATGTTCTATATTGGGTAGCGACAGTAAATTCTGAGCTCGAAATTTCGGCAAGATAATCAACGTATTGGTTGGCCGAGTGGTATAGACATCTGCCTGGAACATTGTGGACGCGGGTTCCATTCCCGCATCAAAAATATAATTGATTTTTTTGACATTAAGTACTCACTAACGTTAATTGAAGTCTCTGAGTACGGCTGTTAAATATAGAACGCTAAGTAAGACCTATGCAAACTCCGGGCAGTTGAGAAACTCCTCTGGAGTCACGTTGACAGCAATAGCGGTTAATTTTAAACGTTTCCGTACATTGCGAAAATAATATTTCAACAGAAACTTTCCTTGAGGGCCGTTCCGAAAATAAATTTGCGAAGTACGTCAAAAATTTCCAAACTCTTTCGAGTTTTTGCTATTTTTATTCGGTTCCGTAAATAAGTTGTATGTATTCACTGTTACAATTTGGCCTTATATAACTTAAGACTTCCAATGGGCCGGTCTACGTGTAAAAATCAACTCACAATACCCCTAATGTGTTATTTTGAGTTTCCTGAATGTACCCCGACGATACTTAGGTAAACTCTTAAAATAACACAAAAAAAACTTGTATTGTTACAAGTCAATCACAATACGGAGGCAGGATAAATTTAATACGATACACGTTTTCGGATTTTTTTTATGTAGGTACTTTAAATTTTCTTTTTAAAATTATTTGTGCAAAAGCAAAATATTCTTTACATTACTTCTAGTGACACACAAGCACACACTATACAATACGTTCAATCGATATTTTCTTAACAGTAAACTTCAAATATTATATTTTTTTGCTTCCGACAATTTTCAATTTCAATTTCAATTCAATTTATTCAGGAAACAATAACACATTGTATTCGAATATTGTGAAAACTTAAAACTAAACAGAAAATTGTTTTACTTTTAAACAACAACATTTTTAAAATTCATAAATGTAACTAATTATTATGGTAATACAAAGATTTTAGTGGTTAGAAAAAGAATTTCGAAAAATTATGATTATGTCTTGGGTGGCCGAGCGGTCAGGCACCTGCCCGGATAGCAGCGGACGCGGGTTCGATTCCCGCCTCAAGATCATAATTTTTCGAAATTCTTTTTCTAACCACTAAAATCTTTGTACTAATTTTTCTAACATTTATATAATGTTAAAATTAAAATCGAATATTATGGTAATGTCATGTTTAATGTCACATTAGATGCAATGTCAAATAGAAATTAAAAATCATCAACATTCAAAGCAGTTAACTTGCTTTATACCTTTTTCAGGTTTTAATACTTAATTTTTTTAAACATTACGTTAAAAAAACACTAGATTGAAAATAACGTACGAATATGAAAAATGTGTTACGTCGGCAATAAATATTTTCTAATTAAAAAGAGCTACCTGTACCTGAAGCGCTAGTGATTACAAATTCTGTCGTCGATGGTTACTAGTCCCCGTTAAATTAGGTTCCAAGTTTAAACTACGAAGGCATAGCGACGCGTAAGTGCTTTTGTCGTCACGACCTAGCGCTGTAAGTAGGTAAGGTAGGTACTATGCCACGAAGCTGAGGTATTTGATATACCGGGCACATCTTTTTAAATCACGCGGTGTAGGCTGTAATGGCCGGCATTTCAGACGGTTTTAATCAGATCTCTAGCAGGCAATGTTGGGAACAAAAGTTTTGAACTTCAATATTAGCTATTGAGCTTAAATTTATATAAAAACATTGGCTACCATCTATATCATTGATTAAACACTGTACCGTAATATAGATAGGACAGATAGCTATAAGACAGCGACGTCAGTAAAACACGCAAAAACAATTCTTAGTTTCTTTTTTACTGGGCGTCCTCATTGAAAATAACTTTGACACAATGTATTTTATTTTTAAGCAGATCGCCAAGCTTGGATTAGCTGTTTGGACTTAATAAACGTGATATTATTGTTGACCGGTATGGGTCTTTGGAAATTAAACCCAAAATAAATTGGTTTAAATAAAAAACAATTCACCCGTAGATACTACTAAACTATTGTCGTTAAAAATTCAAGATGGAAACAAATAGTTCTGTTTTCCGACATTTTTAAATGTACCCCACAATCTTTTGAATTGAAGGAGACAATACGACGCTGAAATGATGATTTCTGTCTTATTCTGTGTCCATTACGTAATTAAAAAAGATGTAGGTACGTAATAGCCTAACAGTTGGGATGGCTGACTTGCGGCTTTGATTCCTTGCCTTTTGTCTTAGTAATAGTTAATTAACGAGAGAACTTAATCAAGATACTTTAAAATATGTTTGGATATACTTGCAAATTGACACAATTATATCCTAAATGGATATTATCTTCAAATAAAAACATCATGAGTAGTAAGAGAGAGAGAGTGAGCGTATTAATAAATATTTTAGGTTAATTCCGAATGTTTGATGCTTAATTAGACAAGCGAAAGGAAAAACGAGAGCGAAAGACAAAAGAGAGTAACGTACATAAAACTGCGATGCGATCTCGCGTCGTATAAATCTACGAGCGTCCCCGACGCATCGCAAGAACTTGCGAATGGATTCGCATCGCGCAACCTTCAATTTCATTCTTCTCCTAGGCGCACCAAATCGCATCGTAGCAATTAATGAGGTATTATTAATGTTGAATTTGCAATTCGCGCCAATTCGCAGTTTTGTGTACAAAGCCAGGGGGCCTACCGCTTAACTCGATTGCTGAAGCAAAAGCTATAGTTTATGACGTCATGCTGTCATTTCGCACCAAATTTACCTAAACTATGAACAATAGCTTTGAACGAATGATCACCAAATTATTTTGTATGAATTTGGAATAAAATCCGTACCGCCTAAAAATTCAAGATGGTTGCTAGCTAAAATTATAGCCATAAGAAATCCATTGCTTTAAAGCTATCATCAGCAATCGGGCTAGGCGGTAGGCCCCCAGATCTCGGCTCTGGCGTGCCGTATAGTTAAGTAAACCACGGAACTCTAATCACTAATTAGTGTTGACAGTTTTGTCGATAGTGTATTCGATAACAGGGGAGTACGTTAATGTTAATTGGCAATAACTGTGGTTATAATACTGTCCAGTATTTATAAGTGTGTAACAAGCAAGGGCTGTTATAAAACGTCGTGCCGCTTAACACGGAGACAAAAGTACTGTTGTATATTCGCTAGAATTACGGCTTTGAATCCCAGTTTACTAAGTCCAGGGGCGATCGAACTCAAGTACCGACTGACTTTCATGATTCCCTATAAATACCAGCGGGTGTCTGTTGGGCGAAACTATTTCTTTTACGTTACACCTGACCGAAAATCCCACTTCCTAGTCAGGGGGTGAAATAAAATTATTATCTTACGACGGGCGATAATGAAGAAACCCTCAGATCACATATTTATCACCCTCGCCTTCGGCTTGAGCGTCAAATTCTTGCGACATGAGACATTCTCTGTTTTATCGCCCTTGGTATAAAATATACTATTCCGACACGGATTATCAATCGTATTTTAAGGTATTTCTGAACTTCGAAACATACAGAGATAATGTAATACATGAATAACGACTATATATCCCTGAAGGGGAAGGCAGAGGTGTATTAACAAATATTTCGCCAATTATGTTAGGTCCCATGTAATAGGGCGCGAGCCTAGTGCCATCCACCGGGCACGTAAATTACAGTATGTTTATAGGTGGTAAAAAAGACGTAACTTAATTTTTTTTTATATACTCACACCTATCATCTAGCCCAAAGTAAGTAGCATAAGCACTTGTGTAATGGATACTAGATGACGGACATATTTTTAATATAATTATGTATATAAATGTTGGAAATATACTACATAAACATATACACAACCATGACTCGGGAACAAACATGTCGTCATCACAAAGTTTGCCCCAACCGGGATTCGAACCCGGGACCTCTAGGCCAACACCCAGCAATCTGAGGATTCGACCAAGGCGGCAATAAATGAGTACTTAATGACAAAAATTTCATTTAAATCTAGACTATAGACCCGGCAAGAATAGCGACTACTTTTGATTTGAAATTTTTTGACGTTAACTGCCGCACTCAGAGACTTCAATTAACTTTAATGAGTATTTAATGTCAAAAATTTTCATTCTAATCTAGACCATAGCCGGCAAGAATAGAGCGACTTGTTTTGAATTGTCATTTTTTGACGCTAAGTACTCATTAACGTCCATTGGCGTCTCTGCGTGCGGCAGTTACTGCCGCACTCAGAGACGTCAATTAACTTTAATGAGTATTTAATGTCAAAAATTTTCATTCAATCTAGACCATAGACCCGGCAAGAATAGTGACTAGATTTGAATTGTCATTTTTTGACGCTAAGTACTCATTAACGTTATTTGACGTCTCTGAGTGCGGCAGTTAGTCTCACTTCTCTGCTGTCACCACACCGTTACCTTTGCTCACGTTTCATGCTGTAGATTTCATTAATAAATAGGTAGAATAATATCTGTTAACAAATGAGTTAGTTGATGATTTGTAAAATTTTTTAGTTACAAAATTCTGTGTACCGAGAAATTCAATATTGTAATCCGGTAAACTCATTTCTACGATATTACAACATTCGTTTCGCAGGTGTCATAACGTATTCCTCATAAGAGCCCGTACACATAAGTTAGTGCGATGCGAATTCGCAACGCAGAACACAACAACTTAATTTGCTACAATGCGTTTCAGTGCGGCAAGGCGGCGTAACAAAGAAGAATGAAATTGAGGGAATGCGCGATGCGAAGCAATTCGCAAGTTCTGGCGATGCGGCTTGCGAGCTCGCAGATTTTTACGATGCGACTTCGCATCGCAGTTTTGTGTGAGGACCTAACACCTGTCCGGCTAGCATGAACACCGAAACACGATATGATAAATTCATTTATCGCTTTATACTGGCAAATGTCTATGGAGCGATAAATGGCTATATCATATCCTGTTTCGGTGGTCATGCTAGCCGGGCTGACCTATATTACCAATGCGCGGCACGAATCTACAAAGCAAAAAAATATGGATGGTTTCTAATTAGATTCGCGCTAGAGGAAATAGCTTCCATGTTTGCAGTGATACATACATACATACATAAATCACGCCTATATCCCCGAAGGGGTAGGCAGAGGTGAACTAGCACCCACGTATCGCCAGTTATGATAGGTCCCATGTAATAGGTGGCGAGCCTATTGCCATTTATTGGGTACAAAAGTGGCAGTAGGTACATTGCTAGGTGGCATAAGAGGAACGCTGCTGCCCATTCCTCATGACTGATTTATCCTTAGTCGCCTTGTACGACACCCACGGGAAAGATTTGGGGTAGTGACAATTGTATTCTACTCTGCCGTCACCACACGGTTTGCAGTGATAGAAGTGTGTTATTAGCTTAACTTAATATTCAATAATCATGTTGAATTGATATGTGATCTCGTGGAAGAATTAATTAAAGAAAATCGCCTGTCAACATAAAATGTATTGTACCACTTGGAAAAAACATTAAAATATAAACGATACTTCAGTCAAAAGTATGACAATTTGTTTCTCTTAAATTTATGGTGATAAAAACATAAAACCTCTCGCAATAGATAGTTATATTGTAGTCGAGTGATTAGAACAGCCCGTCTAGACATGTTGCCAATCTATTCGAACCGATAGAATACTTATATTTAAGAGTTCTTAAGTACCTAGCCTTCTTACTTAGATGGATTTAACTTAGAATTACAAAGAACCCTGCAAAGTTACCTTCGTTTGCAGAAAATAGAGTAATGAATGTTTATGAGTAGTGCGGCATTGTAGGAAAAAAAAAAGAAAAAAAATTCAGATAATTAGTAAACATGAAGTTAATATATCTATAGTATAATATGCGCGCCGTGTGGTGACGGCAGATTAAAATACAATAATGTCACCACCCCAAATCTCTCCCGTGGGTGTCGTACAAGGCGACTAAGGATAAATCAGTGATGAGGAATGGGCCTTTTGTGATACTGCGACTTTTGTGCCCGATAAATGGCAATAGGCTCGCCACCTATTACATGGGACCTGACATAGTTTGCGAAACGTGAGTCCTAGTTCACCTCTGCCTACCCCTTCGGGAATATAGGCGTGATTTATGTATGTATGTATAATATGCTACTATATGGAGTGAAGAGAAATAAAAGCACTTATAAAGATTAAATATTACATAAATAAATATTTTTACACTCACACCTATCATCAGCCCAAAGATTGAAAAAATTTAAAAATATTAAACTTTTTAACTAACTTTCAAAGCTCAGTTCAATTGTGTTAGAGTAGAACATAAACCTGTTGGCTTTCCGATGATTGAATAGATGTTACATTGTTTCCTTATCACAACTTTCTCCCTAGAGTTCAACAGGGAATGCAATAAAAGCTTTCTTCTAAAGTAAAATTGACAATTGAGTACCGTCAGCAACCGTACCTATAAAGTATGACAAAAACTTTTTCATCCCACCATCTCGGAAAAAGCGTTTTTGCTCTTCGATATCTGAGTGCAAAAGCCGTTTTTATCCTCTAGAGGTTTAAGTAAATTTGAATTTAGAACATCGTGTGCAATGAGTTTGTGAATTCAAAACATCATTATACATATTTATTTCTACCTCCATGGTGCCGAAATTGTCATGCAACCTATTTTAATTTGTTAAAAACTCAGACTCGGAACCTTCTTGGTGTACTTTTTTTGTAATTTGCTTTGCGCGCGCCATTTTCTTTTCACGTCACAAATTTGTTAAAACCTAGGAGTTCCGTGACGGTCAATCAGCTTGGCGTCAATCTTGCTTTAAACATTTTGATCGTCTACAACGCTTGCTGGATGCTTGAGTCAAGCATTTAAAAGCTTTTTAGGTCTGTTTGATTTGTTTACGCTAGTAACGGAACAAAAACATACAGAAAATCAACGTGCTTGACTCAAGCTGAACTCCATTAGGGACGGTAATTTTTATGAGGGACTTACAGGTGTGTCTGGATGAATGTTGCGGGTGTGACTGGGTGGATGGGTGGAGGTGTGTCTGGGTGAATGGGTGTTTTGAGGGTGTGTCTAGGTGAATCGGTGTTTTGTTGGTGTGTCTGGGTGAATGGGTGTTTTGTGGGTGTTTCTGGGTGAATGGGTTTTTTGTGGGTGTTTCTGGGTGAATGGGTGTTTTGTGGGTGTTTCTGGGTGAATGGGTGTTTTTTGGGTGTGGTGGATGGGTGTGAATGTTGTGGGTGTATCTGGGTGGGTGTTGAGAGTGTGTTTGGGTTAATGGGAGGGTGTTGTGGAAGTTTCTGGGTGAAAACAGAAACTGTTGTGATTGTATTTTTTTTTGTATTTTGCAATTTCCTCGTTGGGGGGGATGAAAAGTTACGTGTTGCACTCGAGTGCAAAGATTTTTCACCTTGTGCTCTTTTGATTCCCTCGCTATCGCTCAGGATTCTAATTTTTGAATCCTTCGCTAGCTCGGTCATCAAAATTGAGCACGCGGTTAAAAAACAACTTTGCACTCACGTACAACAAATAACTATTATGTCACACCTGACCATAAATTGGACTTTTTCGACCACTACGCGTACGAAAAATCCCACTTCCTGGTTAGGGGGGATGACATAAAACTAGGATCATACCTCGAGCGATTAATTGCAATCTGGGGCTTCATTTTTTATCGCCCTCGGTATAAAATCTACTATTAGTTTCTTCCATTGTCCAAAGACACAATTCATCGCTTGAATTGAAACTCAAGATAAATACCTAATGAATAGAATGTCAACAGATATGAAAGATTTTGTTTAAAAAAATTGTTTTACTATCCATACCTCTCAACCTTTTGTCCACTCCTACCCCCGTAGCACGGGACGTGGACAAAATATCCTCGGGGAAAAGAACATATTTCCCTCTCGCTCTAACTCCCACTAAATCCCAAGTCAAAACAAGTGGTGGAAGGAGATTTTGTGAGTTTGTTTTGTCCCGTTTTGCATTGTGTACGTAGGGGCTATGTTTATACAATTATCTAGTTAAATCGTATTGATTTTCATTAGTAGACACCGCTGTCTTTTTATTATGAAGGACGTCTAGAAGTTATCATTATAATATTTTTGTCCTAGACAGAAAATTACTCTAGTACATAATATACGTAATTTACTTATACAATTTCGGTCTTGTAGGAGCCAATTTACCTAATTGTATACACTGGAGAAATGGTTAATTCTCGAGTATTATCCATTTTAATGCTTATTTCAGTATCAATACTATTTGATCTAAACAAAATTTGGTATTGATAACTAAGGTTTAAGCGATGAGTAACGCGTAGCAGGTAGCGATCCTCTTAAGCCACCTAGCGATCTGTGATAAAATTTCACGATAGATGACAATAGGTATACCAAAAGAGGGTGGTGTCAGGCAGGCGGCCGGCTGTAAAAAAGCCAAAACCTTGAGCAGTATGGATTGGAATGTTGTCATTCCAATCACTCTCTCCGTTATTGCAATACAGCCGAGTAAAGCTAGACCGAATCTGTCGACTAGTTTTCTCTCGATTAGAGAAGAAAAAGAAGATTTTCGATGTGGATACTGAAATATCGACAAACATACTGTGGCAATAAAATAGATTTTAATGTAACGATAATAAGGTACACGTCTCATTAACAAATCCCCCTAGCTAATCTATCGAACGCATAGAATACAAAATGTATAAAACTGACGTATTACAGAGAAAACAAAACGTTAGTTTCGTCCTTTTGTTTTCTATGCGTTCGATTAGATAAGCCACTTGGTTAGGCCCTCAGGTTACAGAATTTCTTTTCATGTTCGTAAATAGAGATAAATAACTGGATAGGTAAAAGACGGAATAATTTTAGCGTCTCCCGTCGCGTGCTGAGTAAGTATCAAGTTACCTTTTGTTACAAGCGTCTTTTACGTTGAAGGCTGTGTTTTAATAAGAGACCCTAAGAGACGTGAAAACGATCAACATTTTCTTTTACTAAGCGAAGTTAGTTGAACCATGAGAAGAGATGAGAAGAGGGGTTCTCTTCTCAAATACAAAAGAAATAGAACTCTTAAACGCATTCCTGCAACTGTACATCTTACTGTTTTACGTTTAGATCTGCAGTCGCTTATACCCATCAATCCGCACTGGGCCAGCGTGGTGTGTTATTATATATACTTATGACCCATTCTTCCTATGTTCTTCCATAGGGGTCATAGGGGCACATTAAAGGGCTGGTGATAGTGACGATGGTGGCATTTCTTTATTTTTGTGAGATCATTATTCATTTTTTTTAAAACCCATGCCGTTCGGACGCATCGTAACAGGACACGTCATCAGACAATTAATTTAAGTAACTGTGGCTTAAAAGTCGACTTTTACGACACTCATTTGTTATGTCTACGCATTAAATCGTTACCTGAAATCGAACATTGTAAATAAAAAGCGTAAAAAACGGAGGTACGACCTCATCCGTATAAAGCCGTCCGATCTTAGTCGGTCCACAGTCGGAGCTAACCGGATATATTGCGTCCGACACTCGGCGTGTAGCCGAGGCTGTGTAATACTGTGCATTGCATAACGGGTCACTGACCGCGGCGGCCATTGCGGAGGCTGCCGCGACTTCCGAGTCGCACGGGGAAACGGACGGTGCTCTTATTGTGACAACCGAAGGTGTAGGGATAGGACTGTAAATTGGAGGAATATAGGAAAATAGAGAGAAAGGAAAACGCTAGGCTCACCCCCGAATACAGAAACGCTAATCAAAGTTTGAGTCTTGCTTAACATTGAAATATTTTCAAAATTGACTTTTTTCCATACAAATTCTGACAGGTAATGTCCACTTAACTTTTCAGCAGCAGTGTCCCAAATTTGATTAGCGTTTCTGTATTCGGGGGTTAGTGTGACAATATAATAATCCCAAGTCAACATATGTCATTGGTAGTACAGTGACAGTAATAAAAAAGTATAAAAACATAAATGGAAAAGGTGTGCTATCCTGCACAGAAGGGTTCTTACGAATACCGCTGAAACGAAAGTCTTTAATAGTAGATTATATACCAAGGAGGACTACTACTAATATGAGGAGCTCGCTAGCGCAGCGGCATAGCGCGCTTGGCCTGCGATTGCGTAAACTAAGCAATATTCGCTAAGGCGGCTCATTGGATGGGTGACCAAAAATTTATTATCTTGAGCTCCTCCGTGCTTCGGAAGATGTTAAGCATCGGTTTAACATGTATTTCGAAGCACGGAGCGACTGCAGATGCAGCCGTTAATACCCACTAACCCGCACTAGGTCATAACAGTTATGGCCCAATCTCACTATATTGTTCCATCATAGGGAAGGCCCGTTCCCTAACATTAAAGGGCTGGTGATGATGATTGCAAGTATTCGATAAATAATATGCGATCTGCGGCTTCTCCTTTTTTATCGCTTGAGGTAAGTATATAGTTTTTCATTCCCTGACCACGAAGTAGGCTTATACGTACGCGTAGCGGGCGGAATAGTCAACTTTATGGTCTGATGTGTGTGACATAAGGAAAGTTTTATGACCGCCTCCGTGGTCTAGTGATTCGCCTACAGGAATTAAGATTCAGAGGTCCCGGGTTCGATCCCCAGGAGAGTTAAAATTAATACTGGGTTTGGTTGGTGGCAGGACCTTTTGCCAAGCCCGCCTGGCTAGCTACCACCGTCTTATCAAAATTGGTCTCCGAATCCGCGGGTTTAATAATTAAATAATTAGTACGAACCTAGTTTTATATAATGTTTACATAAATCACACCTACATCCCCGAAGGGGTAGGCAGAGGTGAACTAGCACCCACGTTTCGACAATTACGTTAGGTCCCATATAATAGGTGGCGAGCCTGTTACCATTTATCGGGCACAAAAGTCGCAGTACATTGCTAGGTGGTATAGGAGGAACGCTGCTACCCATTCCTCGTCACTGATTTATATCCTTAGTCGCCTTGTACGAAACCTACGGGAAAGATTGGGGTGATGACAATTGTATTCTACTCTGCCGTCACCTCACGGCTTGTGTTGTATGTTTACATATATTATCCAAAAAGCTTAAAAAGCTTTTGATCGCTTTTTATACTAAAATGTATAGATTAACAATCCTCTTCAAAACAAACTTAAAGCATTTTTTCAAAAATGATGTCCTCAGTTGAAATTTAAGCCGGACTCATTATGATCGAAAACGCAAGCTCGGCGATTGACCTTTTCAATTCAGATATTAGTTCTCGGAATGGAGACTTGCATTGTCACCTTTCCCGCAAATATTCTGCGCGTGCCGCCTTTATAAGATTATCCACCTACCGCCGCAGGGTGGGTTTCTCAAAGGCAATATTTGTAAGATGCACCTCTCACAATGTCTCAGACTTATTGCGAATTCCGTGGAATATTACATGTTGGTTGAATCCAAAATGTACGAGGATAATACTTTGTTATCCTTCAAGTATTCAGCTTGGCCACATTTAAATATGAACGAACGAAAAATATCTATTTAATCTCATTCTCATCGCCTACGGCCGAAGTCATTTTGATTTAGAGGTGGTGCTTTTTAAGTCACCAGAAGTGTGGTTCAGGTCAAGAAATATACCTACATAAAAGGGCTTTTCGTACAACAATCTAGTTTTTTTTTAATGTTAGACAGGGAAGCTCTTGCCCTTCATCTCACCTGATGGTAAGTGACGATAAGGGCTGAAAATGGAATCGAGCTTCACCTGGGACCCTCAACCACAGAAGGGCTGGCTATCTTATCACACATTGTCATACATACATACATACATAATTCACGCCAATATCCCCGAAGGGGTAGGCAGAGGTGAACTATCACCCACGCTTCGCCAATTAGGCTAGGTCCCATGTAATAGGTGGCGAGCCTATTGCCATTTATCGGGCACAAAAGTCGCAGTACATTGCTAGTTGGTAGGTATAAGAGGAATGCTGCTGCCCATTCCTCATCACTGATTTATCCTTAGTCGCCTTCTACGACACCCACGGGAGAAGTTTGGGGTGGTGACAATTGTATTCTACTCTGCCGTCACCACACGGCCAGCATTGCCACACATTGTCGGAACACAATAAGGCTGTTAACATTATTGTTATGGCGACAGATTTTGATAAGATGGTGGTAGCTAGCCAGGCGGACTTCAAAGAAGTCCTACCAATAACCAAACCGAGCACAAAGTTGTAACCCCCTGGGGATCGAGCCATGGACCTCTGGATCTTCATTCCGGTGGGCGAACCCCTAGACCACGGAGGCGGTTCCAAACCAACCCGGGACCAAAACAAAATACTATCACGAGCACCTTTCCGGTGTGATATGACATGAACCAAAAGGGAGTGGGTTGCTTGATGACGTGTGACCGATATGAATGGAAGAGGAAACATACTGCGCCGACCCCAGAGTGCCTGGGAACAGGGCAGGGAGAAGAAGAATAACCTCAATTAGATACTGTTCTACTTACTCCCTACGCCTATTCACTGTTTTTTAATGGCATTTTAGTGGACCAATTCTTGAAAAATCTAGTGTTGACGTATTATTTTTTTAGTTCCTTTTTTGTTGACGACAGTAAGTACTTATATTTTATGTACTGATTATTCGATTTTAATATTAACATTATATAAATGTTAGAAAAATTTGTACAAAGATATTGGTGGTAAGATTTTTTCGAAATTGCCGCCTCAAGATCCTAATTTTTCGAAATTCTTTTTCTAACTACCAATATTTATGTACTGATGTTGCGTGACCGTGTGACAGGCAGCCGTACCTACCTAGCGCAACAATAGCATAACTGATACAACCTGGAAAGCTTAGGCTACGTAGAATACATAGACAGAGAACCGAGGAAAGTTGCACGACATATTAGTTGGAAGATTAAGAGCATTGTCTTGCCTCGAGAATTACTGCGTCTGTAAGATGTTTTTTTAATCACGAATTGCTTTACCATAATTATCAAAACTAAAGAAAAATTATATAGGGTTCGTAACTTTTTGTAACATTAAGGGCCTGTTTCACAATCGCCAAGTAAGTTCTAAGTAGCTTACTTCGCAGATCGTTTGACAGTTATAATATGAACAATATATCTCAATTGAACTGCAAAGTAAGCTACTTCGAACTTACTTGTCGATTGTGAAACAGGCCCTAAACCAAACTAAATAATTTGGTTGGAGTAAAAGATTATCAAAAAAGACCTATCGCCTGTTAAACTTATCAAGTACTCGGTCCAACAGGCGACGGAAACTTAATATATTTAATTGCTATGTGCTTTTGAGTTCTATTTTTTCAAATATCCATCGGAAAAGTGGTAGTTATTCATTCATCTTATCCTGCAAATTTCCGATGTGATTGATGAAATGAATCAAAAGGGAGTGAATGGGCTCGATGATGTCCTTGATTTTGCTAAAATTAACGAAAGAATCGTATTAACATAACAACAAAGGGCTAGCCAAGTGACTTAACTATATAAAACAAAAGCATAAAACTGACCTTTTGTTTTTTCTGTATTATGTCGATTTAAACATTTTGTATTCTATGCATTCGATAGATTGGCTAGAAAATAACAAATATACATTTGTGTAATAAGTTGTCATCTTGTGGACTTGTGTCAAAAAGCTATACTATTGTAGGGCCACTGACTGCCGCACTCAGAGACGTCAATTAACTTTAATGAGTATTTTATGTCAAAAAATTTCATTCAAATCTAGACCATAGACCCGGCAAGAATAGCGACTAGTTTTGAATTGTCATTTTTTGACGTTAAGTACTCAGTAACGTTATTTGACGTCTCTGAGTGCGGCAGTGACTGTCACAATTCAGAGACGTCAATTAACGTTTGTGATTGTAGCCGTGTGGTGACGGCAGAGTAGAATACAATTGTAACCGCCCCAAATCTCTCCCGTGGGTGTCGTACGAGGCGACTAAGGATAAATCAGCGATAAGGAATGGGCAAAAGCGTTCCTCTTATATCACCTAGCAATAGTACTGCGTCTTTTGTGCCCGATAAATGGCAATAGGCTCGCCACCTATGACCTAGCATAGCGATGCGTGGGTGCTAGTTCACCTCTGCCTACCCCTTCGGGGATAAAGACGTGATTTATGTATGTATGTATGTAATTAACGTTAATGAATACTAAAAAATTGTCAATTCAAAACTCGTCGCTATTTTTGCCGGATCTATGGTCTAAATTTAAATTTTTATTTTTTTTAATGGTTCATAATTAAAGTTAATTGACGTCTCTGAATGCGATAGTAAGAAACGATTGTCCCGATAACAGTAGCTGAATTAACTAGATCAAGACGATGATCTAATATAATAGAATAATATATCTGTAGATCATTCGCGATTCGACATGTCCCTTGTTAACAATGTTCGTCGGTTAGGCAAAATACATTCGCCGCAAACGATGCCGATGCCGCTCTGCTTAATTTTATGCTGTGACAAATGCGGAGAGTCAATCTTAGCTAAAAGCAAGTTTCATTACTCTTTGTGTTTGTGGGACTTGTCTCCTGTTGCATAGTCATGAATGAAATACGCTGCCCTCGAAGAATCTTTCTTTTTTTAACGCAGTCGGTCCCTTGTTTTTATGCAAACCTGCTGTCGGCTGCAGTTCGTAGGCCGAGGTGTATAATATACAGCATAATATATATACAAGAAATGTCTTATTAAACTTATTATATTACCATTTTATATTATTCAAATCGAATAACAGCCAGTGTTTAGTATTATCTAATATTTGGACATTCTTAAATTTAATCATGAGTGATATTTAATTATAATTAAAACCGATTTGACGTTAAACCAGTTGTTGAACTTAAGGGTTTGACTGTCGCACTCAGAGGCGTCTTGATGCGGGTTCGATTTTTCGATCTTTTATAACCACAATATTCTTTGTACTAATTTTTGTAATACCTTTACTGTGTGATGGATGATATGAATCAAAAGGAAGTGGATAGCTTGATGACGTCTAACCGATATGAATGGCAGAGGAAACATACTGCTCCGACCCCAGATAGACTGGAAACAGGGCAAGGAGAAGAAGACAATTTTTTGTAACATTTAGGTAATAAACAAATTAAAATCAAAATATTAATTATCTCTCGTCCTAAGCCAGTTCAGTTTTCATCGCGAAATTTTCACCTCAGCGATTTGCGAGTGCATGTCAAAGAGGATGCCTGCACAAACATGCTGTGACAGGTCCGTTCGCTTCGAAAATTACAATGTGCTAAAATTAATTGGAGTTTGTTAGTTTCACTCCGTAAATACGCAGGAAACATACTGCTTCAACGCCAGATAGAACGGGAACATGGCAGGAAGAAGAAGAAGAAATACCCAACTACCAAGTTGGAAATAATTGGATTATTTGATTTTAATTTTAACATTATATAAATATTAGAAAAATTAGTACAAAGATTTTAGTGGTTACAAATCAAATAGTTTATAAAGCAAACCCAAGCTTAACCGAACGCACGGTATTTGTAAAAATATCTGCTTTGGAATGTTTGAAATTTATTTCTACATTGCGAGGGTACACCCGTTGGCTTACAACGTGAAGTGTAAAGGTTAGAAGAATTTCGGCAAGTTAATTAGTATCTTGGGTGGCCGAGCGGTCAGGCACCTGCCCGGATAGCAGCGGACGCGGGTTCGATTCCCGCCTCAAGATCATAATTTTTCGAAATTCTTTTTCTAACCACTAAAATCTTTGTAATAATTGGATGATAATTGGCTTTATATAAAAACTGTTGAATTTCTGATATTTATTTACTTCTCGTCTTATAATCTTTAGAATTACAGAGGAAGCAAACATAGGTATAATACCTATGTTTGCTAGAGAAATGTAAACAGCAAAGCAAAATAGTTTGCGTAAATTTTGTAATTTTTTTTCTTGTGGCCGAATTCGAATCGAAGTTCTTCTACCGTTCCTCTAAATTAATGTATATTAATGTCGTATCTCTCTAAATAAAAAAAAGTATAACCAAAACAGGTATATTTTTCGAAAATGCCGTAAAAAATTCCGCATTAAAAACTAAAATTATGGCACTTTCAAAGATTAAAAGTTCCATAATTTTAGTATTTGGTAAAATATTTTCTTGAGCCCGAAATCGAAGCCGCGCCTTCTACCATCCCTGTATTTTAAAGTTGTTGACGAATCTTTCCAAATAAAAAAAAAGTTTAAAAGTTTAATTTTAGTAGTACCTATACTACTAAAACATTTCCTCTATTTAAACGTTATTAACGAATCTTTTCAACAAACAAAAAGTTTGAATGATACAAAAACGCCGTAAAGAAAAATTCCCTAAACATTTCCAGAATTTTGGTCAAATCAAATTAAGTTCGCGATTTTCCAATTAAGGCTACACGAACCTTGTTTGGGCGGCGGAGGCGCTTCCTCCTTGCTCTCGTAGAACGTCAGCGCGAAGTCGGTTTCCACGTGCGCGCAAGAGGCGGGCGGGCGGCCGCTCCAGACGTCCATAGTCCGACCATGCCGAGCGAGCTACGCGTGCGCCGACCGCCGTTGCCTGTCGGCCACTGAGCTTTCGTTCGAACCAGAACGCTCGCTGCCTGCGCCGGCGCACGCAACCGACTCGTCTCGCATCCAGTGCCTCCAGCACGAGCTTTTCGAACATTGAATATATGAACGGTTTCAATTGTCTTCTTCATGATTGCCAGCGACAGTTACAATTTTTTTTAAATTAATCTATGCAAGTTTTCTCGACAACTAATTTTATTAAAGACAAAACTTTCGCATTCCTCCTTAGAGCCATCCTTCATTAGTTTCGATGTCAAACACCAAAAACAAAAGACACCACAAAATAAATGTCTGTATCTGTATCACACAAACATAATAACATTTGAGGCATTTATTTTGCTCTCGGGGCGTGGTTGCAATAACGTGTAGGATTTCTTAAATAATAAGGTATATTATTTGCAACAAAAGACAAAAGTGTTCATAATCCAAACAAATATTTATTATTATCAAGAAATATTTATTTATTTACAATGGCTATTGCGGTAGATTTTATGTCCACTAAAAGAATTTAAAACATATTATATTCATTTGATAGAATAAACCTAAGAAATATTAATAATATTTGATTTGAAAATTGGAATGGAAAATTCCAAATTTCAAATCATCGTGAAAGCACTCTAGTGCTTTCAGGATACGACTACGATACGAATGTTCGAAAAGTTCGTGCTCGGGGCGCAGTACAACTTTGTAGAGAGGGGTGTAAACGTTATGGAAATTGATCGCTGCAGACATAAGTAGCTATTGAGTATAAGCTCGCGCGGTGATTTGGACAAACTGCCTTTGATATTATTTTTTTGTTGGAAGTCCAACAGTTTACTTACGGCATAGGAAGTATAAATACCAACATTACTCTGATTCACTTACTGCATAGGAAGTATTTAAAACAACATCGCTCCAATTAGATGTCTTCACTCATAGATATAAATTAAGGAATTTAAGGTACGTCTGTTATATTTCTTTGGTTGGTATACCATATTTTTAAATGTACATACATATTGTTACAAAACAAAATTGAACATGTTTTTTCGAGATGAAACTAATATTACTGCTGTCGACGGTTTTTAAACTTAGAAAACGTTGGAATAGTACGTTGTTTAAAATGAGGTAGCTAGCCTAAACGGGTACTTTCGCGTGTAAAATAATTTCCACAAAGCAAAGGAGATATATAAAAACAAATATTGGGAACAAGTAAATTATAAGGTTTCTTTTAAGATAGCAACTGACAATGTATTATTTGAATTGTGTCCGTCTTGTGATATTTGGTTCCAAAAACTATTTAGGATTTCCAATGAGTCTGCAGCTGAAGTAACATGCCAAAAAACTAATATTGCTAAGAAAAGACTTAAATGCAATGGTCAAGGGAATTTTTAAGATATCTTGGACAGGAATTTTTAGTGGCAATGATGTTTTTAATTGGGGTAATTTTAACTAGCTGTGGCCTTGGCCGTGTGGTGACGGCAGAGCAGAATATTCTTGTCACCATCCTCATTGGTCCCGTGGGTGTCGAACATGGCAGCTAACGGTTAAGACAGAGATAAGTAATCGATTAGTAAAGGCAGTTCCTCTTATGCAATTTCTGTGCCTGATAGATGGCAATAGCCTCATCCTTAAGATGGACCTGGCGAAATGTGAGTCTTATTGAAACACTGGCTCTCCTTCGGGGTTTAAATTTACATTTACGTATGTATATTACACAGAGGACGTATTTACTGGCCAGTAATTTACAATGCACCTGACCTGTCTATCCCTGTAAAGAAAAGAGCTTATCCCAATAAACAAATAACGGTTGGTCTTGACCGATTTCCGATAAAGGCGTCCATTTCGCGACAACGCTAGGCACAAATTTGAAATTCACCTTCTGTGTCCGTATTCTATTTGAATTTTTACATCGACTTCCGCCATTCAGGAATACGTTACATAATTACATGTCTACAGTAGCTGTGATAAATATTGTATCATTTTGTTGAATGGCAATGTGGTCAGATGCGCGATTGTTTTGCCAGCCATTTTGTTTTTCGTCTGAATTTCGAGTACATTGTTGTCTACAGTTTTGTGAATGGTAGAAACTTAGAAAATGTGCTCTACGAATACTGTGGATTTTCATTTTGCTGCAATCGAACCCAATGTAAATAAATAACCCAATATGGCACTGAAAGTCTGTTAAGAAGAGTAGTTGAAGCCGACGGGAATGCATAAAGACATAAATGAGATCATATGGAGCGAAAGAAGTATGTAGGTAAGGACCATAGGAAGTGGAAAGAAGTGATCTCTGCCTACTCCTGTGGGAGAAAGGCGTGACATATGTATGTATGCAAAACGGCATTTAAAATAATTTGAAATACCCAAAGAGGGTAATTTAAATGTCAGACAGGCGAGCCGAAACCTTGAGCTGTATGGATTGAAATGTTTATCTGAATCAGTCGCTTATGACATCTGACCGATATTAATGGAAGAGGAAACATACTGCGCGGGGATTTGTGGAATAACTGCAGCGCATCAGAATAACATATAGGGGGAAACCTTGTACTAGTTCACAACCCCCACCATATATGAACCTGAATATAAACCTTTAATATAGGGCCCAACGTTAAGCCCAAGTTAGGGTAGCCGATCAGAACATGCATAAATGACGGCTATATCCCCGAAGGGGTCGGAAGAACCCACGTTTCGCTAATCAGGTTAGGTCCCACGTAATAGGTGGCGAGCCTATTGCCTAATGGGCATGGAAATCGCAGTACATTTCTAGGTAGCATTACAAAAACGTGCCCATTACTCATGCCTGTCTTAACCCTTATTTATAACGACTGTGTTTTTATCATAATTGACTTTCTTTCTTAAGATTTGATTGCGGTAATTTTGAAAATGACTGATCCTGGACTAGCTACTGGCTAGTTCTGGACACGAATAATAATGCAATGTAATTTTCACATATGAGGTTCGTCACGCGTCGACTGGTATAAGAATTACAAATATCCACATGAAATTCAATGAGGGAAGGTCCTACCCAGTGGTTTCTCAACCGTTACTCTGAATGCCTAACACGGGACGTGGACAAAATCTCTGTCTCTCTCTCTCTACCGCTTGACAGTGTTTTGTCTTGGGATTTAGTGGGAGTTAGAGCGAGGGGAAAGTATTTTTTTCCCCGAGGAGATTTTGTCCACGTCCGTGCTACGAGGCTGCTAAAAGCTCGTTGTGAAAAAAAGTAAAAACTTTATATTGCATATTACCAAACTTAACTTAATTGATTTATTTATTCATCTCACCACAAATGACGTTACAGGAAAAAGGGTTTTAATTTAAGTACATGTAGCTTAAGGATTAATGTCATTCGTGGGAGTCTCGTGCCTATGTAGGTTAGTAGACCCGCGAGACTTAGCTAAACTAGTGTCACACAGCGCAATTTGTATGTTGACATACAATTATAATAACGAATTAACAAGAGCATGCTACCGTGTTTACGGGTGTATTGGAGTACTAACGACAAACATTCACAAATTCAACTAGTATTTTGGTATTCGGTTTTAATTTTAACATTATATAAATGTTAGAAAAATGAGTACAAATTACGAATTACGATTTTGGTGGTTAGAAAAAGATTATTTAAACTGAGATTAAATTAAAACCGAATAGTTTATAAAGCAAACCCATGCTTAACCGAACGCACGGTATTTGTAAAAATATCTGCTTTGGAATGTTTGAAATTTATTTCTACATTGCGAGGGTACCCGTTGGCTTACAACGTGAAGTGTAAAGGTTAGATAAATTTCGGCAAGTTAATTAGTGTCTTGGCTGGCCGAGCGGTCAGGCACCTGCCCGGATAGCAGCGGACGAGGGTTCGATTCCCGCATCAAGACTATAACTTTTCGAAATTCTTTTTCTAACCACCAAAATCTTTGTAGTATTTTGGTATTACGTTGTATACTATATAGCAACTATCTTAACTCCGATTAGATTTTTATATTACCTACATATATGCTATTACATAGATCAGATATTTTCTTCACAAAACTCAACTACTCCCAATAAAACACGAAAATCATTCCAACGCCCCAATAGCTCTCTATGGCTGGCCTAGATGTGATGCATGCAGCAGGTCAAGCGTGAGTCATACCGAAAGTAGCTCTTATAGCCAACGGTAAAGGGTGTTTTGCTAAGGCAGAGTGTGCGATAGAACGCGTTGCCGCTTGTACATATACTCTGGCCACTTCAGCACGGAGAGGTTAATGTTCAATCGCTCTGAACGCTTTTGCAGGGCTAACTGCCGCACCCAGAGACGTCAATTAACGTTAATGAGTACTTAATGTCAAAAAATTACAATTATTATTAAAAACTAGTCGCTGTTCTTGCTGGGTCTATGGTCTAGATTTAAATGGTTTTTTTTTCTTTTTACATTATGTACTCATTAAAGTTAATTGACGTCTATGAGTGAAGCGGTAAAACATAGTGGAATTGGGAAGGGTAAGGCCTAGGCGGATTTAATTGAAAGTCAATTAAAAAGGGCCAGGTCAAGAGTACGCGAGACCGACAGGCATGTATGAGGACATTCATGACATTGGATGAAGCGAAAGAAGTTCGTAAGGTTCGTAGCAAGTGGAAAGAAAGCCGTGACATACATACACTCATCAACTTTCTCTAAGGATATTTTATTGATTTCGCGTTGTATCGGCCGGCGATAATTCTAAAAATATACTGACGATTTTTATGTAATTTATTCAATGCTGTGATGGATGACCATAATTAAGTAAGTCGTTGAAAAATTGCAAAGAACATGTCAGTATTAGAAGAATGGAGACTGATAGAACATGAAGTAGGAGTAAGTAATTAAAATATCCTTAGACATTGTTGAGCAGTCACAGTTCAACAGTCGTGTGGTGACGGCAGAGTAGAATACAATTGTCA
The DNA here is from genome assembly GCA_963931975.1 of Cataclysta lemnata. Classification (NCBI taxonomy): domain Eukaryota; kingdom Metazoa; phylum Arthropoda; class Insecta; order Lepidoptera; family Crambidae; genus Cataclysta; species Cataclysta lemnata. Next base: position 27,079,213 of record OZ008338.1, read on the forward strand.
CCACCCCAAATCTCTCCCGTGGGTGTCGTACGAGGCGACTAAGGATAAATCGGCGATGAGGAATGGGCAGCAGCGTTCCTCTTATACCACCTAGCAATAGCAATGTACTGCGACTTTTGTGCCCGATAAATGGCAATAGGCTCGCCACCTATTACATGGGACCTAACATAATTGGCGAAACGTGGGTGCTAGTTCACCTCTGCCTCGCCTCTCTTCGGGGATATAGGCGTGATTTATGTATGTATGTATTGTTGAGCAGTGTACGTATGTAAAACACAGTAGACTATATTTTAAAAGCAAATCTGCAATAAATTTACAGTGGCTCGTTTGACACACATAATAGTAAGGTACCGCTCTAGAAGTACTACTTCAATCTCGATAAGCATTATAAGTGACCTATGACGAAAAATCGATAACCCGAGTATCAGAGATGGCCTCGCATCAGGGGTGCTATACCGTAACTCACGGTAATAGAACACAACTTTCTATTTACACATACAAAAATCACGCCTTTTTCTCCCTAAAGGGGTAGGCAGAGGTGAACAACACTTACGTTTCGCCAATTATGTTAGGTCTAAGATGGCGAGGCTATTGCCATGAATTGGGCACGAAAATAGCAGTATATTGCTAGGTGGTATAAGAGGAATGCTGCTGCTCACTCGTCGCTGTCTTTAACCTTAGTCGTTTTGTACTACATCAACAGGAAGGATTAGCGGAAGATAATATTCCTTTAAAATAAAAAACAAACCTTTCTGTAAAAAAAACAGCATTTAGTAAATATTTCCCAGTAAGCATTTTATTCAGATTTAAATCGAAAGACTACTGAATAGCACCCCTGGTCCCAAGCTGTACTATAGGTACTTAAGGTTTATAAATACTTAAAGCTTGCCTCACATAGCGGACAAGGGCTCATTAGAAACCCTAACATGCACTTTAGACTAGCTACGGGCGATGACGTCTAGTCATTAAACTGTTTACAGGGACGTCAATAATACCGTTTAATGTAAAACAATTAAATTGTGCTCTTCGCTCGTCTATCATGACTGCATAAATGTCATTGTACACTTTATTAATTGTTCAATAAATAAGCATTAATAGCGAAATAATATTTCGAAAAATGCTTGCAGTAAATTAAGACACGATTCAAATCTGTAAATAGATTCATCATTAAAATTTAAACTTTGATTAAATGTTCAAAAGAACTGTGTTGTGCCGTGTAGTTACTGCAGAGAAGAATAAATTTTTCGCCGACCCATCTCTCCAGAAGGTATTTTAATGGCAGGTAGGTTAGGTTAGGTTAGGTTAGTAAATGGCGGTAAAATTGAAAAATGATGGTAATATCTCGAGTTTATGTTATTTATGTCATAAAAAAAATAAAACACAGTTTAGCCGATATTTTATCTAGAACACCTCAAAACTGTATGTTTAGCTACTGCATTATTCGTTAGTAGCCGTGTGGTGACGGCAGAGCAGAATACAATTGTCACCGCCCCCATCTCTCCCGTGGGTGTCGTTCAAGACGACAAATGGTAAACACAGCGATGAGTAATGGGCAGCATCATTTCTCTGATACCACCTAGCAATATACTGCGACTTATGTGCCCGGTAGATGGCAATAGGCTCGCTCCATTACAATGTAATGGAGCGGGCCTAAATTAACTGGCGAAAACTGGGAGTTTAATACACCACTGCCTACCGCTTCGGGAATATAGACGTGATTATGTATTATTCGTTAGTACCCACGGCAGACCACTCCACCGATCATCCTAAACGCTTATTAAGGAATATCAAGGGATCCGTGCGCGTTTCTATCAGGTACATCTATCATCGCATCGCCATCGGTATTAATTGGTACGAAACTTTCAGATCACAATTCTGAGCTCTTTACGGTACCTCGAATAGAGGCTGCTAATCGGATTAGTTCACCCGAATAGCCTGTCAAAGGCAGCTCTGTGACACGGAAAAGAGGTTGCAGACTAAACTATGCGGCGGCATACCCTCGGAAGGGAATGGGACGTTTTGCAATAGGAAATTTCACATGGGGACTGCGGCTAGCAGTAAGATACTATGTTTGGAGGCTCTTTATTGTATTAATTAAATAAGACTCTTTAAAGCCTTACTGCCACACTCAGAGACGTCAATTGACGATGATGAGTAGTTAATGTAAACCATAACATCTAAATCATACAGACTTGGCAAGCATAGTGACAAGTTTGGAATAGTTATTTTTTACATTAAGTACTCAAATAACGTTAATGAGTATTTAACGTCAACAATGACAATTCAAAACCAGTCGCTATTCTTGCCTGGTCTATGGTCTAGATTTGAATAAAAAATTTTGACATTAAATACTCATTAAAGTTAATTGATGTCTCTGAGTGCGGCAGGTAAAGGGTCATGGGTCTTCAAGGGGATTGGGTATAAAAAAGAGTCATGGATCTTAGAGGGCCGTAAGTCTTAAAGTGTTGCACACCAATCTATGCAGCGGCATACGCCTCGAAAGTGAATGGGACATTTTGCAATACGAAAGTTACCCACTACAGCGAGCAGTAAGGAACTTAGGCGAATGCTATTTTTAGATATAGAATTAATGATTGCACACTTCAATTCAAAATATTTATTTTCTCCCTAATAACACGACATTATGTCACGTAATAAATTATAAAACCGGTCAAGTACGAGTCGGACTCGCGCACGGAAGTTTCCGTACTATAAAATAATGGCAAAAAATCATGTCAGGTATTACTAAGTAAAGTAATGAAATGCCAGAACTTTTATAACCAACAATTTCGGAAACCACAGATACAGTCTTGCCTTGTCAATATATGTAATGGCTTATATGATTTTTTATCTGCATAAAATTTGCAGTGAATTCGCCACTCCAATTATTTTATAGGTCATATCTTATAGCATCTTATACCTTTCCGAGTGTTGGTGTCGTAATATCTAATAAGATAATAATAATTGTACATACAATTGTGTATGTATGTAGTCGCACGTAAACAGGGCTGCCCTAGATGGGACTTTAAGAGGTTCGAATCCTGGTAGGGGCAAACTTTGTGATGACCACAAGTGTTTGTTCCCGAGTCATGGTTGTGTTTATGTTTATGTAGTATATTTTCAACATTTATATACATAATTATATTAAAAATATGTCCGGCATCTAGTATCCATAACACAAGTGCTTAGGCTACTTACTTTGGGCTAGATGATAGGTGTGAGTGTAAAAAATATTTATTTATTTATTAAAAAAAAAATTATTATTATTATATTATATTATTATAAAAAAATAAAAAATAAAAATCTATTACGAATATCATCCTTAAATGTATAATGTCCCGGGTTCGCTACGATCCTCAGGGGAGTACATATATTATCTGTGCTTGGTTTGGTTGGTGGTAGGACTTTTCCAACTCCGCGTGGCTAGCTACCATTTATTAAAAAATCTGTCGCTATAGTAATAGTCTTAACAGCACTATTAATATAAGATAAGATAAGATAACCAGCCCCTCTGTGGTTGAAGGTTCCAGGAGAAACTCGGCTCCATCTTTACTTACAATCAGTTGAGATGAAAGCCAAGAGCTTCCCTGTCTTGCATAAAAATAAAATCAAGTTATGTTATCATGGTTATTACAAATCTGTCTGAATACTATCTTATCTTGTAACGGTTCCATGGTCCCTCGTCATCATCATCACCCGCTCTTTTAACGTCCCCGTCGCACAGGGGCACAGGCCTTTTATGGATGGAAGTATATAGGGAAAATAGGCCATACCCATAACCCACAACGCGCTGGCGCAGTGCGGGTTGGTGGGTTTTAACTTCTGCAGATTTCCTTCTGTACCACGGAGGAACTCGTGATAAAAAATTTTAGGTCACCCATCCAATGACCGGCCTTAGCGAACGTTACTTAGTTTACGCAATCGCAGGCCGAGCGCGCTATGCCACTGCGCTTGCGAGCTCCCCTTGTATGTCAATCTATTATGTACAAACCCGGTCTTAATTATCGTCAAGTTGCCAGCCCTGGCCACAGCGTAAAAAGCCGTGCTGGCTAAACGCTGCGTTTGCGCAGGGAACAAACCTTTGAGCGGGTCATTGAACCAAGAATAGCTGTTAGAACCGGCGGTCCATTGCAAAACGTGCCTTATAATAACGGCTGAGGAGACAAAGTTGCGCAAACGATGCATCATGCGAATGTTAGCATCTAATAAAACGTGTTTGTTACTAATGCCTTCCGAAAGCAATACTTATAAGGTTGTTGGTAAGGTTTATTTTAGGTTGGCTAGTGTCGTTGAGGATTTTGCAAAGCTGCGCCATTAGGGATCACCGGCGTGTCTCATAAGATTCTCCGATATCCAAGATTAAGTTCTGGAATTAGTCGTGTAAGGAACTAGATTCTGGAATCCCATTTAAATCACAATGGCATCACAAACTAACCCCTCAAGAGTTGCCAGTGAATTGCAAAATACGTTTTCATGTCCTTTTCATAGGAGTTAAAATTGCGTGATCCTTAAATCCTGGCATCTCACCTGCAGCCGTCGAAAAGACTTGTATTTTTATTATTTATTATTACCATGTATTTGGTTGATGGCTCATAATTGTACTGTAAAAAAGTTATGATTTGTTATTAAATAATTCATTTTGTTTTTTAAGCTAGCCAGGGAAGCTCTCGGCCTTCATCTAACCTGAAGATAAGTGACGACAAGGACCGAAGATGGAATCGAGCTTCACCTGGAACCACAGAGGGACTGGCTATCTTATTACCAACTGTCGCAACATAATAATGCTGTTAACATTATTATTTAATGGCGACAGATTTTGATAACATGGTGGCAGCTAGCCAGGCGGAGTTGAAAAATGTCCTGCCACCAACCAGACCGAGTACAAATTTGTACTCCCCTGGGGAGCGAACCCGGGACCTAGGGATCTAATTCCGGTGCGCGAACCACTAGAGTAGACCACAGAGGTCCACGGAGGTTAAAAAATACTTCCTTCCTTCATAAAATAACGGTCGTCATAAAACCACATCGCTCAATTCAAACAATTACTGACAAGTTGGATTGCTATAGGCATCGTATCGGGAATGGTTAGGGTTCCTTGAAAGCAATCTAGCAATATTGTGATTGACGATGATCGTTTATTGGAAACAGTTGTTGACCAACGAGTGGTTCCACACTCATCCTATAGCATGCCAGCCTACGTAAAAATTATCTTCACCAAAAAAAAAATCTGTCTTTCTTCTTCTTATCTTCATGGGATAGGAATGGAAAAAGTGTTTTTTTTCATTTATTAGTATAATAATTAATAAAGTATTCGAAAAATAAAATAAATATAATCGGGAATGGGCAGCAGCGTTCCCGTGCGCCATCTAGCAAATTAGTTCCCGGTGAATGGCAATAGGCCCCTATTACATAGGACGTGAAAATAATAAGCTGGTGAATCGTGGATGTTAAAACAGTTATACCTACCCCTTAGGGGATATATGTATGTATGTATAGGAACCGGATCAGTCACAAAAAAAAAGTTCAAACCTCGTTACGTTGTTGAAGATTTTATTTTTTAAATTAATTTTAATTTTCATTTATTTTATTTAGCGCACTGGTAGCGGCATCAATTGGTTTCCTTACATCGAAGAAGGTGCATCATTAACGAATGAATTATTCCGACTTTGATTGCCGGGAGCGCTCGTGATTGCATTGTAATCGATCCTTAACTTAACTAATTTACAATCCGATAGATACCCAATACGTCGAAGTTAACTCGTAAATAAAAACATTTTGTCCACGGTCAACCGTAAATAGAGAACAAAAAAAATAAATAAATATGTATTTTGAAAAATTCAAATATTTTGAAAAAGTTTGAAAAAAGTGGTCACAAAGTGTGACGTGTGTGTGTGGTCAGAGGAATGCTGCTGCCTATTACTCATCGCTGTTTACCTTTAGTCATCTTGTACGACACTCACGGGATAGATGGGGGTGCTGACAATTGTATTCTGCTCTATTCTATACCTACTGACATATTTTACGATATCACATTTTATACGCCCTAGACTTGACCTAAATCCAAAATAACAAAACGACGCTCACCCAAATAATTAAATGCAGTTCCAGCAAACAATACAATCATCCAATTAAGGTAAATGCACACTACTGTAATATGTGTTAATTGGGCAAACATCCCATTTCCATGTAAGTAACCCAGTAGACCAGGGAGGTAATCATTGTTTGTGCACGAATCCTACGAAATCCGAAATACGAATACGAAATCCATCGTAGTTTATGATTCAGTGTATAAAGCGAAGTGTCCACTGGCGATTAACTTCCACAATTTTTCACAGAAGTCTATTTCCACTCACTGCAATTTCACTCACACCATACACGTGCGACTTTGCGACTTGGAGCAAGTTCGGCAAGTCACTAAAACTTGCAGAAGTCAACTTGCGCGTTGGAAGTCACTAGCGCTAGTCGACTTCCGCAATTGCATCATCATCATCATCCGGGTCATCCGCCTTATGGCGGGTTGCGGGCATCGAGCGGTAGCTCATGTGCTAGTGGACACTTCGCTTAACACTGAAAAAAGCAATATGTTTACGAAACACCATTCGTGTTTGATTCTACTAAATAAAACTATTGAATAGAGGTCCCCAAAATGGTTTATTTTTCCGTCGACGTACTTCGTACTCCTGTATTGTTCATAGATAATTTGGGCAGTGCAGTATATCTACGGACTGTTTTTGACATCATAGACTAAACGTAGCCAAATATAAGTCCGTGACTTATTACTATGAAAATACAGTTTAACAATGGGCCTCTTTGTCTTCGTGAGCTTTGAATAACTTCGATACTAAGTTCAACCTTATGTACTCAACAATAAGATCGTGAGTTGTCTATTTATTTATGTACGTTTGTATTTATTTAAATATTTATTTATTTATACATGCATACATACACCCACGTCTCGCCAGTTATGTTAGGTCCCATGTAATAGGTGGCGAGCCTATTGCCATTTATGAATTTATATATTTGTTCATTTATTTATATTATTTAGTAAACTTTTTGGGGATAAATCTTTTCGAGGGGAAACAGAAAAAATATGAACAGACATTTACAATTTAAAGTATCACTGAGTGACGGTTCAAAATCACTAAAGGATCGTTGTATTTAGCGACATCAAATGTTCATATTCAAGTTTCTTTCGCGCTTGGCCTGCGATTGCGTAAACTAAGGAATATTCGCTAAGGCCGGTCCCAAGGTTCCTCCGTGCTTCGGAAGGCACGTTAAGCCGGTGGTCCCGGCTACATCTGCAATCGTTAATACCTTCCCGTACTGGGCCAGCGTGGTGGGTTATGGCTCATTCTCCCTATATTCTTAAAGGGTGTGCCCTAGCGGTATGGACATTAATGGGCTGGTGATGGTGATGGTGATTATGATGATTCAGGTTTCTGAAGTATTATTGTAATGATTTGCCCTCGGACTGTTTTCCGTTTACTCCAGAAAACTCTTACGATACCCGTGGGTACCATGGGTGTCGTTCAATTTAATTTTATTAGCGACGCGATAAACGCGACAGCCTTACTCGTTCCATTTAAAAGGAAGAGTTGTAATGGATATTAATGAATTCCTCACTGGACTGTGTTATTTACGGTGCATTTACTATAACACGCTCGGGTATACAGACCCAAGTTATTTCTAAAGCGTGTATACTATACTACCTTAACGCAGCAAAACAGCACTAAATATTTTGTGACAGTGAACTGACTTTACTCTCCGTAGTATTATTGCCCTCTATGCTTTACTCAGTAAATTTCTTAAATATTCTTTGAAATTGTCAAATTGTCAGGCAGGCTGTAAAAACCTGAGCCAAAAACTTGGGCAGTATGAATTAGAATGTTGTCATCCCAATCACGATACGCGTTCCACGGTTTCTTGACATGGTCCTGTCCATCTCTTTTCTGTACATTATTTTGGGATCAAGTTGATGCGGAATGGTTGAATTTTGATATAAATTACTTTTTAATGTTTCTAGTGAATCTACAAATAAAAAGAGGCATAGAATAGTACCACGTTACAGTCTTCAAATTTTTTAATTTATATAATTTTCTAAAAGCCACAGAATATGATGAGTTGACATCAACTAAGGGAGTTTTCATGACCATGCAATAGCTTACAATGACCGTGTATTCAAGATCACGCAATAAATAGTTTACAATAATAATTCCTTTGAGCGCATTGTACCGTGATCCTGTAGGGCCCACTCACACTGCGAGCTATACTGAGTTATTTGACTCATCAACAAACATCGCAGAACAGGAAATTAAATTAATGAATTAAATTAATATTTATTTACGTATGAAAATAATTGGTGGGTGGAAATTAACGTGGATGCTAGTTCACCTCTGCCGACCCCTTCGGTATATAGGCGTGATTTATATATGTATGAAAATAATTTCTATCGAATTATCAAAAGTCGTAGAACAAACGTGCTTGTATATGATGCAAGGTATAAATAATGCTGTGAGGTTGGGGGTACCTTAAAAGTAACTCCGTATAAGCCCAAGTAGGTAAATATGAAAACCTCCTTGGAAAAATACCAAAATTACCCCGAAATCAGTGCAACAGTCGCTTCTTTATTAGCAAGAGCTCATGGGGAGCTTACGGAAAAATAAATAACAAACATCTTCCTAATTTGTTGACGTCTTTTTCCTCATCGTTGGCCTCATTTGGTCCAAGTGTTGCTATTTGGAAAAACGAAAAAATAAATATACGTTTTCCAAATTACTCAATTCAATCACATCACAAAAGATAAATACGTAGGTATGTATTTGTATTTTGAGGGCATGAATAGTAAAGATTGGTAAAGATTCTTTGGTAAAGATTCGTTGTAGCTTACCATTATGATAAAACATTAAAAAATACATAATGTTTATTTATAAATTTTTATAATAGTGATTACATTGATTACTATAAAACCATCACATGTATATAAGAGGTATTGTAATAATACAAGGGGCATATCTATATCATAAATAAAATTTACTCTTCAATTCACTAAATAGAGCTTTTACGTTTTTTGTACTTTAGTGCATTATTATATGAAAAAAAAATGTGATGTCACTACTCCACATTCTGTATCGTAAAGCTAAGTACCTATGATACAGTCACAGCACGTAAGGTCACACACCACCAAATGCAAAATTTTCAATCGACTTTGCGCTTTACTACAAACAAGTTAGATTAATTGAAAAAAGATGACAGTTTTGGTTAGTGTAAAGTTGACCATACCATAACAATAATTAATCAGAAATATTATAGCTCAGCACTGCAACACACGCGCCAACATAAATAACCATTTCGTAGTAACTCAGAGTACCAACGGTGTATCGGGAAAGCACACTGTTTTATGCTGGGTTCAGTTTTAAAAACGTGCGCTTTTTGCGCTCGTGCATTGCTTCACAGGGCATTGTCGCAATTAATAAGCGCCCAACAATAACGACGTCAGACGAAAAGAATTGCGACTTGCGTACCTAATGGAATTTTATAATATTTATTTTTGTTTCTAATTGTACTGTAATAAAATAATAATTCATGTCAAAAAATAATATGTTCGGTACTCTTGGGGGATACATTTACGTGATTTAAGAGAAGAGGGCCCAAAGCAGATTAGACTGGCTAAAGCCGTGTTAAAAGCCGATATATACTCTCAAAAAGGCTATTTTGAATTAAATTACGTAATTAAAGAAACATCTGACAATTCAAGTTACCACCTGTCCCTTTGATTGGATGTAGACACTTTTACACACAAAAGTGTTCATTTTAGACATTATACTGACTGCTGTTAGCTGGAGAAAAGACAATGTTACCATGTAATCCTTTTTTTTTAAGAAAATTATTAGTATATAAAGATATTACTATAAATAATGTGCGTGACAAATCATTTGCAGCAATAGTAAATGCAAGTATATCTTGATGACATTATGATAAATTAGAAACCTACATTCATTCCAATTTTATAATATAATTGGATCTGACTCTACCATACTTCTCACGGGTCATTAGGTTGTTATAAAACATTCACTAGAAACATCCAGAGCGAATTAATATTTAAGCTTTTTATAATGTGCAATAGCAACTCTTTATGGTTGTTTTTAATTACATGTAATAATTGCAATAATGGATTTCTGTTTTTAACAATTAAACATCTCATGTTACGGACGGTTAGTAGCGTTCTGTGTAAATTGGTATAAAATCAATTATTTGAACTTAAATATAATATAATTACTTATAATATTATACATTTATTCACGTATTCATAGATAGCATTATTTAACAATATCGTACGATTATTGAATGTTAAAGTAGCAATAATACTAACAAACGATCAAAAATACCGTGTGGTGACGGCAGAGTAGAATACAATTGTCACCATCCCAAATCTCTCCCGTGGGTGTCGTACAATGCGACTAAGGATAAATCAGTGATGAGGAATGGGAAGCAGCGTTCCTCTTATACCATCTAGCAATAGCAATATACTGCGACTTTTGTGCCCGATAAATTGCAATAGGCTCGCCACCTATTACATGGGACTTAACATAATTGGCGAAACGCGGGTGCTAGTTCACCTCTGCCTACCCCTTCGGGGATTTAGGCGTGATTTATGTATGTATGTACGATCAAAAAATTAAGTCAACAATGTTTGACCATACAAAATTATAAAATTTCACTTTCCGATTTTTTTTATATTTGTGTTAAAACGCAAAATCGAATGGAAAAATCAGACTATTCCAAATTGCCTGATGTGTTGTTTGTTATGTTCCCAATTAACTAAGTATGAACCTTTTAAATGTGATTGAAAATATTTGGAATATCTTATTATGTCAAAAAATCAATAAAAATATCAAGAAAATATAATTTGTAGAATAACCGAGTTCACAATTAAAGGAAACCGACAGAAATTGAGCTATTTTTAAGGTTTATCAGAGCAGCGCCATCTCTGAGTTGCTTATGGAACTACCGAAAGCTCCGCTAGAGGTAACACAGCGCCCTACATAAAAAGAGCACCTGATTCGTCGTTGACTAGCTCCCTTTCTAAGAGAGGGCCTTTCTGGAATTTTTGGAATAAATTGAACGAATAAATTTTTCTTACTAACAAATTATTGAGTGTCTATGTTTTATGTATAGGCATTAAATGAATTAATAAAAAAACTATCAGAACCGTCCAAATGAGGTTTTCTCGGAATAAAGCTACAAATTCAAACACGACAAGATGATGAAGCTAAGTAATAGAACTATACATTATTAATAAATTCCTTGTCAACAGTTAGTATAGTGATCAGGATGTGCGTTATATCTGTTACATGCCGTTGTGTATGAATGTGTTCTAGGTATATTAGGTACTTATGCAATAGAATTTCGAAGGAAAATCACGAATATTTATAAAAGGCCAGTCTTTATATATCCTATCTGCAGATTATGAAAGGCTATAACAGTTTAGTTACCTAGTAACGCAATCTTTACTAAGCTTTTGTCAATTTGTACAATATTGAAGACCACCGTAAATGGAACCTTAATCTTGATTCAAGGGAAGATTTATGTTTATAATTACGGCCACCATATTTAGATGGTTTGTTGCGTTTTTAAATATAAGTCACCATCATTATCACCAGCTCTTTAACGACCCCTCTGCTAGGGCACAGGCCTTCCCTATGGATGGAAGAATACAGGGAGAAAGGGCCATAATCCACCACGCTGGCCCAGTGCGAATTGGTGGGTATTAACGACCGCGATGCAGCTGGGACCAACCGCTTAACGTGCCTTCCGAAGCACGGAGGAACTCGACGTAATACATTTTTGACCACCCATCCATGGTCACAATCAACTTCCTTTTTTAGTTTCTTATCTAAAAATTACAACAGTGACTAAACCAATTAATCAACCTTAAGAGGCCGCACAAAAACAAATTTTTCTTCATAAATTAATTTTTGAGATACATCGCGCATTAAATCCAAGAGACAACACGCAACTAAAAAAATACTTAGAAACATTGTGTATCCTAAATTCATGCCATTAAGACTCAGTGTTGCAAGACTGCATTGTTGAGTTGTATCGCTTTTTACTTAAAATGCGTCATTTGCTAGCAAAAGGGCTGAATAAAAAAAAGGGCGGGCCAAATAATACTACACATTTTTAAAAAGTAAACACGAAGGAATAATAACAACGAAGGAGTTATATTAGTAGAATTGTATCAAAAAAAAATATATCCTAGTAGCACCGCGCACACTTCAATCAATTGCACTGTTTAAAACGTTCGGAAAAACCAAAACTATATATGGTAAGTTCTCAAAAACCAAAAAAGTCACGTAAAACAACAAACTGTTTCATTCACAAAGCAGCACGAAAAAATAAATTATTCAAAGAATAATTTTTGTGTTTTCCATAAAATTTCAAATTAAAATTAAACACTTATTGAAAGATACTCAAAGTATACTCACGACGCATGAAGTAATGGTAGCGCCAGTTGGGTACGACGAAATACCACTGGTTCTGCATCTCGTCAAATGCACGTGGAAAATACTAAAGCTTTCCAAACACTAATATGATTGTCCCAGTAGCGATTCGCGTTGACACACACGCCGCACTTTCGAGAGACGCTGATACGCAAACAGAAACAGAACGAAATCACAACGAAATTGTTAGAAACCGCTCAAAATCCACGATTGAATATACTGAACGAAATTATTACAACGAAATTATTAAAAACCGCTCAAACTTTACGATAGAAACTTTTCAAGCAGCCAAGAAACGCGACTGTTGCTCCCTACGGGCCGCCGATATAATGGCCAAATTGCGAGGTGTGTACTGACTGGGTTTTATTTTCGATAAGGACCTTCTGCTGTGTCTGTGTATCTGTTTTGCGAAAACAATCCCAGTAGGCTTTACTTTCCGGCGCGATCGTTCCAGACGCACGTGCCTTATAAATTAATCTTCGGCCCTTACAGTTCAAGTGGGTATCTTCCCCTATAAAATACCCTCCTAACTAAGAAGAAATATTTCGCATTTAATTATCCAGTTTATTCTTCCTGTAAAAGGTCATGAGAGCTCTTCAAGGAAAAATACGGCATATAGGTAATAATTGGATTTTTATTTGAACATTAGATAAATTGTTAGAAAGTTATTGATAATAAAGAAAGAAATGAGATTTTTTTTTGCCCTGATGCGGGAATCAAACCCGCGTCCTCCGCAAACCGCAACTAGAACGTTTTGTCCTAGTAAGCCGGGTGGTATACGCATCTGCCCGGATTGTGAAGGTCGCGGTAATATATTTTCGAAATTTGTCTGACTTCTACAATCTCGTGTCACAGTTTTTTTATCGAACTCGATACGAAACGACATGATCGATTTTCTTTGAAATATGTTGTGTATATTTGGTGAGAATAGGTAGTGGGCTATACATACACAAATCACGCCTATATCCCCGAAGGGGTAGGCAGAGTAAACTAGCACCCACATTTCGCCAATTATGTTAGGTCCCATGTAATAGGTAGCGAGCCTATTGCCATTTATCGGGCACAAAGGTCGCAGTATATTGCTATTGCTAGGTGGTATAAGAGGAACGCTGCTGCCCATTCCTCATTATTGATTTATCCTTAGTCGCCTTGTACGACACCCACGGGAGAGATTTGGGGCGGTGAGAATTGTGTTCTACTCTGCCGTCACCACACGGCTTATTTATAATACCCCTAGGTGATAAGGGCTAAGCAACGTTTTCCAGGTCAGCTATGTATATTAATATGTTAATTATTGTGATGTGAATAGACGTAGATTATATCTGTTGCAATGTTTGAAATCCCACCGACTGTTTTGTGCGTTTGAATTTAGTCCCTAAATAGCTTACGCCGAAAGCTCATTTTGGATAGCATTCGCTTTGCGCCATTGGATGTAGGTACTCCATTAGACTCTCATCCATAAGCAATATTAAGAAAAAAACAGGGAATTGAAGTGGGTCTGAAAAATTGTTGTCACATGACTTTTTTATGTTGTCAACAACCCACACAGTACCTACCAGATCAATTTTCGATAACTGATGTTAGCGCCTCTACGCATGGAGTATTTTAAATGCGATTTCTTTTGCAAATTAGAGTACATTGATTGTAGTGTGCTCCGCATTTATTAACGAGCAATGCATCATCATCATGACCAGCAGCCCTTTTAATGTCCCCACTGCTGGGGCACGGGCCTTCCCTATAGATGGAAGAATATAGGGAGATAGGGCATGACCCACGCTGGCCCAGTGCGGCTTGGTGGGTATTAACGACTACAGATGCAGCCGGGACCATCGGCTTAACGTGCCTTCCGAAGCACGGAGGAACTTGAGATAATAATTTTTGGTCACCCATCGGCCTTAGCGACATTGCTTTGTTTACACAATCGCAGGCCAAGCGCGCTGCGCTAACGAGCTCCTCCTCCGAGAAATGCATGCGTGATTGAATTAGTCCTTTAAGTTGATCATAACGAGTCTATTTTATTACAAAAAATGCTATGAAAGGGCGGGGCTGCCAGTCACAAGTATTTTATTATAACAGTATCTAGGCAGCTCTAAACTAAATATCAAAATTTTAATAGGGAATAATAATAATATGCATGTTTTTTGTACAGTTTATGATTATTGATTATGTAAAACAGATGTTTCGCTGAAAATATAGAATGAGAAAGCGTTTACACATATTTGCAGCATATTGTATAATATGTTTACGTTTCGAAAACTCACCTCCAGGCAGCCCGAGCGGTGAGCATGGCTCTTCCTTAAACCTGCGGACAAAAATACGATATTTATTATTTATTTTCAATTTTCCAAGCAATTAAGAAAAACTACGCAAATTTCGCTAAGGCCAGTAATGAGGGGTGACCAAATATTGTATATTTTTCAAGTTCCTCTGTGCTTAGAAAGGCAAGTAAAGCCGTTAATCCCTGGTACATATGCAGCCGTTAATACACGCCAATTCGCACTGGGCCAGCGTTGTGGGTTATATAACCCATTATCCCTATATTCGTCCATCCATAGGGAAGGCATATGTCCCAGCAATAGGAACGTTAAGGGCCGGTGATGATGATGAGGTTAAGTGAACAACCCAAACTCATATTCAACGGTCATAATTCCTTGTTCATGGAAGGTGGTGGCGTCGTTCCTGTTTACAAACCTGGGGGAGTTTTATGTGTTCCAATTATAAACCGATCAGAATTTTATTCGCGTTGACGAATTTTAAGTTTAATTTATGGTCCACAGTTATTATTTATTACTTAAAAACTAATTCAGCCTTAATCAATATGGTCGTTTCAGTTATATATGTAATGGTTTTACTTCAGGAGAATAAGCTAGTTCAATTTAAACATTTTATAAAGGCGTGTTCTGGGTCATAAGGTGGATACGCAATTTAGTTTTCACGGCAATCTACTCTGGTGGATATCATCTAAATTGGACAGTAGGGATCAGTTGTTAGCAGCTACGGGGATATACCTATGTCGGCTCAGGTTCATGTTACATCAGGCGTGCCACAGGGCTCACATCTTGGCCCTTTACTGTTAATCATAATTTATTAATGATTTAGCAGTGCCGAGATTATTTTAATAAAGGATAGCTTTGTCTGGCTAAAATAATAGAAAGGGATTGTAATAATAAAAGGCACGTGGATCTAGATAAGTGCATCGACATTACTTTCACTAATAAAAACAAACCAAATCAATTCAAAATATGATCAAAATACACTTATGAATAATGTGTGCGAAGGGGGAGCTCGATAGCGCAGTGGCTTAGCGTGCTTGGCCTGTGATTGCGTAAACTAAGCAGCGTTCGCTAAGACCGGTCATTGGATGGGTAATCACAAATATGGTTTTACTGTTATAATTTCAATCTTTTGTTGTAATTTAAGTTTGCATGTCATCTACATGCAAACTTGTTTGTCCGTTTTACACTGCCGTGTGTACACATTTAAACACCAGTCTGGTTCTAATATTATTAGCTTAATTGTGGTACTTAAACTATATTATAAAATAAATAAATGCTACGTTATTTTTGTACTCCCAGACCTTCATGGGAGAAACCATACAATTTACAATATAGACATTGAAAAAGAATATACTTATGAGAGTCGTTTCAATTCAAGTCCTATAGTAATTATTAATGTGTGATCAATACTCATTATGAATTCATGTGGCATGGATTTTTACCACAAAGGCAAGTAAGTGCCCTTGACATTAATGATAACGTCTGGCCTAAGTCAAGGGATAACTAGAGAAATACGTATCTTAGAAATTGTTTTATCCTTTATACTACAAATCTGCGTGGTTAGAAAAAAACTTTTTCTATCCACTTTGTAATAGACGTAACATTTTCACAAAACTTGGGAAAGTCAACAAACGTTGTACCTACCTACGCCCTTCCACTCCAGGCTTAAACTTAGTATTACATCATAGGGAAATAATAAGGAAGCCTTGCTTAATTATGAAACAAGCCAAGCTTTGTTTCAATGTCGAATGGGGGTACTTTAGATATACTATGCCGCATTGTATGCCGGCCTCAGCAGAGATGTGGGCGTAATTATAATTTCGATTCGAGTTCCCTGTTGAATGGACCTCTGGAGCATTTGGACGTCATTAGAGGGATGCTAATTTAAGAGCATATATGAGCATGAGAAGAGAAAAATATTCTTCCATACAATTTAAATGAACCAACACCCATTAAATCTTTCCGTCTCCGTCACGCACGCAGCATACCAGTACCGAATTCGAGTAGAATATATTTTAGCCGGTGAGGATACGCTCCGTGCATGGCCGGTGACGGAACGGTCTAGTAGGCAGAGGCCTTTAGACGACGTTTTGTGGTTTGCTTTTATGACGACGAAGACAACAGAACGGGCGGTTCGTGAAATACGACCGCGTCAAGAATCCAGAGGATATAACTTGGGCATAGATTGTGATGCCTGGATGGAAATAAATCAAATCTATTTCCATCCGCTCTAGAATTGAAGATCAAATGTTGTGTTGTCTTAAAAACTCTGTATACATACAATTACATACATACATAAATATATCCCTGAAGTAGGCAGAGGTGAATTTAACACCCACTTTTCGCCAATTAAGTTAGTCATAAACTCTTTAGAGAATATCTGATGTTAAGCAGATTTTAGAGAGTCTACAATCTCATTTGAATGGCACGAGTTTCTCTGCCTCCGAATGACAAATCTCATCGTATATTGAAATTGTTTCGTGAATTCAAGCGACATCCCTGTCCGATATCGCACGCCGGAAACATAAGGAATACTTAGTGTCGTCTAATTATCATTTTAAAATGTTGCTTGGTAAGCTTTTGACTGACAGAGATGCGAATTTTGAGACGGATGTGGCACGTAGAGATAAGACACGAAATGAGTATAGGCTTACGAAAAACGCATTATCTACCTTTATGCAACTTCTGAGAAAAACGCGTTTCAATTTTTTTTTCTTAGTACATTTGTATGACTGAGCTATTTATTGATGTAAACATTTGAATATACAGTATATTTAAATGGTCTCTATAGGAAAGTTATAGAGCTTGTTTTCCTGATTTCCAATAATATGTATATAACTCAATTTCGCTAAATATCGTACATAATGCGCTTTTTGAAAGCGCGGTACTATATCAGGGGAAGTTTGAAAGTAGCGCCCATGACTGAGAGACTGTGGAGTAATATGATATGGACTTGGATGGTTTGGTCATGTTATGCGAAGAGATGAAAGCTATGTTAGCAGAGGACTGTTAGTAGGATCGTGGAAGGACGTAGAAGCAGAGGAAGACCAAAGAAGAGATGGATGGATTGTGTAAAGGAGGATATGATAGCATGGAAGTGGATGTGAAATTGTTAAAGAATAGAGAGGAGTGGAAGAATGAAAAATTTTGTGCCGGACATGAAGAAGAAGCTTGGTGATTTTGAGTCCGTTTTTCGTTAGCGAGATTTGTTACGTCCAAAATAACGTGAAAGCCAAATAAAATTAACAAGGAACACTGGTCGCGTCATAAACCTTTTGATATTCCCATTGGTCGATTTGTAAATATAATTGCCCTACCGACGTATCGACACACGTAATGCATAAGCGATTTTCGTCAGTTCGCTTTGCAAGTCTAATGCGATCTGCTTCTGAAACCACACAGTTTTTAGTGTTGGGAAAAAACACTGGACAAAAACCGTGACCTTGACAATATGCAGTCCCCAGTAACCCACTGTCTGTGCCACTAGGACCTCTTAGAGAATTGCTTGGGACTGGTAGAATAATTTGTGAAAATATTTTTTGATATTTTAGCTAGTAAGAAGAAAGACGTATATTGACTAGGTACTTATTTTTTATTTTAGGGATGTAAAACAGGCATTAAAAGACACTACACGTATTTTTTTTTATTAGGATGCGACGTATTATAGTTTTAAAAAAGAACTTAGGCTGGAGTTTACCAACACTTAAAGACAGTTTTTGACCGTTTTTCTATAAAATGTTAAATCTTCTGTAAAAAGAGACGGTTAAATAATAATCGCCTGTTTATGTGTTGGTTAACTCGGGCCTTAGTCATATAACATGCATTGAAGCACGGACGAACTCAAGATAATCTATTTCTGGTCACCCATCCAAAGACTTGCCTTAGCGAACATTGCTTAGTTCGCGCGATCGCAGGCCGAGCGTGCTAAGCTCCTGCGCCACCCTTACGCTCTCCTAATTAATATTTAATACATAATTAGATGATCGCTACGCACCATCTGTTGTTTTACTACACCCCTTGAAAGCTCGAAGGTTAAGATGCAAGCTTTGTTGAACGTGTATTATAATTGTCTCTCAATAGCTTTCCATTCGATCTCCATTAGTTCCGCTTTGGTATCCCAGTGAATATTTTTTAAATTATAGCTTAGTTAAACAAAAGCCACCCCCTTTCCCTCGCGAGTGTCGTACAAGGCGACTAGGGATTTGAGATATAACAAGAAATGGGCAGCAACAGTATACCATTTAGATATAGATATAGACCGACTATAATTTTTTGAATTAATTCTGACCACAATAGTCTTTGTCTTTGTACCATTAAGATATTGTAATTGTATTTGAAATAATTAATTAACAATTTAACAAGCATTTTTTACTTGAACACATGGACAAAGACTGTGTACCGAATAGGATACGCAAGAAAAACGAAGTTTTAGCAGTATCCACCTCAGATTCAAGGCTATTCTATTTACAGTGCCTGGCAATCATCATCATCATCACCAGCCCTTTAATGTCCCCACTGCTGGGGCACGGGCCTTCCCTATGGATGAAAGAATATAGGGAGATTGGGCCATAACCCACCACGCTGGCCCAGTGCGGGTTGGTGGGTGCTAACGACTGCAGATGCAGCCGGGACCAACGACTTAACGTGCCTTCCGAAGCACGGAGGAACTCGAGATAATAAATTTTTGGTCACCCATCCAATGACCGGCCTTAGCGAAATTGCTTAGTTTACGCAATCGCAGGCCAAGCGCGCTGTGCCACTGCGCTAGCGAGCTCATCCTGGCCTCCCAGCCTGGCAATACCGATAACTAAATAAAAACTTATTGAAGATACGTAGGTAAATCACGCCTATATCCCCGACAAGGTAAGGGAGGTGAACCACTTTTCGCCAATTAAATGAGGTCCCATGTAATAGGTGAGGTGGCGAGATTGTTCCCTTCAAACGGGGCACATCATTCACAGTAGGTACATTGCTATGTGATATCAGGGAAACGCTGCTGCCGATTACTCATCGCTGTGTTCACTTTTAGTCACCTTGTACTACACCCGTGGGAGAGATGGGGTGGTGACAATTGCATATTCTACTTAGACGTCATCACACTGTCAGAGGTTTCTTCCTATCCTCGCTTTGCTTGTCCTGTTTTTTTTTATGTTTTCTAGGTTTTGTAGTGAAAAGGTAAATTCCTGACTTTAAGTGACTTTGAAAAATCATATCATAAAAGCATATTGTTTTCGTTAGAGACTACGAAAATAGCGCCTAGCTACAAGCCATAAATGCATTTACCATTCAAATGGTATTCTATGACGACAGTCAAGCCGCTTAGATTTAGCTACGTTTCTATATTGTTTTAATTATTGTAATGTGCTCCGAAGGAGTATTTTTTATGTGGCACCCGAAGTACAGTTAACAGCGGAGGTGCTATGAAAATTTCTAATGTCTGATACGATTACCAACTTTAACACGTGATAAAAAGAATTGTTTAGCTATCTATTTAGGAAATAAAATTTAGTATCAGTATCATTGTTTAAAAAATGTGAATATGTCATTATTGCGCCAAGTCCAACCGAGTATATGTTTCTTCGCTAGCCCTTTAACGTCCCCACTGCTGTGGCACAGGCCTTCCCTATGGATAGAAGCATATAGGGAGAACGGGCCATAACCCACCACGCTGGCTTAGTACGGATTGGTGGGTATATTAAGAACTGCAGATGCACTCAGGACCAATGGCTTAACGTGCCTTCCGAGATTCAAGATAATACATTTTTGGTCTTAGCGAACATTGCTTAGTTTCAGTTTTAATCCACTGAGCTCCTCACCACTTCACCCTCCCCTTAGTCAAGTACACTCATTAGGTCTACGAAGAGCTTTGTTACCAAGTCATAAGACAAGACCCGATCCAACGAGTTTATCTTCAAATATTCAATGAACTGTCGAGAAATGACTTCTGGAAACTCACAGCAACAAAAGGAAAATGTCCAAGTGCTCGTTATCTAGCCTTCTTCTGAATTGTCGGGTTCAGATGGTTACTTTAATTCTGATTTTTTGCCCCTAGTAATTGTTATCCGTTTCTCTTGAAGTTTCGATCCGAATATCTAATAGAATGAATTTATCGTTTATCGCCATTGTTTCACCCAACCCAATGAACAAAGTTTCTACTTTTCAACGTTTCTATTTTCACTGTAAAAGGAAGCAGTTATTTTAGTAAAATGACAGGATATATTATTATAATAACAGAATAGAAAATAAGAACACTAGGCAAATAATTTTTAATGAAATTTACAATTCCAACTATGAATTCGGATTATAAATTAATTTGCCAAAGTAAGGGTTAATTTGTCGAGATTATTCTCGACTGTAGGTGGTAATTTTGAATTTACCTATTTCACGAAAAGTTATAATCCTCAGTCAGTTGAATGTATTAATTAGGTCATGGGTGGGCTTTGGAGACCCAACATTATAGACAAATTATTTTCTGTTTACAAATTGTTCGAAGTAAAAGAATACATGATGTATTACAGATATAAAAAACATGGCTATCATCATGGTTGTCCATGGCCCATTATATCTATGTTCTTCCATCCATAGGGAGGCTAAGTATTAGTAGGGATTATTAATAGATAGAAGGTCATATTAAATGATAGAGTACAATCATCAACACGCCAGAATATGACATACGATTGTGCACTCTATGCAATGTATAAAAGGGTATAAATTGGACAATTAAACAATTATGTCCACGGATGTGGAAATCCAACCGAAGTGAGTGCTTTATATCAACTAAATGTTATGCGGTGAATAATAAATAAGCATAATTTTCAATTCTGAATTATATAATGGTGTAAACCGTACATACATAAATCAAGTCTAATTACGCTCCGAAGGGGTGGGCTCATGTTTCGGCAATCATTTTGGCTACAATGTAATTAATAGTGGGCGAGCCCATTGCCATCTAACGGGCACGTAAAACGCAGTTGGTTTGTATGCCTTATAGGTGGTTAGCGAGGGGTATACCAGCTAAATCCATACATACATTACTAAAAGACCTTGCCTATAGTTTGTAAAATACAGGTGATCGATTTGACAGCTGTCATACTCATACAAATTTCTGTCTATCCTTTTCGCATTTATAGCAGTTTGATATTTGTTGCTTGCTGTCACAGCGATCTAGCAAATTTTTACGGACGTTCTACACTAGAAACTGTGTCTGTGGCTCTCGCAAAACCTTATCAAACATGGCTGGGCAGAGAGAGAAGTCGAGGTGGCGCAGGTGAGTGTTGACATGTTTTATTTATTTATTTATTTTATATTAAGGGAATACTAACAGCTATTAATACACACTAGTAGCATACAATAGGTAATATACAGCTTATAAGAAGTCTCCACAAATAACTACAAAGTTACAAAAAAAAACTCTGAGCATAAAAACACCCTTACTGCCGCACTCAGAGACGTCAAAAAACGTTAATGAGTACTTAACTTTCTTGCCGGGTCTATGGTCTAGATTTGAATAAAAATTTTTGACATTAAATACTCATTAAAGTTAATTGACGTCTCTGAGTGCGGCAGTAATCATAGCCTTAAATATACATGAAGGAAAAATAATTTAAATATGTACACACACATGCACTAACGCACACACGCACACACACACACACAAACCACATTACACTACACACACATCTACTAACCCTCTTAAGTTTTGTTTATATAAAGTAAATCCATAATTAGATTTAAGACTTAAAATCAAAATTAATATATTTGTATTCTAAGATCCGTGGATTTTGTAAACAAAATAAATAAATAAAAATAAAAGTAAAAGTATTAAAATTTAACTATAATTTTAACTTAAAAATGAATTAGACTGACTCAGCAATCGCCTGGTGTGAATCACATTTGTATTAAAAATGTCTATGTCAGAATTGTTAACAATCCTATTCATCCTACCGCTCGCCCGGCCTGTAAACGCGTTCCGTCTGTAATGTTGTGAAGGGGTCTCGTAAAATTACACTCGGGTCACAAATCTCAAGCGCTGCCGCTGACTTTCTTCTCTGCCACACTTAGGACACGGCACCCTCACAGTGTATTTTCATGGAACGCTAAGAATTACGACTGACGAACACTCTGTTTGGCATTGTTATTATTTAAATTGTCTTCACCATTAGTTATTGTCAGTTTATTACGAAGTAAATATTCCAAATTACCGCAATCTCCATTAGGACAATAGTCTAATCTCATCAACTTCATCTATGGGCATTTTATTGAGTTTTCTTTATGTTGTATCGGGCATCATTCTAAAAATACTGACGATTTCTCTGCAATTTATTCAATGTTAAGACGGGTGACCATAATCAAGTAAGTCATTGAAAAACTGCAAAGAATATCAGTATCGAGAATGGAGGCTGATGGAACATGAAGTAGGTGTACATAAAATACCCTTGGACACTGTTGCCGAGTGTAGTACAGTTTCCGTCGTGCTGCCGTAGTTATGAATGTGATGGGCGAACACATCGGGGGAGCCGATCGGATCATCAAGGGCAGCATCGATTTTGCTTTGCCCGTGGCCTTGGCGCCCATCTCCAACACACAACGGCTTTATCGCCTCCGAAATTCGGAACTACTTCGGGCCGGAAAACAGCTGTTTATCGATCTACCCTCTTTCCTCAACCTACGGCAAACGCGTTCACTCTTTGACTTAACACTGACAACACATTAAATAATAAATAATTAAGAGCGCCTTACGTGTATAAGTCTTCGTCTGTGTTGGTGGAGCTGGTAGCCTCGACGATCATGGACACACTCATGGCTTCGGTTCACGCTTCTCCCATTTCTCCGGGCGTTCAGATGGGGGGTGTCAGCGGACTGGTGACCGACAGGTGAACCGTTCTGTTTTGTAGCGGAAGAGCACTGGTGGGTAGACAGTGCGGGACTAAAATCTGTATAGGCCGCCGGAAAGCGCCCGGCGCATAGTGTGACTTTGTCGGGTGGTGACGTTTTACTAACACAGTTCCCCTAACAAAAGTTATTAAAAGATTTTTTTGTTGAATGTTTCTATTATCCCCGAAGTTTGTATTTGAGCACACAGATTAAATACCCCTTTTTTCTATTAGCAAAACATCTCCTTGATAATACAATTTTAAAACAATCCACAGTCGCCAACAATCATCGCAAATACATATAAGTACCACCCGCTCTTAAAAGAAAACAATTAATTATGTCCTTAGATTATTTAAGTATTTTGAATAAATTAAATAAGGCACAATAAGGGCAATAAGGATACTATGGGCAGATTTTTATTTTAAAATGATCATACATTTTTTAACAGCATCGTGTCACTGTTCGCTTATCGAAGTAACCTAACTTACCGACGGGCTCTTTAGTTAACGATATAACCAGCCAAATTGTGAAATGCTGAACCCGACTAACCTACGTCATTTACATACAACAAAACGTAGCAAAAGCGCAGTACTGTGTAACACAATACTGTAATAAAATGAAAACCAATATTATGTCAATGGCAGAATTGCCGTGTGGTGACGGCAGAACAGAATACAATTCTCACAACCCCCATCTCTCCCGTGGGTGTTGTACAAGACGGCTAAGGAAAAGACTGCGATGAGTAATGGGCAGCAGCATTTCTCTTATTAGCAATATAAATATACTGCGATTTATGTGCGCGATATATGGGGACTTAACATAGTTGGCAAAACGTGGGTGCTAATTCGCCTCTGCCTACCCCTTCGGGGATATAGGCCGGATTTATGTATGTACGTAATTTGCATACAACAAAACGTACGTGTAATACAATACTTTATTACAGTATTGTATTACATAGTACTACTATGTAATACAATACTGTAATAAAATGAAAACTAATACGCAAACGGCAGCTTTTTTCAATTGCATAACCGCCGAAACTTTCCCTTCACAAAAACAAAAATAACGCGAGTCGCCCCAGTGCAAAGTACGGCAGCACGGCCGGGGTGTTGGGGCGCATGCGTGACTTTGACCTTGGGCACACTTCCCGGTTCACGGGCAGAAGTTCTGCCATCTGGGTACTAGGTCAATGTGTTTGTGGCTCACAGCCGCCAGATTGCGAATTGCCGAATTCTACTGGCGTCACCTGATTGCGAAATGTAGAAAGACACTAGCGTGTTTCCATTAGAGATGTCTTGTAGGCGCTAGTCTACGTCTATATCCCCGAAGGGTGAATTAACACCCGCTTTCCGCCAGTTCAGTTGGGGATGGTTAATCTATAGGGCATATAAATCGCAGTAAATTGCTAGATGGCATAAGAGGAATGCTGCTGATTGCTGTCTTTACCCTTAGTCGCTTTATACGACACCAATAAGAGAGATGGGGGGGGTGACAATTGTATTCTGCTCAGCCGTCACCACTCGGCTGATGGCACTAGCGCATTCCTAGTTCTAGTCTTGGATATTGGTTCATCGGTCTCAACATGGTCCTATCCGTCTCTTTTCTATGCATCACTAGCACCTTTCCGGTGTGATGAATGATACGAATCAAAAGGGAGTAGATGGCTTGACGTCTGACCGATATAAATGGTAGAGGGAACATACTGCGCCGACCCCAAACGACTAGGAACAGGGCAAGGGGTAGAAGATTGGCTTCTATTACACAAAGGAAACATAAGTAGGGAAATTGTCGCTTCCATGAGGTTTGGTTTGATTACGGAAAAATTCCCTGTCTTAATATCACCGCTAAAAGCATGTAGCTTAATTCACATCCTAAGTTTTAGTTGTAAACAGATTTAGAAATAGCCTAAACTTCATATTAAAGCAGTCTGAAGGGAAAATTTCGAAATCTACACTACTTCGAATTAGAATATTAAAATAGTTTCAATTCTTTGATGGCCTATATTCGAAATCAATTTAAACTTAGTCTTCGCGGCCGAGTTATATAAATTTCATTTTGGTGTCAATCCGCGAATAGGGGCACCGAATATAAGTCGGGCTAGCTACCTAATTAGGTAAAAGTGATTTTGTAGAAGCTGCTTCTGTGGCCAATGTTGGTGGCCTGTAATATTTAATTTGGCTAAAGGTCTCAGCATACGTAACGGGAAAATACCGGACGGGACGTGGACGTGACGGGGACGGGGCCTCTCTAGTTCAAAACGCCCCGTGCACGTCCCGACCGTGACTCCTTGACATTATTATGTCCTTCATGGTACATTTAATATGGAACGATGTTTCTGCCAGTTCCCGTCCACGTCCCGTCCGGGGTATTTCCCCGTTACGCATGCAGAGACCTTTAGCAATTTAGCAAATTTAGGTCCCTAAGAAGACATCAAAATAGGACTTACCGTCAGAGCGACAGCTCCAATTAGATTACTGGTTCCTAATTGTTGTTCCTGAGTTAAAAGTTCTACCTAAGTTCAGTCTCATAACTTAATCAACACTTTGGTACACTGTCATAACAACGACAGGGCTTGTGCCCAAATAGTTGCCGCCACATTGTGCCTGTAAATAATTATTTTGACAAGGTGCTGGAGCGTTAGTAACTTCTGAACACAACGAGGAGCTTGATAGCGCAATGGTTTAGGCCTGCCAAACTAAGCAATGTTCCCTAAGGCCGGTCAGGGGATGGGTGACCAAAAATTATCTCGAGTTCCTCCGTGCTCAGAAGGCACGTGAAACCGTTAGTTCCGACAGTATTTGCATCTCGGTAAATACCCACCAATCCGCACTAGTGTGGTGGGGTTGTAGCGCATTCTCCTTATATTGTTCCATACATAGCTATCAAGCCCTGTACCCCAGCAATGGGTTCCATAAAAGAATAATGGTAATGATGATGAAGTTAATTAGGGTAGGATAGTTAGTGGCAGCGCCTGGCACTTGTGACCCAAGCGTAGGTTTAAGAGGCCCATTGACAACTACTCAACACTCACCTTCGCCACCCCGACTTCTTTCTCATCATCATCATCACCAGCCCTTTAATGTCCCCACTGCTAGATATAGGAAGATTGGGCCCTAACCCACCACGCTGGCCCAGTGCGGGTGGTTGGGTATTAACGACTGCAGATGCAGCCGGGACCACCGGCTTAACGTGTCTTTCGAAGCACGGAGGAAGTCGACATCATGAATTTTTGGTCACCCATCCAATGACCGGCCTTAGCGAACATTGCTTAGTTTACGCAATCGTAGGCCAATCGCGTAGTGCCATTGCGCTAGCGAGCTCCTCTCTCAGCCCAGCCATATTTGGTAAGAGTCTGTGAGAGCCGCCTTTGACACAAGTTCCAGTTTAGAACTTACGCTATTTCTAGACAAGCCAAAGTAATGTATAGGGATTCAGCTGGTATACTCCTCGCTCCCACCTCTACAGCATACAAACCAACAATGTAGGTAGCCATTTCTTGTTATTTAGTTTCTTAAATCAAATAACATAAATGATAGATATTATCTATCTGTCTACGTAATTTTGATAGACGATTGATAGATAGATTAGAAGTCTGTATTTGGGGCAAGCGCTATTAAACCCACCTTCTTATTTAATTAGGCTACTTAAGGCTTCACACGTTGAGCCAGATTCGGCACATGTGTTAAGTGGATGTGAGAAGTGTTCTAGTTAGTCCACCTGTCTTTAACCATCAACGAGTACCTACGCCTTCCAGTAACCCAGAACGTACGCGTACGTTTGCTGAGTTAAGTAACTAAGCAACCCACCGTAGGAATAGGAGTAAATTAATAAACTTATATATTTTTGGTTAGGAGATTGGGTACAAGGAGTTGAATTTGAGTTCTGTGTAGAGTATACATTTGAAAATAAAGTCAGAAATAATATTGCTCCGCTACTATGCCGTGTGGTGACGACAGAGTAGAATACAATTGTCACCACCCCAAATCTCGTCCGTGGGTACAAGGCGACTAAGGGTAAATCAGTGTTGAGGAATGGGCAGCAGCGTTCCTCTTATACCATCTAGCAATGTACCTACTGCGACTTTTGTGCCCGATAAATGGCAATAGGCTCGCCACCTATTACATGGGACCTAACATAATTGGCGAAACGCGGGTGCTAGTTCACCTCTGCCTATCCCTACGGGGATATAGGCGTGATTTATGTATGTATGTATGTATGTACTATTATCTTTCTCCTGCCCTTTTCCCAGTCTATCTGGGGTCGACAAAGTATTTTCTCTTCCATTTATATCGGTCAGACGTCATGAAGTCATCCACTCCCTTTTTGATCAATATCATCCATTACACTGGAAAGGAGCAAGTGATGAATGAATGTGTATAGAAAAGAGACGAAAAGAACCATGTCGAGAGACCGACGAAGAGTCGTTGGGATGACAACATTTCAACCTATACTGCTCAAGTTCCAATCTATACTCTTTTGGCTTAGGTTTTAACAGTCGTCCGCCCGCCTTGTCACCAACCCTCTTTGGGTATGCTGTTGTTGGTGGCTTACCCTCCACCATTTAGGTGCCCCAAGTTGCTTCTTGGTCTACACCCATGGGATGAGTCGGGACTGGCACATTCTACGTTTTTTTGTCGCTACCAGACCAGCATAGAACACAATGTTCGTCGTTCAAGTGACTAAAATAATAATAAACAGGAAAGCTGAGAGATGAAGAGAAAGAGGAAGGCAATGTGACTTTTTTACTTGTCATAATTATTATTGTCCATCTACACTATGTATAATATTATATGGAATGTACAAAGATTTTGGTGGTTAGAAAAAGAATTTCTTAAAATTATGATCTTGAGGCGGGAATCGACAGGTGCCTGACCGCTCGGCCACCCAAGACACTAATTATCTTGCCGAAATTCTTCTAACCTTTACACTTCACGTTGTAAGCCAACTAACCACCAAAATCTTTGTACTAATTTTTCTAACCTTTATCTTCTTCTTCTTCCTGCCCCTATCCCGCTCTAGGCGGGGTCGGCACGACATGTCTTCTTCTTCCACTCCTTTCGATCCTTCACCAATTTCTCATTCACTCCTCTCGCTATCATGTCCTCCTTTACACAGTCCATCCGTCTCTTCTTTGGTCTTCCTCTCCTTCTACGTCCTTCCACGTTCATGCCTAACAATCTTCTGCCAACATAGCTTTCATCTCTTCGCATAACATGACCAAACCATCCCAGTCTATTACTCCGCAGTCTCTCTGTCACTGGTGCTACTTTTAAACTTCCCCTGATATACTCATTTCTTATCTTATCTCTCCGTGTCACACCACACAACTTTATATAATGTTAAAATTAAAATCGAATAGTTTATAAAGCAAACCCAAGCTTAACCGAATGCACGGTATTTGTAAAAATATCTGCTTTGGAATGTTTGAAATTTATTTCTACATTGCGAGGGTACCCGTTGGCTTACAACGTGAAGTGTAAAGGTTAGAAGAATTTCGGCAAGTTAATTAGTGTCTTGGGTGGCCGAGCGGTCAGGCACCTGCCCGGATAGCAGCGGACGCGTGTTCCTTTCCCGCCTCAAGATCATAATTTTTCGAAATTCTTTTTCTAACCACCAAAATCTTTGTACTAATTTTTTCTAACATTTATATAATGTTAAAATTAAAATCGAATAGTATATGGAAAGGGTACGTAAGAGGGAGTAAGAGAGAGTGCCAGTGGCCTGATGCAAAAAAAATAAACAGATTAAAACAAATATTTAAGGGGGCTCTCATACAACAGATATGTTTTTTTGTCGTTTTTATAGAAAATGGGAGTCACACTCGCACACTTCGTGTGCGAGTCCGACTCGCACTTGACCGACTTTTTTAAGCTTTACACACTGATCACTCACTCCAGTTGAGTTGTATTCGACAAATTTTCCAGTCTTCCAGTTAGTAGTAGGTTACCTTTGTCCATCCAACCCGGCTATAGCATGACCACCGAAACACGATAATACAAATATAGCCATTTATCGCTGTGAACTGTCAAAAAACGATGAATTTTCGAAAGTTTTAAGCGGCTAATGGCTTTATCATATCCTATTCCGGTAGTCATGCTAGTCGGGCATGTATTAAAATTTGAGAGGTCCCATTTAAATTCGCATTGGCGGTTCACTTCCACACTCAATGGTCAAATTGATTGGAAGACTGATCAGTGTGTAAAGCTTAAAAAATCGGTCAAGCGCGAGTCGGACTTGCACACGAAGTGTTCCGTGCTATTTTCTATAAAAAACGACAAAAAAACATGTCTGTTGTATGGGAGCTCTCTTAAATATTTGTTTTAATCTGTTCATATTTTTTTATAACGGCAAAAGAAATACAACATCTGAGAAAATTTCAACTGTCTTACTATCACGGTTCATGAGATATAGCCTGGTGATCTGGTGACAGACGAACGGACGGACGAACAGCGGAGTCTTAGTACTAGGGTCACGTTTTACCCTTTAGGTACAGAACCCTTAAAATACAATTTAGAATTAAAACGTGTGATTCGAAAAATGGTCCAATTATACACCTAAAACGAACAGTCCTAATTATTGTTACAGGTAAAAAACGTAATAAAATGTAGTATCCAAGCTCTCGTTCGGGAGATGCCTCCCCCGCGCGCCCCCTGCTCCCGTAGCAAGTGGACAAAATCTCCCCGGGGAAAATAAAATATATTCCTCTCGCTCCAACTCCCACTAAATACCGAGAAAGCACTGTTGAGTGGCGGAGAGAGACTTAGTCCACGTCCCGTGCTGATGGCCTTGCTTGCCCGTCAATCCGCTTTCACCATGGAAACGAATAATCGATCTACACAAAGTCGTATCTTATTAGGGAAATTAATAATCGTTAGCAATATTTGCCTATTTTGTAACGGAATGAAGATCAACGGATTTAGGCGATACCTAATTGATTTATTTTGCTCAGTACATACATCATCATCATCATCATCATCGCCCTGCCATTATCCCATCTTATTTGGGGTCGGCGCAGTATGTCCTCTTTTTCATTCTCTTCTGTCACTCGTCATCTCCTCATTCACATCCATCACCTTCATATCACACCTCACACAATCCGTCCATCGTTTCAGTGGTCTTCCTCTACTTCTACATCCATCAACAGCTCAGTACATACATACATACATATAATACGTAACAGAACTAGTCCTTTCCGTCTCTTTTTCTATACTTTCGTTCATCACTAGCACCTTTCCGGTGTGATGGATGATAATGAATAAAAAATCAGTGGATACCTACTGCCCCGTCCGCAGATAATCTGGAACAGGCAGGGAGAAGCTTTTCCTGACAAACATTTTAATTTCTAATTTAAATAAATGTAATTTATAAGACAAATTTTATAATTTGTAAGTAAATAGTATAATTTATAAGGAAAATAGTATATTTTTTTGGGAAAGTACCTAATAAAATTTGTCAGGAATTGCTGCATTGAGAGTTAAACAGTGAACAGGAACAGTTAAGTTTCTGTTTTTAGTGCCTAACTAACGTTGCTGACTGAGGCATACTGCGCATTTCCCCCTTTCCCCCCCCCCTTTCCTTGGACATACGAGTTATTGATATTTAGCGTGTTGACGATTCGTAAGTGTGTGATCACATATATACACGAGCCTAAAAATTAAGAATCTATACATTATAACGGTAGGTACAATATATGTATTATTTACCTACTAGCTTTGTATTCGTGCTTTGTATTTATCTACCTAAAGATTTATTAGGACAGCAAATCCTGAAATATGGTAATTAACCCTACCCTCAAGGATCTCCAAACCGATCGACCAACCGGTCCTGCGCTGGCATCCCTGCCCGCATTCCCGCGATCTTCACCAGCCCCCTTAGCACGGGACGTGGACACATCTCCTTCGGGGGAAAAAAAATCTTACCCTCTCGCTCTAACTCCCACTAAATCCCGAGACAAAATACTGTCAAGTGGTGGAGAGAGACTTGTCCACGTCCCCGTGCTAGGCCCGCAGATCGTCAGTCCACCTTGTGGGGGGCCTACCACCGCTGCGTCATTCGAGGACCTTTCCGCCCCAACGGCCGTCAGTCCTCCTCGCAATGTGCCCTGCCCACTGCCACTAACTATGTCGCTTAGGTCTCCGGCGGATTTCATCATTTCTGATATGATCACGCAGGGAAACACCAAGCATACCATTGCCCTTCGACTGACTTTGAACCTTCTTATAAGGCTCATATTCTAAGCTTCGTCACTCTCACTAATTGAAAATAATAGCCAAAGAATTATGTATTCTCGAGAGCATTAATTGCTAGGCTGCATTTTCATCGTAATACTAATTTAGGTGCGCAAAAGCTCATACAATGTAATGTATTCATGCAATTTAAAAAAAGACAGGTGCAGGTAACGAAAAAGCTGTTTAAATTTCAAACAAGTCTCTTAGCAGACATTGATCGATATAGAAGTGTACAAGTATAGCACAGGAGTGCTAACGTAAAGAAATTTCAATACCTCTCGAGACAGCTGCGTTGCGAATCTGAGTCGTATGGTGAGAACGAGAAAATCCTTGATTGTGCATTCCCCCTTTGAATAATTTCATTCGATAATCCGACACCCTACGGCGAATCTGACCAATATAGCTGCGCTCCATTGTTTTGAAAGGGGGTAACGTAGTGAGTCTGATTGAGAAACAAATTATTACGATGGCGGTGGGATTTTTGTGATTTTTTGTGGGGCAGAAGAGAACGGAAGAGAAAGAGATTTTGTATTGGTCAGAGTAGGAGAAGGATAATTTTGTGAACCAAAAATTTTGTTACGCATTCATACATACATACATAATTCACGCCTATATCCCCGAAGGGGTAGGCAGAGGTGAACTAGCACCCACACTTTGCCAATTATGCTAGGTGCCATGTAATAGGTGGCGACCCTATTGCCATTTATCGGGCACAAAAGTCGCAGTACTTTGCTAGGTGGTAGGTATAAGAGGAACGCTGCTGCCCATTCCTCATCACTGATTTATCCTTAGTCGCCTTGTACGACACCTACGGGAGAGATTTGGGGTGGTGACAACTGTATTCTACTCTGCCGTCACCACACTGCCGACGCATTCACCGATAATATTTTGTCTTTGAGAAAGTTAGTAAAACGATTCTAACTATATCATGCGCCATAGAGCTTCTTTAAGTCAGTAATTTACACGCTACAGAATACCAAAAGTATGACACTTGATTTAAATTACTAAAATTAATTATTTTTATTTAACAATTTATTTCTACCTTTTTCTTTGTGATATTTTTTTAAATAAATAATCGGCTAAACTACATTTATTACACTAATCAAGATTTCTGAGTTTTCAAGAGAATCTTATGATTCATTGTTTTTGAGCATACATATTATATTAAAGTAACAGATATTTAACTAATAATAATAATGTATTAATTAGGTACTTTGTTAACTTTTGCTAATTAACTGGGAAAAAAAATTGCAAGTAGAAGTAGCTTACTTGGCGGTTCAATTGACATATATTTCATATAACAACTGTCAAATGATCTGCAAAGTAAGCTACTTAGAACTTACATGTCGATTGTGAAACAGGCCCCAAAGGTTTTCTTTTAATTCTATTTTTTTTAATGTCTTAGTAAAACACTAACTGTGTTCAACTCCATCTATCATTCATCTGGCTGACTAAACCGACTCCAAAGACGAACGTCTCTGAATTCATGATACAAATAAAATTATATTCAACTGTACTACCTACTGTATCGTGCTTTTGATTTAAATAGTAGGTAGAGTGTGTTTAAATTCAAGAGTACCTACTGAACCCATTTCAAGCCGCATTCGTGGGTACTTAGTTCTATCAAATACCGTAGATGTCAGTGCGTACAAAATTATTTATTGGGGATAGATTTGGGATTGGAAATGTTATTTTTTATACGCAGATCATTATTTTTTGTTGTCTTGAGATATTATATAAATTAAATGGTTCATTATCATGTTTTTCGTTGATTCCACACTAGTCGCTATTGAAATGAAATGAAATATGTTTATTTGTTAGAAACATGGTACATGGTCAGATGTTATATGGTATTTCTTACTGCCGCACTCAGAGACGTCAATTAACTATAATTAGTATTTAATGTCAAAAATTTTCATTCAAATCAAGACCATAGACCCGGCAAGAATAGAGACTAGTTTTGAATTGTCATTTTTTGACGTTAAGTACTCATTATCGTTATTTGACGTCTCTGAGTGCGGCAGTATGTCTCTTAACATGTTTCGCTGAGAATTCAGCATACAAATATTGGTTTACAATAACAATTATTATGGTTACATGACTTGTTATTTATATTGTTGTTGACATAAAAAAATAAAAAAACAATTGAAACAGATATGTTGTCATTCAATGGTTTATATTTATGTGAAAAATATTTTATAAGTATTAAGTAGGTAGGTACTGATTAACGTTAATTGACTTCTGAGTACAGGTGTTAAATATTGGAAAAATAATGATTTTAAAATTACTCTGTCAAACATCATTTGTCAAGAGTCAGGTATAATAACGCTAAAACTACTGTTCAGTGCAGGATATTTTTAATTGAAAATAAACCTTATTTCCGTTTGTAATAAAGCGCGTGATTAGATTGTACGGTTATCAAATTCCTTAAATAGTTTGATTAGAATAAACTTCTTCACACGCATCTATTAACCAAATTAGTTTTACAAAGAAAATCAAGTTATATTGATGTAACATTTTTTTCAAATTAGTTTTAAATGTCAATTATTTTGCGAACAGATCAGGCTTATTTTTCTTTTTCTTCAATATTTAACAACAACATTGAATGTTGGCCGTGTGGTGACGGCAGAGTAGAATACAATTGTCACCACCCCAAATATCTCCCGTGGGTGTCGTACAAGGCGACTAAGGATAAATCAATGATGAGGAATGGGCAGCAGCGTTCCTCTTATACCACCTAGCAATAGCAATGTACTGCGACTTTTGTGCCCGATAAATGGCAATAGGCTCGCCACCTATTACATGGGACCTAACATAATTGGCGAAACGTGGGTGCTAGTTCACCTCTGCCTACCCCTTCGGGGATATAGGCGTGATTTATGTATGTATGTAACATTGAATGAAACATGTAACAAATATTTGTGATTGAAGCGGATATTATTGTATCAGTGGCGTGGGCAGGTTACAACATAAACCACTAATTTCCCCTTGGTGGTACATTTACACGGGAGGCAAATCCGTTGCTACGGGGAGATGAATATGCCAATCATGATAAATAACTGCGTAATATACTACTTTATATAGCATTATAGGGCATATGTCTTGTGACACGGGTTTCTTTAATTGGCAAATCAATATCTGTGTAGAAGAATTATGTAACCGAGCTTAATTGACGAAAAGTGGGTGCTTAATTCACCTTCAATGATTACGGCATGATTTGTATAGATACACCATGTAACAGAAATAACCCACACCCTGAACACATGCTTACTTAATCATAATAATAAAAAATACATACAGTGATATAAAAAATTTAAAATTATAGAAAAAATGTCCGAATTTTCTATACATTTTGCTTAACTGGCCGGCCGTTTGTATGGGGGACCGAAAAAAATTTTGCAAGTTTGATTTTTTAGTAACATCATTGTAAACGATGTAGACGGGGCTGGTGGCAAAAGCTACAAAGAAACACACCCTTTTCGTAGCAGCGGACTATATTCACCATCGACGTAACAAAATACAACTGACAAGTATCAAAAACAAAACGAGTATCAAAAAATATTAAAAAGTAAATAGAAAACATATCAAAAAGGATTGATACAAAACTCAGTAGGCAACAATCATAGTACATACATACACACACATACAGATATGTCATATGGATGATGATGAAGATGGAAGGCAGAGATCACTTCTTTCCACTGCATACTTCTTTCGCTTCATCCAATCTCATCAATATCTTTATGCATGCCCGTCGGTTTCGGGTACTCTTGACCTGGCCCTTTTTTAACCTTTTTTGGCCATCATAGTATGTATTCATAATATGACTTTGTTAGCATCTGTAGTATTTAAGGTGTGTGAAAGTGAAATAATCTGTTATATATGTTGTATATTGTATGTAATGTGTATTTAAATTATTCCGACATCAAGTATCCATAACACTGATGCATGCTACTTACTTTGGGCTAGATGATAGGTGGGAAATGTAAGAATTTTAAATGAATATTTCCTGCCCTGTTCCCTGGCTTTAAAGGGTTGAAACACTATTTTTCTTCTTCCAATCTACCAAAGACGTCTTCAAGCCATTTTCATCCATTTTAATTAACTTAATTCATCCCTAGGCAGTGACGAACGTTGACGACTGCAGATACAGCCGTGACTTATGACTTAACATGCCTTACGAAGCACTCAAGGCAGTGTATTTATGGTCACCCATCCAGACGGATCCCAACGGACTGTTGGGCCACTACACGGCACGCGTGAGCCGAGTTCCGTGCCTTTAGAGACACCCTCAGGCTGCCGCTCCAAGCTCTGACTCGTAGCACCCTGTGAGGCTATCCGCGGCAGCATAACTCCCTCGAGGAGATGCAATCTCTCCTTGGGAGGTGCCTGCTGTGGAGAAATCCTCTGAGTGCTAGATTGCAAGGCTAGAGGACTAGGTTTCGCCTTCCCCAAAAAAACCCGCTAGATGCTGTAACGGCATATCGGCCAAAAGCTTAGGTCCTTCAAAAAAAAGCAAACGTAGCTTGTTTACGGTAAGCCACGTACACTATCGACTTCCTTAGCAATTTGTGCGATTCATTACAAATACAATGTAATAGGTGTTTATGGCGCTACACAAACAAAGTATCGAGTAACCGAGAAATGGTTGATCAGCGGAAAGTGCGCCAGACGATGATTACAAACATGGACTGAAATCAATCAATAATACACCGAATGACTATTGTTTTAAGTAGCAACCAGAGTAGCAAGACCTGATTCTAGATTACAATGTTTCTGGTAGCACTCTGAATACCTATATACAACATGTAACAGAAATAACTCACTCACACTCATTCTAACTTACTGCCGCGCTCAGAGACGTTAATCAACTTTAATAATAAGGGCAGTCATTTGACTGCATTTTCAACTTTGAAGTTATTTTATTCTAAAACTATTCATTTTAATTTGCTGATATTTTGAGACTTTTATTATTATGAATTTTCTATTAGGAATACATGATCAAATTATTCTTGTTTTCTTTGTTTTTATAATTTTATTAATTGTTGATATACCGACAAAGGCGGCGACAGTAATTTGACTGCTAGGATATATTCTATATTGTTATGTTTATCATTGTAATTTGAGTATACTTTTGTAAACATTTGGAATGTTCATTTTTTTCCTCTGTCACTAAAGTGATATGCATCATTTCGAATTTATTGCTTATTTTATAATATAAAGAAGTATTAATATCATAAAAAAATGTCTGGAGGACTCCGTAAGGATGATACATCGCTTACTTCAAGACCTACCAGAAGATCAATCTGAATGTGAATCTTAAAGTGCAGAACATGAAAGTGATGTTCAGGTGATTTGCCAAGTGTTAGGTTCAGACCCTGATTAAAAAGAAAATTATTCAGAAAATAAAGTACCTCTTTCTACTTTACGTCTCATCAGCAATACCAATAAGTGGTCCACTAACAGTGGTCGTGGTGGCGATGGCGGTCGAAGTAGGGGTCATTCATTGATTTCTGATTGAGACTTCTCAAGAGAGAGAATTCTCACTCTCTTGAGAAGTCTCAAGAATATAATAATTTCACTGAAGCAGACAGAACTATATTATTGGACGCCTCAATTACAATCAACTCAGAGAGGTTCTTGACTCTGAACAAGCAGGCATCATATGCTAAAAGAAATTTCAAAGGAAATATAGTGTATATGTTATATTTTGAAATTAGCTAGTGAACTTACTAAAAACACTGTAATCGATAAAGAACTTTTCAATGCTGAGACTTTGCAGTGATCCAGAAAAATAGAAAAAGGCGGGACTGATATCAGCAAGTGTAAAAATAAAACGAATAAACTGTGTGATGACTGCAAAAGACCCCTTTGTGGTTCTTGCAATGTAAACAAAAATCTCAAATATAAAAACTGTATTTAAATACTAATCTAACCCAATATTCTCTTAAATTGATTGATTGATGAATCTTAAATGAAAAACTGTATTTAAATAATATACAACTAGCCCTATATTCTATTAAAATCATTAATTGAGCAAAGGATGTGTAGTTTTATGAAAAGTTGACCCTCAAATAAATAATTCTCGGGTTTTATACACATGCAGTCATTTGACCGGTCGCCGTCTTTTTATGCAGGCGAATTTTACCCTCTTTCTAGTGTTAAATCTAGACCATGGGCCCGGCAAGAATAGCGACTAGTTTTGAATTGTCACCTTCTTCTTCTTTCTGCCCTTGTCCCGCTCTAGGCGGGGTCGGCACAACATGTCTTCTTCTGCACAACATGATCCTTCACCAATTTCTCATTTACTCCTCTCGCTATCATGTCCTCCTTTACACAGTCCATCCATCTCTTCTTTGGTCTTCCTCTCCTTTTACATCCTTCCACGTTCATGCCTAATATAGCTTTCATCTCTTTGCATAACATGACCAAACCATCCCAGTCTATTACTCCGCAGTCTGTCTGTCACTGGCGCTACTTTCAAACTTCCCCTGATATACTCATTCCTTATCTTATCTCTCTGTGTCAGATCACACATCCATCTTAACATACGCATCTCTGTTACATGCACTCTTCTTTCATTAGTTTTCTTTATAGCGCAACACTCTGATCCATACATGACAACAGGTCTAATGACCGTCTTATAGATTTTCCCCTTAAGCTTAAGGTGTATCCGTGCGTCACATATCGTTGATGAGACCTGTCGCCACTTCATCTATCCTACATTAGCTCTAATTCTTATATCCCGGTCAATATCACCGTCGATTTGAAAGAGTGATTCAGGGTACCGGAAATCCAAGCAAACTGTTAGGATTACACCATCTAAGGCAATTAGAGTGAAACTGGAGGGGCCGCCAAAGTCACAGAATATGTGTTCTGTTTTGGTCCGGCTGATCTTAAGCCCGACGCTCTCCAATCTCTCCTGCCATTTTCCCAGCCTGCTTTGTACCTCGGATGCATCTTCTCCGACAAGTACAATGTCGTCGGCGAACAGCATACACCAGGGTGCCTCCTCCTGTATGTCCGATGTCAGAGCATCCATAATTGTGCAAGCCTACGGCCACATCGAACTTGTCGGTAACGCCAGCCTCTGACCGAACATTCGTACTCGCTCTTCTATACATTTCAGACACAAGCCTCACATACTTCTCAGGCACTCTCTTTTCTCTCATAGCCCACCACAGAACTGTACGCGGAACTCGGTCGTATGCTTTTTCAAGATCTATAAAGACCATGTGCAAGTTCTTTTGTGCACTACGGTATTTTTCGCTTGTTGTCTTAGCGCGAATATTGCATCGGTTGTTCATTGTCCCGGCATAAAACCGATTTGGTTCTGGGTGACATTATACTCCTCTCTCATTCGTCTCGCTATCACTTTCTCCTATATCTTCATACTATGTGACATGACCTTTATTCCTCTATTGTTGTTACAGTCCTGCACATCACTCTACATACATACATAAATCACACCTATATCCCCGAAGGGGCAAGCAGAGGTGAACTAGCACCCACGCTTCGCCAATTATGTTAGGTCTCATGGCGAGCCTATTGCCATTTATTGGGCACAATAGTCGCAGTACATTGCTTTTGCTAGGTGGTATAAGAGGAACGCTGCTGCCCATTACTCATAATTGATTTATCCTTAGTCGCCTTGTACGACACCCACGGGAGAGATTCGGGGTGGTGACATTTGTATTCTACTCTGCCGTCACCACACGGCATATCGCCCTTGTTTTTGTAAATGAGCACCAGCGTACTGTTACACCATTCATCTGGGATCGATAAATGGCAATAGGCTCGCCGCCTATTACATGGGACCTGATATTGTTTGCCGAAACGTGGGTGCTAGTTCACCTCCGCTTACCCCTCCAGGGATATAGGCGTGATTTATGTATGTATGAAACAGCTATTTTATGAAAAAACAACACAAGGTTAACTTTTAAAGCTGTACCTTCGAGCCCTGTGAGTACTTTGGACTCTACAAAAGTGCAGAGACAGCAGACAGCCCTGCTACTCATAGCAGACGTCGACCAAGCGCACCGTCAGCAGTTTACGCCCATGAGAAACATACACACATCTATCAATGTGTACGGACCAAGTGAATCGTAAATATATATTGTATCAATTGTATTATCTGGGGTCGACAGTAGGTAATGTATGTATCATCTTGCATTCATATCGATGTCATCTAGCCGTCCAAATTCCTACCTCAATCCAAACGATATTGGTGGTTAGAAAAAGTTCGAAAAAAAGTGTTAACTAAAGTATAGCCTTGATGCGGGAATCGAACCCGCGTCCTCCGCAATCCTATACCACTCAGCCAACGAAAACCTTAATCCATATCATCCATCACTCAGACTACATCCTGAACGGTGCCAATGATCTACGAAAAGAATTACAGAATCCATACGGCTCTTTGGATATATCAATTGTTGATAGTGGTTGGCCATCCACCATTCGGGTTTTTTCATGCATAGCTAATTAGGTAACTAAATCAATGTTTTGTTGTAACTAATGGTTATATATGAAACTATTAGAAACAATTGGTTGAGATAACTATGCATCAAAAAACCAGTACACAGACTTTTGCGACACTGGACTGGCATCTTTTTGTTGCCAGGCCAAATTGTATAATTTAAAATAATAATACAACAAATTCCAATCTACAGTTCTTACTTCTACCTCCCCGCTGCCTACCAGCCCCCTTGGGGCAACTCTCTTCCAGAACAATCCAACTACTTGGCAGGGTTACTTCCTGAAGTAGTTTATATTCAATCCTGTGCGATCGTATAGTACATTATGTTCATAATTATTAGGACCACATTAAAACTAAAGTTGGAAAACAATTTTTATTTTATGTTACATAATTTAAATTAATAGATAGAGCGTATGGGGTGAGATTTAAATTAAGTATGGGGTGAGCGGGCAGTGATTTCAATTGTTTTATTAAATTACCTATGTCGCCTTTAATAGAGCCTGTTAAATATTATAATGCTTTTCAATAGATGATATCTATGTATTATGTCTATTTCACACAAGTTCCAGTTGCGATGTTTGCCAGGTATAGGTACATACCATTTGATGATTGAGCACTATCATGATGAGGAACTATCATACATCATGATAAACCTCTTCAGGTTCAGAATCATCAGTCGAGAGTAATGGCGTCGCAGTGGATAGCGCGCTCGGCCTGCGATTGCGCAAACTAAGTAATATTTCCTCCGTGCTTCGAAAGTTAAACGGTTGGTCACGGCTGCATCTGCATTCGTTAATACCCACCAAGCACTGGGCCAGCGTGGTCGCGGTTATGGCTCATTCTCCCTACACTCTACCATCCATAGGGAAGTCCATGGGTCGTCAAATGGGTGGTGAGGATGATGATGACGACGGTGCAGACAGAATGACCTAATATGTCACTACTCTAGGATTTACCTGTGTTTTATTATTACACGGGACCTAGCATAATTGGTGAAGCGTGGTATAGGCGTGAATTATGTATGTATGCATGTAATTAATTTAAACATGGTAACATGGATGTGTGGGGTGGGGTTACTATGAAAGACAGGATTAGAAATGAGCACGTACGAGGAAGTTTGAATGTAGCGGACGGTGATCGAAAAAATGAGTAGCAACAGGTTAGCGTGGCACGGGCACGTGATAAGGAGGGATGAAATGTTTCGTGACTAGAGGTACCTACTATCGCGGACTCCAACGCTTGATCATTAAGGCGAAAATCGCTTGCATGCCCGCGCCCAGTATATTGCTAGGTGGTACCTACGAGAGAAATGCTGCTGCCCATTACTAATCGCTGTCCTTACCCGTAGTCGCCTTGTGCGACACCCACAGGAGAGATGGGGGTGGTGACATTTGTACCCTATTGCTAGATCACCTTATCTAACTGTCCTGTCTGCTTCGTATAATACATACATACATACATAAATCACGTCAATATCCCCGAAGGGGTAGGCAGAGGTGAACTAGCACCCACGTTTCGCCAAATATGTCAAGTCCCATGTAATAAGGTGGCGAGCCTTTTGCCATTTAATATTCATATAATAATATCGGAAAATAATTACCAACGTAGTTTGTAAGGGTTATTGGCATATTTTTAATAAAATTCGGCGCAGTATTCTATATAAGATGTATGGCATTGCAAGCTCCCCCATTTCTATCCCCCCCCCCCCCATTAATCCCCCCTCCCTATTCCCTCTCAATCCATTTTTCTCATTTTCCCTGCGCCTCCCTATCACATCTCCCCCATGCCGTGAACTTCGCCTTCTCTCACATTCTAACCTCACTCTACCCTCTTATTTATTTTCCTTTCTGCCATTGGGGGGGAGGGCATTTATTTTCTTCTCCCTCTGCACGTCTCTTTCACCTTACGTCCCTATAATTATTGCTATATCTATTTCTTCCTCTTTTACTAAACTATCCTCCCTCCCCCACTTCTGAAATTTACTATAAAGTGGTGTGTCATATACAACTTAATATGATATATACTATACACTACATCACTCTCCCTCTCCTTTGTAACATGGGATTTAGTATAATTCACGAAACATAGCTTATTCGCCTCTACATACAACTTCGGGTATTATGGTGTAGTTTAAGCATGTATAAAAAACCAAGAGCGCAGTAAACTCCAAGACCTTATTTGACGGTAGATGAAGATTTATTTTCTCCTTATTAAAGATAGCAGATAAGAAACGGAAATGTGTGTGAAAAACTCTACGAAAAGACTATTTTGGCTAAACAACAATTTCCAAAAAAAATTTGTAATGCACTGTAATTTTTTTCACATTTTTCATGCTTATTAGATATTATTAACGACTAAACGAAAATTACTAATCCAAAAATCACTAATAAAGATTTAAAAAAGGCAAAACAAACAAAATTATCTACTCACCCAAACATACAAATTTAAACTCAACGGTTAAGTTTCCAAAATTGACACGCACATTTTTTTTTCAATAATTATTAAAAACATTTTTTAAATAAAAATAAAATATAGATCGTCATAAAAACTGCAATTAAACATTCCGGAACCGAAGAAAAAAAAATCTGTGATGAAAATATTTAGGGGTATGTCTAAGGTGTTTATTAAACACCATTGCCAAGTGAATTAGACATTCAGCGAACGAGCTTTGGCTGCAAAGCCCGCTGGCTGAATGCCTAGGCTGGCTAGGCGGCGGGACTCTCAACCACCCGTCGCACCGCCCGCCCTGCCCCGCAAGTGACGCAGGCGCAGTGCGCTCTCTAAGCCCCACGGTCCACACAGCACAGCATCCGGCAGCTATAATATCCGAGAGATTAATTGTGTCTTAACTCGGAGACAAAATGCCGGCACTACTCCCTTACTTCTATTTAAAAGAATATCATTAGTCCTGGTTAAGCTTAGACCCAAAGCTACTTAATTTCTGCATTGGAATTAGTTTATTTTTTATTATTCTCTCGTGTATCGAAGAGTGAAGCTATAGTTCCAGTATTTTACGTTGCCAAGTGGACACTAACCCAATCCTTTGTCATGACTATAGCAGTTTGTCGAACGTGCAGGCAGGATGCAGGGAATATATCACATATTATTATATTTAAATTGTTACTCTGAATATCAACTAGGTATTCATAACGTTTTTAAAATTTATTATATTGCGTTAAATTAGAAGTTAATCACCCTAGATAAAGGTACTCTCAAAGCAACTTTAATAAAATTTAAGTATGCATTTAAACGCAACAAAACATGGTGCTT
This sequence comes from Cataclysta lemnata, assembly GCA_963931975.1. Lineage (NCBI taxonomy): Eukaryota > Metazoa > Arthropoda > Insecta > Lepidoptera > Crambidae > Cataclysta > Cataclysta lemnata. The sequence goes on from OZ008338.1 coordinate 27,122,837, forward strand.
ACCGAGTTCTTACATATATAACTAGTATTCCATAAGTAAATACAAGTACTTGCATAACTTGCATTATTGGTAATATGTTTTAATATAATTTTCAAATTAAACCTAAAAAAATATAATTTTTTCATAGTTATTTCTACTTTTTATACATACGTACGTATGTATAATGGTCTATATTTTATTTCAATAAGTATGGTTCATTGTTTAACGTAATTCAGGCTAAATGAGATTTTATTATTAAGAGCCCTATTACAAATGTCACTCCTCTCATACTCAGACGGCCGGTGCATCGCATTTTGTAGTAATTTTGCAGTTATGCTTATCGTGTCTATTGAGATAGGATAGTAAATTCTTGCTTTAAAATAATAGAAATCCTTTGTATAAATACTAATAAATAAATATATTTTCTTACACCTACACCTATCATCTAGCCCAAAGTCAGTAGCCTAAGCACTTGTGTTATGGATTCTAGATGACGGACATATTTTTAATATAATTTGTTGAATTTAATATATATGTTGAAAATAACTACATAAACATATACACAACCATGACTCGGAAACAAACATTTGTGGTCACCACAAAGTTTGCCCCTACCAGGATTCGAACCCAGGACCTCTTGGCCAATACCCAGGAATCTGAGCATTCAACCAAGGCGGCCGACTAATAGTAATAATAAATTATTTATTCCTCATAAAGGAATAATTATTCTACTATTAATTTTTCTCAAAAATATTATTGTAGAAAGGAAATATTCACAGTTAAGTTAGACCAATTTTCAAAGTTTTTTTGTTAAGAATTAGATTTTTTTCCTATATTAAATCAATGATGTTTCAAAATTCCAAGGCCGCTACGAACTATTCGACTATATTACAGATAAAATTCTATTTTTTTTAATTTAATTTGCGTAGATCAGTAGTTCTCTCCGGGAAGCTCAAAAAAGGGACTTCGCGCATTTTATAAAATTCTTTTTCTTCTGGGTTTAATTAAAAAGTTAAGTATAATTGACAAAAACCGAGGCCGCTACGAAATATGCCAATATCTATTCTACACTATTCACTAAGTCAAAATTGTTAATCAATGTGTTTTTGTTTGAGATCAAGCAAAAACGCAAAAATACAGTCAAAATGTAGGGCTCTTTATAAAATGATGAATGAAGCATAAAAACTTCGTATTTTGCTGACGGACATATAGTATGTATTAAATTACAAAAATTCTGTCACCTGTCTTTAGCATCCCTTCTGATAAAAATCTGTATAAAATCAGCACCGTACTGTGCTGCTGCTACTTACCAACCTAGTTGATTTCGTACTGTGCTGCTGCTACTTACCAACCTAGTTGATTTCGTACTGTGCTGCTGCTACTTACCAACCTAGTTGATTTCAAACTGGGTATTGATTGATATATCAGACGCGCAAACTGCTCTCTCATCTCGCTCGCTTATTGTCATATTTACTAAGTATCTCGCCAGATGAGCGATTCACGAGAAATGTAATGGTAAGTTAGGTATGTATAATAATAATTATAATATAGTATAATATACCAATACAGAAAATGTATTGAAAGTACAGAAGGTACAATGTAAGGTAAGGGAAAATGTACAGAAGGGCCAGGTCAAGAGTGTACCCGAAACCGACGGGCAAGCATGAAGATTTTTATGAGATTGGATGAAGCTAAAGAAGTATGTAAGGATCGTAGCAAGAGAAAAGAATGATCTCTGCCTACCCCTGTGGGAGAAAGGCGTGACATAATAATTGTCTGTATTGTAAACAATAATAATTATTATTACGAAAAGCATCAATCTTAAATGTCCATATTAGCTAAGTATTAATATTATTTTAATAAGTGCACCTACAGGGAGGAGCTCGATATCGGCTGAAACTAAGCAATGTTCGCCAAGTCCAGTCATTGGATGGGTAACCTACAATTTATTATCACGTGTTCCTCCGTTGGTCCCGGGTACATCTGCAGTCGTTAATACCCACCAATCCGCACTGGGTCATCGTGGTGTGCTCCATTCTCCCAAAATTCTTTCATCCATAGGGCGTGCCCCAGCAGTAGGGACTAGGGACGTTAAAGAGCAGGTGATGATGATAAGGTAAGGTATAGTGAGCGTCTGGGTGATCGAATAATTTCCAATGTTAGAGTACCAGTTAATAATTGCTTTAATTCATTTTTATTTAACATGGTAAACTAAGTTTCCAAAAAGTAGAATCAATATAGATTTTCGCCTGAGCCAAAAATATTAACAACTAGGGGTTAATGAAAGTACATATGTAATTACATAATTTTAATAGGTCTACAGCGTTTTTATGTTTTAAAGAAACATATTGTATCGATACCGTCTAATGTGCCTACCTACCTAAAGCGTAAAATTTATTTCATTCCAATAATTATTAGCAGCCTGACCTGTTCCAAGTCTATATCGGGTCTGCGCAGTATGTTTCCTCTTCTATTCATATTGGTTAGATGTCATCAAGGCATCCATGTATCCAAGTATCCAAGCCATACATGGATGAAAGTACGGTATGAGTAGTAAACTATGAGTACTAAAGTAGTCGTCCATGTATCCAAGCCATCCATGGATGAAAGTAGGTTTTGGTTTCGGAAACCGAAACCAGGAAGGAGAATGTTTGTTACAGACTGCCGTAGCTTTTGACCTCGCAATAGCAAACACATTTTATCAAAACCAAGATAAAATGTGTGTGAAAACCATAAAACACAAATAGATTTTTTTCTCATCAGAAGATGCAATATCCGGGCAGTAAAAGACTATAAAGTAATACCAGGAGAGCCCTTAGTCTCTCAACACCGGTTGTTGCTATTGGAGGTAAAAATGAAATATAATCTGGTACCGAAAAACTTAAGCCTCCGGCAAAGATTTAATGGAATTGGCTAGAAAAGAAGGATTTGACTGAAGAATTTAGGAAAAGAGTGGTTGATAAAATGATTGCAATGAAAGACTTGACAGAGAAAATGGTGAATGAATGTTGGATGAAAATGGCGACTTGCATGCGAAGTGTGGCGAGAAAAGTATTTGGGGAAACAAAAGGGAAAGACAGAATGGATAAGGGTACATGGTGGTGGAATGAAGAAGTGAAAAAAAGTTTGAAAGAAAAAAAGAAAGCGTTTACGGAGTGGAAGACTGTAGATGATCGAGATAGATTGGAAAAAGAGAATAAAAGGGCAGTATATGTGGAGAATAAAAGGAATGCTAAGCGGGCGGTTGCTAAAGCAAGGGGCGAGGTACAGTATAAACTGTACAAGTCGCTGGAGAGCCCCCAGGGGAAGAATGACATATTTAAGATAGCGAGTACAAGAGAAAAGAATGCAAGGGATATTGTGTAAGATGAGAGAGGAATAGTTTTGACCAATGATGAAAGAAAATGAAAATGTGGTATTCGATTTTAATTTTAACATTATATAAATGTTAGAAAAATTAGTACAAAGATTTTGGGGTTAGAAAAAGATTACATATTATGATTATTATGATTACATACACTCATGAATCGTCAAAGAAATAACGTTAAACACTGGAAACGAAAAGAAAAACAGTTTCCAATATTTAACGTTATAAGCTACACCATCCGTTCGTAAACTACCAGGAGGCCTTGTTCTGAGAAGGACGGGCAAGAAACTCAGCAAGTTTGTTCCTCTCTTTACATGAAGTTATGAGTTAATGAAAGATGTCATAAAATGTTTTAATATTTATATTAGATATCCTATTATATTCTATCTTATCATATTAGTTATCATATTTATAAAATATATTTAATTTGAATGTTTATGGACATCTTTCATTGAGTATAAAAAAAAATATATAATTATTACTGGTAGTTAGCATAGCTTAATTTACTTGGTTAATAAAAATAATTAAAACTAATACAGAAATATACATGTCATTTGGTCTCATTACTATACAAAATCTATATCCACGCATCTTTATCGTTTATGTAGTCTATAACCGTATTTCACTAGTTTTTGTTTAATTTGGCTTTTAAATTTAAGATAAGGGAGTTCCGTTAAAGATCGTGGGATTTTGTTGTATATTTGTATACATTTCCCCATGAGTAAAGGCTAGCCTACTTTTATGCCTGGTACTATATTTATGGGTATCACCAACTTTAACAAATTGATTAGAATTTTTATAAACATATAGAATATTATCATAAATATACTGACCAGCTACAGTTAAAATATTTATTTCCTTAAATAATTCTGTTAACGAGTCCCTTTGTTTAAGTGTGTATATGGCACGTATTACCCTTTTCTGTATTACAAATATATCATTAATATCGGACGCTGAGCCCCATAACAACATGCCATATGACATAACACTATGGAAATAACTAAAGTACACTAGCCTTGCCGTCTCGACATTTGTCAATAGTCTTATTTTTTTAACAGCGTATGCTGCTGAGCTAAGCCTCTCTGAGAGCGCTGAAATATGTGGGTACCACTGCGTTTTGGAATCGAGGGTGATTCCCAAGAAAACAGTAGCATCTGTACACTGAATTATTTCATTATTAATTTTTAAATTGGTGCTAACCTGCCTTACGTTTGGAAGTGTGAATTTGACACACTTCGTCTTATTGGTATTTAGTAATAGGTTATTAGTTGTGAACCAATGTAATACCTTCGAAACGGCGTTATTTACATCGTCAAAGTCACAGAGTCCTCTCTTTACTTTAAAAATTAAAGAGGTATCATCAGCAAACAAAACCGTTTCACAAAGATTGGTTGTATAGTAAGGCAGATCATTTATGTAAATAAGAAAAAGCAAAGGTCCTAAAATCGACCCCTGTGGCACTCCCATACATAATTGCGCTCCCGAAGACTCCGCCCTATTTATTACAACTTTCTGCGTTCTCCCGCTCAAATATGACTGTATGAGTCGTAAAGAGTTAAATGTTACACCATAATGTTTCAGTTTGCCTATTAAAATTTCATGACTTACACAATCGAACGCTTTGGACAGATCGCAGAAGATACCAAGAGCATCATGTTTATCTTCCCAGGCCTCATAAATATGTTTTAAGAGTGCAACTTCCGCATCTGTGGTATTTTTCCCTTTACGGAAACCAAATTGATTGTCATGGAGCAAGTTATTTCTATTAAAATAAGAAATTAATTGATTTAAAATAATTTTTTCAAAAATTTTGCTTAGTGCTGGTGGAATAGAGATGGGTCTATAATTTGAGGGGTCACTTTTGTCACCAGCCTTAAATAAAGGGATAATTTTACTAAATTTCATAAGATTAGGAAAAATGCCATCTCTGATGCATTTATTAAAAATAAGGCTTATTTGAGGGGCAATAATTTAGATTATATTCTTTATTATACTAACAGAAATACCCCATAAGTCTTCTGTTTTTTTTCATATTTAAAGATTTAAATGCTTGTATAACCGTATGACTATTAATGTCACGGAATTCAAAAGAGGAGCTGCACTCTTCAACATTGCTTTGCAATAGTTCAAGTGCTAGCTGACTGTTAGAGTTTAGGCCACTGGTAAGCGTCATTGGCATATTTGAAAAAAAGCCTAAAATGTACTTGCAATATCATTGTCTGAAGTGATCAGGTTACTGTTTACTTTAATTTTGTATGATATATCAACATTTTTATTTTTACCAGTTTCTTGATTAATTATTTTCCAAGTTGTTTTTATTTTACTTTCAGAGTTCTTTATTTTATTACTTATAAATATTGATTTAGCTGTATAGCAAACCTTTTTAGAAATGTTTGAGTATTTTTTTGTATATTCAATCAAAACTGGGTCATTTGAACTGTTCTTAAGATAGTATAAGTCATACAATTGTCTTCTACTGTTATAAATACCTGGAGTTGCCCAGTCATCAAATTTCTTTTTACTTATTATTATAGCAGTTTTTTCTTTGAAAATACTATGAAATTCGTTTTTAATTGGAACAAATAGATTATTATATAATATGGGTTCATCACTGACAATATCTAGTGAGTGAGTCTTATTCATAATATTATATCTAAATTGCTCTAAATTGCTCTGGGCCGTCTGGTGACGGCGGAGTAGAATACAATTGTCACCACCCCAAGTCTCTCCCGTGGGTGTCGTACAAGGCGACTAAGGATAAATCAGCGATGTGGAATGGGCAGCAGCGTTCCTCTTATATCACCTAGCAATAGTACTGCGAGTTTTGTGCCCGATAAATGGCAATAGGCTCGCAACCTATTACATGGGACCTAACATAATTGGCGAAATGTGGGTGCTAGTTTACCTCTGCCTACCCCTTCGGGGATATAGGCGTGATTTATGTATGTATGTAATTGCTCTAATCGTCTATCTGTGATTGGTCTATAAGTATAATATTTTTTTAACAGGACTGACATGATGGTGTTCCACAGCAATATGTTGCCCACTATGATCTGACTTAATAACATTGATTATGTGCTTGTTGCAAAAGTTACAGTTAACAGAAATATTATCAAGACAAGTAGCTGATGTAGGAGTTATTCTGGTAGGTTCATTAAAGACATGAAATAAGTTAAAAGATCTAAATAAATTAATAAACCTATCAGGATTTGAGGATGGTATTAAGATATCTATATTGAAATCTCCACATATGACTACCTTTTTATTACTATGGCACAATTTGGCAAGAACGCTCTCCATGCACGACTCAAACAAATCATTACCTGCAGTTCGGGGTCTGTATACACACATAATGATAAAATGCTCAAAGGATTAAAGATCTCTGGACGGAATACTTTAGAAAGTGAATGAAGAGAACGACTGGCATAAAGTATTGGTACAGGTCCCTGTCAATACTAAAGTGGTAGATGAAGTTGGTTTAGAGGAAGTAAGAATGGCTGTGAGAAATATGAAGAATGGAAAGACGACAGGGCCTGATTGTATACATGTTGAAGTTTGGAAGTTTCTGAACGCGGATGGATGGAAGGGGCTAACTTTGTTCTTCAATAAGTTGTTACAGGAAGAGACGATCCCAGATGAATCGTGTAACGGTACGCTGGTGCCCATTTACAAAATAAGGGTGATGTGCGGGACTGTAACAACTATAGAGGAATAAAGCTCATGTCACATAGTATGAAGATATGGGAGAAAGTGATAGCGAGACGAATGAGAGAGGAGTGTGAAGTCACCTAGAACCAATTCGGTTTTATACCGGGACGAGGAACAACCGATGCAATATTCGCTCTAAGGCAACTGTGCGAAAAATACCGTTGTGCACAAAAGAACTTGCACATGGTCTATATAGACCTTGAAAAAGCATACGACCGAGTTCCGCGTACAGTTCTGTGGTGGGCTATGAGAGAAAAGAGAGTGCCTGAGAAATATGTGAGGTTTGTGTCTGAAATGTATAGAAGAGCTAGTACGAATGTTCGGTCCGAAACTGGCGTTACCGACAAGTTCGATGTGGCCGTAGGCTTGCACAATTATGGATGCTCTGACATCGGACATACAGGAGGAGGCACCCTGGTGTATGCTGTTCGCCGACGACATTGTACTTGTCGGAGAAGATGCATCCGAGGTACAAAGCAGGCTGAGAAAATGGCAGTAGAGATTGGAAAGCGTTGGGCTTAAGATCAGTCGGACAAAAACCGAACATATGTTTTGTGACTTTGGTGGCCCCTCCAGTTTCTCCCGAATTGCCTTAGGTGGTGTATTGGTAGGAATACACCACCTAAGGCAATTCGGGTTTGCTCGGATTTCCGGTACCTTGGATCGCTCTTCCAAAGCGACGGTGATATTGACTGGGATACAAGGAGTAGAGCGAACGTAGGATGGATGAAGTGGCGACAGGTCTCAGCAACAATATGTGACCCACGGATGCCCCTTACGCTTAAGGGGAAAATCTATAAGGCAGTCATTAAACCTGTTGTCATGTGTAGGGTTATGAAAAAGACTGATGAAAGACGCATCTCTGTTACATGCACTCTGCATGTAACAGGGATGCGTATGTTAAGATGGATGTGTGGTGTGACACGGAGAGACAAGTTATGGAATAAGTATATAAGGGAAAATTTTGAAAGTAGCGCCAGTGACTGAGAAGCTGCGGAGTGATAGACTTGGATGTTTTGGTCATGTCATGCGAAGAGATGAAAGCTATGTTGGCAGAAGAATGTTAAGTGTTGCGGACTGGGAGTAGTGGCACTGGCCACTCTTATCCTTTTTCATAAGATTTATGTATTTTTGAATTTTGATATGATTTTGTTTTTATATGTCATTCTGTTATTATAAGTTCTCAGAAATACACAAGATAACAAATAATATTTTATTTCATTATCGAGAGCTAACAGTTTCAACAGTGTCAGAAGTGGGATAAAAAGCGTTTACGTGCCGTGATGTTATTGCGATCTAAAAAATTAGTAATGTCGCGTAATTGTGCGGAGATGGAGTCTCAACCTGCGACCGCTGTCCTCCGTGCGGAGCCGCACCAGGAGCGCCAATCCCCTGCGTCCCTGCCTACGCCAACTCCGCAGGATATGTCTGTGAGAATAACCCCTCCTATTTCTCTTAACAATTCCCGTACATCTCGGACGTCAAAATCGACCATTCTTGCACAGCAGCTAGCATTAAAAGCTCAACATGCTAAACGCATCGCAGAGCTAGAAGCTGCGCGGGAGGAACGTGAAAAACACGTTGCCGAGCTTGAGCTACAAGCGAGCTTAGCTGCCTTAGCAGCAAAATCGAGTTCACGCGCAAGTAGTTCTACTCAGCAAAGGGTTGAGTCGTGGCTCGATCATAATGATCACGTTAATAAAAGTTTAAATTCACAGGTGCATACCATTTTGCCCCCTCAAGCTGACCAGTGCGGCCCGCTATCACCTCCAGTGACTAAACATACACAAAATATAATAGGTACACAAAAACCACAAAATTGTAAACAAAATAAAGATTTATTAGATAATAGTCAGGCTACACATTCACAAAGTGATATCAAAATGCTGGCGCGGGCTATTGCCGATCTTGCAGCACAGAAGCCCAAGGTAAGTGATTTTAAACTGCCTTCCTTTAGTGGCAGGACGTGCGATTGGTTGCCGTTTAAGACCGTTTTCAACCAGACGAAGACTGGGTACACCGCGGCTGAAAACTTGGCCAGACTCAACGTAGCTCTATTCGGGGCCGCCCGTGACGCGGTGTCAAGCCTGCTCATCTCTGCGTGCGACCCTGACGAGGTCTTATTGCTATTAGAAAATAGGTTCGGTCGTCCAGAATTCATAGTTTTACAGGAGGTATCTGCTATGCAGTCATTACCCAGGCTCCCTTTAGATTACGGTAAAGACTTAAATACATAATTTGCGTGTAAAGTCCGTAATTGTGTTAAGACCATACAGCTTTTACACTACAGTGAATATTTGGCATCACCAGAACTTTTCAACAGTATTCTTTCCAAATTTACTCCGCTTTTACGATCACGTTGGACCGATTATGCTTCTAATTGTCGCGATCGTAAGTACAAATTAGAGTTATTGGCAGATTTTCTAATTCATGAGGCTAATTTACATATTAATTTCGGTCTCATCACAACTCCAATATTTTCCAATAATTATTTACAAACAAATCGTGATGTCAAACAATTTCCACGTGACAATGCCAAAAACAAATTTGACAATGTTCATACCGTTTGCCAAAATGACATCAACAATATTTCACGGGTCACTTTCACAAAGGTTTTAAATGAAGATTCAAATAATTTATGCCTGTATTGTAATTTAGGTAAACATATCGTTACCGATTGCCAACAATTTAAATCTCTCTCGGTAGACGAAAGATGGCGCTGGGCCTTGGATAATAAGGTTTGTCGTAAATGCCTTAAACGTGGCGGGTACTTATACAGACGGTGTAAGATTTCTTGCAACATAGGTAACTGTACACTCAAACACAATTCTCTCTTACACTCCACGAAGCAAACCCCCCAAATTGCGTCTCATGTTGAAACTACGGAACCTAAGCCATCAACGCCCACCGAGCTGGAGAATGTCGAGGTTTTAGTAGCACATAGCAAAACCGCTCACCCCTCTCGTCCCTTATTAAAGGTCATACCGGTTACAGTATCAGGTCCTAAAGGGGAAGTAAACACTTACGCTTTATTGGATGATGGAAGTACTGCCACCCTTGCAGACTCCTCCATTATGAAGACTATCGGGGCTGAAGGTTCACTATCTCCGCTTACCGTTAATTGTATCGGCGGCATGTCTACTACATATCAGGCTAGTTTCGTAGATTTTACCATTCGCGGCAAACACTCTACCCAAATTCATACTATCAGAAACGCCCGTTCTATTCCTAACTTAGGGATCAGTAGACAGTGTCTCAGGGCTTCCGACATACAACAGTTTGATTATTTGACAGACCTAGTAGACGCTCTTTGCTATGATGACGTTCAACCAACAATTTTGATCGGAGCTGACAATTGGAATCTTACTATCCCTTACTCCAGTAGGCGCGGTACGTCGAATCAACCCGTTGCTATCGAAACTGCTTTAGGTTGGGTTTTATACGGTTATCAGTCAAGTAAATCATCACCGGTAAATTTTGTGAATCACATGTCGATTTCAGACTCCCAGGACATACCGCCAGAGACATCTTTAGACACTCTTATTAAAGAGAACTATAAGCTCGATTCCATAGGAATAGTTAAAAAAGACTACCGCAGTGTTGATGAAGAGCGCGCAATTAGTATTTTAAATGAAACGACTAGACGCCTGCCAACTGGTAGGTTCGAAACCGGTCTGATATGGCGGTCAGGGGTTGTCAACATACCTGATAGCCGTCCTTTAGCACTTTCTAGATTTCGCAGCCTCGAAAATAAGTTCCGTAGAGATCCAGTTTATGCCGATTCTTATAAAGTTAACGTACAGGCCATGATAGACAAAAATTATGCCGAGTTGTGTCTGGAACCTCCCACTGGTAAGGTAGTCTGGTACCTCCCGCATTTTGGAGTTATGCACCCACAAAAACGTAAATTACGCGTTGTGCATGACCCTGCGGCGTCGGTTCAAGGGGTAAGCTTAAACAGTCTTTTACTCCCTGGACCAGACATATTACAATCACTATTGGCTATACTTATGCGTTTTCGGGAAGGCAAAGTAGCATTAAATGCTGACATCCGCGAAATGTTCCCACAAACCAAAATACGTCTCGAAGATCGTGATGCTCAAAGGTTTCTTTGGCGTGACGCCCCTTCCAAACCCATAGCTGAATACAGGATGTCATCGATGATCTTCGGTGCTACTTCTAGCCCTTTCACGGCATTATTCCTAAAAAACAAGAACGCCATGGAACACAGGCATAATTATCCTGCCGCTGCTGACGCTACCATAAACGACACCTATATGGATGACTATCTGGGAAGTGTGTATACAGTTGAGGAAGCAGCTCGTTTGGCTTCAGAAATTGTCCATATTCATGCGCAAGCTGGATTAGAAATGCGTTCATGGATAACTAATTGTAAAGAATCTCTCTCACCCTTACCGCTTGACTTATGTGCATCTAATTCGTCCTCGGTACCTATTCGTGTTCTTGGTCAAAGTTGGAACGTCAAAGACGACCGACGTGCCAACTTCATATTTTCGCTGATGCCAGTGAGCACGCTTACGCTTGCGTTGCCTATTGGCGTTTCCAATACACAAATGGAGATGTGAAACTGTCACTCATAGGCGGCAAGGCTCGATCGGCTCCATTAAAACCGGCTTCAATCCCGAGATTAGAGTTGCAGGCAGCGCTAATAGCTGCTCGTTTGGGGTCTTACATTCTCGAAGCTCATAGGTTGAAGCCTGTTAAAGTATTCTTTTGGTCGGACAGTTTGACCGTATTGCGATGGTTGCGTAGCGATGCACGTTCATTTAAAGCGTTCGTAGCCCACAGAGTCGGAGAAATTTTAGAAATTAGTGATGTTAAATCCTGGCATTACGTCCCATCTGCTGATAATGTTGCGGACGACGCTACGCGACCAGATTCAAAATTCAAAATTGAATCACGGTGGTTTTCTGGACCATTATTTTTATTCTCTCCCGAAGAAAACTGGCCCAGTGAACCATCTTCACAGACCCTTTCGTTTTCCAATGAATTGAAAAATCAACCTCAATATCGGGAAATGATAGGGCTGACAACCACCTCACCGCATGAATTACCTTTACCGGTAGTTGCGGACCACACGCGTTTTAGTGTGTGGATTCGTTTAGTTCGTGCAACGGCTCGGTTACGTAAATGTTTGGATACCTTTAGGTCAGTTTTGTTCAAAATAAGATCCAAATCTCCTTCAATTTCACCTCATCCCAAATCATTCAGAACGCACCAAGGCAGTATCTCAGAGCGCCTTCATAAACTTCCGCAGCTTTCAGCTGATGATGTAATAAACGCTGAGCAGCAACTGCTAATTAGATCACAGCGTGATTCTTTCAAAGATGAGATCCTTTCGATTGCGCATTCTAAGCCCATAAACAAAAGAAGTAGATTGGCGCGAATAGATGTGATCTTAGATTCGGACAAAGTTTTGAGAATCTCCGGTCGAACTGGTGCAGTAAAGAATCTTCCACCGCTCTCTCATGGGCCAAATCCTATGTTGCTTGATGGCAACCATCCGATACTTCGTTTATTTATTCGCCACTACCATTGCAAATTTATGCACGGGTACAATGAAGCAATTGTGAACGAGCTCCAGCAGTGCTATCACATACTCCGCCTACGGCCCTCAGTAAAAGCAGTTGCCGGAAGCTGTCTACCGTGTCGCAAAAGGAAGAGTTCCCCATTCATGCCACCTGTAGCAGACCTGCCAGAAGATCGACTCACTCCATCAAGACCCTTTTCCAGAATCGGCTTAGATTACTTTGGTCCTGTAAATGTCCAGATTGGTCGCCGCACAGAAAAAAGATACGTGGCATTATTTACATGTTTGGTGGTCCGTGCGGTACACTTGGAAATTGTAAATTCTCTGACATCAGACTCCGCAATCATGGCTCTACGTCGCTTTATCGCCCGTCGAGGTTGTCCGGAAAAGATCTACTCCGACAACGGAACAGCGTTCGTTGGTGCTTCAAACCTGTTACCGGAAATATTTGATTTTGCCTCAAACAACAAGATATGTTGGAAATTCATTCCTCCAGCAGCACCTTTCATGGGCGGATGCTGGGAGCGCCTTGTCAGGAGTATAAAGACTGCACTTAATGCGACGCTGAAGTCGAGGTCCCCCAAAGAGGAGGTATTGAACACTTTCCTCCTTGAAGCTGAGGCCGTTGTTAACAGTCGCCCGCTTACTCATGTTCCGATTGATGTCGACGCCGAAACCGCACTTACCCCATTCCATTTCCTGCTGGGATCATGCACAAACGGACCATCGTTACATCCGTTGCACGACTCGGACCTAATCGGACGACGTGACTGGAGGAAGGGCCTCCGATTAGCGGATCACTTCTGGCAGAGGTGGATCAAAGAATATTTGCCTGTGATTCGAAGGCGACCAGCTACCACACAGACTGACCAACCCGCTTGTGGAGACGTGGTAGTCGTGGTTGACGGCTCGCTACCCAGATCATCTTGGCCGTTGGGTAAGATTATACAGGTGTGGCCCGGAAAGGACGGGGTTATCAGAGTGGTGGAAGTATCTACCAGAGGCGGCGTACTGAAACGCCCATGCAAAATGTTAGTGCCATTACTGAAGAACCAGTCCTAAAATCAATTTGCTTGCACACGGGGCGCGGCCTGTTGCGGACTGGGAGTAGTGGCACTGGCCACTCTTATCCTTTTTCATAAGATTTATGTATTTTTGAATTTTGATATGATTTTGTTTTTATATGTCATTCTGTTATTATAAGTTCTCAGAAATACACAAGATAACAAATAATATTTTATTTCATTATCGAGAGCTAACAGTTTCAACATTAAGTATGAACGTGGAAGGACGTAGAAGGAGAGGAAGACCAAAGAAATGATGGATGTATTGTGTAAAGGAGGATATGATAGCGAGAGGGGTGGATTAGAAATTAGTGAAGAAAACATGTTGTGCCGACCACGCCTAGAGCGGGATAAGGGCAGGAAGAAGAAGAAATCATCAAGCCATCCACTCCCTTTTGATTCATAACATCCATCACACCGTAAAGGGATGAATGAATGTATAGAAAAGAGACGAAACGGACCATGTTAAGAAACCGATGAACGGAGAGAGTGTTGGGATGACAACATTCCAATGCATCCTGTTCAAGGTAAAAGCAAAAGTAGTATTCTTGCCGAAACCAGGTAAGGAGGACTATCTGGCGCCAAATCCTTCGGGCCCATCAGTCTTACCTCATTCCTTCTGAAAACGCTGTAAAGGTTGATAGATCACCACCTAAGGGATGGAGTACTCAAAGGCAAACCACTACATCCTCAACTACATGCTTATAGAAAAGGCTGATTAATAGAGCCGGCACTACACATGGTGGTACACAGGTACATAAAATAGAATCGGCAATCACAAACAAAGCTTCGACATTAGCTGCCTTTATAGATATGCACAACAGCATAAACCACGCCCTACAAAGACTTAAAGTAAAACCAGCCGTAAGGAAATGGATCACAGAACTGGTCAGGGCGGTCCAGGTAGTGTTAGATACTAGCACCAGGGCAAAGGCAAATAAAGCGTGAAGGAGGGGAAGCCCAGGGAAGGGTCCTATCACCACTTCTGTGGAATATGGTAGTACACAGCCTTAGGTATAAGGAAGCTTAATGAAAGAGGATACACTTCTAGCTGGTGACCTAGCAATACTGATAAATGGGAACACTGAGAATATAATAAGACGAAGAAAACAGAACTTATCCTTTTCACCAACAAAATGAAGTTACCAGAGCTCTATCTACCAAAATTATTTAATACCAAACTCTCCCAATATCTGGGCATCATTCTTGATAACAAATTGAATTGGGCGAGTTATATCGAGGCAAAACAAAGAGGGCCTGTATGTTTAGCGTTTTGTCAGTGCAGAAGACTAGTTGGTAAAAAATGGGGTAAAATAACTGTTTGGCTGTACAAATCAGTTATCAGACCATCTATGAAAAAAAACTAATTATTTATATTCATTTGTAATTGTATTTATTTACCGACTAAATAAGGAATTCAACTTAAAAATACCTGATAATAATGATAAGTTAAATCCACATAATTAATGGTACTCTTGTAAATTTTTAATAATTTCTTAAAACGTATTTCTACTCTTTGAATAACTTTCAAATACGTAACGACGTTCTGAAACTTCTGAAAGGCATTTTTATAACTTTTTTTTAGAAGCCTACTCACTCTACATGGTCTCTACCTAGGTACTACCTTCTTCAATGGGGGAGAGAGAAGGTTGACCAAACAATGGTACCAACCGAAAGGTATGCATGCGGTCCGAATCACGTCTACAATGCCCAACTCAAAATTATTAATAATATAACAAAAATTCAATTACTTCAACCGGTAACCGCACTAATGAAAATGAATATACAAAACATATAAAAAAAAAAAAGGTTATTAGCAATTTCTGCAGTATAAATAAACGTATTTTCATAATTATTTAGTCCCAGAATGATGTTCACGTTCCGTGACTAGCTTAACCAGTGTGAGCGTCGCGAGCGCGATTCGGACCTTGTGTTTTAACAATCTGTGCTGTCAAATTGTCGTCATGTGTATTGACAATTCCAAGAATTTCTATTAATCATTGATCGTTTGTTTTAAAGACCGAGTGAATTTGTAAGCTTTATGAGTTCATGGTAATTTTATTATATTGTAACCACAATCCAGTTTGTGTTATAATGTGCATGTAAATCATTAAATACAAGTGCAACGAAAGCTCGATGTGAAATCACAGCGAGACTTTGAAGACAGCATGGACTCAAAACTGAGTCTGATGTCTTCGAAAGCGATGGAAACTCGCTACTATGAGGGATGCGGACGGGAAGGTCCAATCAGGTGCATATTTCTGGGTGAATTCCACCCCGTTGCCGGTCCGAAAATATCATGCCAGGTTAGTGAAGTCAGCAGAGTTGCGATATCGATCTTCTCAGTTTTGGACAGTTTATTGGTAATAAAAGGTGCGCGAGTGCTCTGTGTCTGTGTGAGTGCGTGTGCTTATATCCTTTTGCTACTTGTCTTTCGTAAGGGAGTGAAGAGAGACGCGCATGCGAGTGCAGTGCCGCCGTGCGTGTGTGCAGCCCTGCGCACTTGGACCTAGGCTAGCTAGATTCCTAGGTCGATCGGCCCGGGCGGGCACATTGCGCCGCTGCACCTCAAGCTGCACTGTCATATCTTAAGTTGTCTTGTGGAGTGTTTCTATTACCTACCTTCTTTGTCCTTGTTTTAGTTTCCTGAAGACTATATCTCTAAAGAACTGTTTGATTCTATCAGTGCCTACATCATTCCAAAACCATTAATTCAAAAAGCTACTATGACTATGTGAGTATTTTCAGCCATACTTCTCTGACAGCCAAAATCAATAACTAGTCTGGTGGGCGGGGCATCAAAATTTGTAACAAAGTATTTTTCCTGTTTATTTGATTACTGACATGCATTTTTTTGTTTTCAGCAATGCTTTGGGACATAAAATAGTTGGATATCCCATAAGAATAGACAACTCAAGATATGAGCGCAATGTCTATGTCTTCAATTTGTGTTTTGTCTGTGATAGTTGGTCCAAAACTGTACAGTATGAGCCTGTTGTCAAGAAACTAGGAGAACATCTTGTAAGTACTCTAGTTTTCTTTATGACCTCTTTTACTAAGTTACCTTACTATTTTCCTGTGTCATTATAATCAGTTGTTTATGCAACATTGTTGCATGTAGATTATATAAGTTTCTAGCTGACCTGGCAACTGTTCTTTTGCCCTTATTACCTAATAGAAAATAGCCTACGACATATTCTCAGGCCTACCAAATATACCTAAAAAATGTCAATAAAAATGGGCCAGCAGAGGAGTTTGATAACAAACACTGTGCCACAAGTTTTTATATATTAGATAGGGAATCCCAACCAATTTTGAGTTGGTGGGTTCACTCAAATATAATAAATTAACTTATTTTTTAATTATGCTCTGTTACAATGACACTAATTGATTTATATTTTCAGACAATTATGGAGGAGGAGACCAGATTTGTATCGAGTGGGTCCAACAAACTCCCTACACTCTTGGCGCATCTTCTCCATGATCTCAACACACACAGAAAGGCAACATTAGTGGGTAAGTGCATGTTTGCTGGCTCAGTTGAATATTTAATCTATACAACATGTAACAAAAATAACTGACACCCTAATTACTAACCATGCTAACATGGTCATATCAATACGATGGAGTAATAGATAAATAAAAAATTGTCAATAAAATTTTTCTTCTAATATTAATTTTGCATTTTTGACAATATTTTTTGGGCATTAGTTATTTCTGTTATATTGTATGTATATTACCTTTTATTTTATTAAATATTGTTAGTGTTTTATGATGCTATCATATTTATACTATTTAGGTATTCAATATAAGAGCGATCATAAGCTGGGCAATGTTTATAAAATTACATTTTTTTGTATCCCCCATAAATATTTCCAAAACAAAGAGACACTTTAACTGGCTGGCGTCTTAGTGTGTAGCTGAGCTACTTAAACAATTAAACTGACTAAAATAACACCATTCTTAAATAATTAGCTGGCACGTTAAAAGCTGTTTAGTATTATCATTGTTAAATCTATTTTTTAGTAAGAAGTAGATGGGACTGTAGATTATTAAATGAGAGACAAGTAAAATATTAAATATCTTCTAGACCAAAAGTATTTTAAAGCACCTATATACAGTGGTCAATGTATTGGTCAATTAGTTGCCAGATAATATAAATGGTTTTATTTTAAATGTGCACTTGCTCATGCAAAAATAACGATATACGAATGTATGTTTGTTCTGTATTTTTTATTGTGTTTGGCTGCAACACTTGTCT
Organism: Cataclysta lemnata; assembly: GCA_963931975.1. Taxonomy (NCBI): domain Eukaryota; kingdom Metazoa; phylum Arthropoda; class Insecta; order Lepidoptera; family Crambidae; genus Cataclysta; species Cataclysta lemnata. The sequence goes on from OZ008338.1 coordinate 27,140,767, forward strand.
AAGTTTGTGCGTTATCCGCGATATTTTTCTTTTGTATAAACTTTAGCCAAGAAAAATATTTTTGTACAGATATGAATAAATTAGCATTTTTCTTTGTCACGTTGCGTATATGTATTGTATTAGTGTGTATGTATGTATGTAAGGGCGGGGATGGTATCGATCGGCGTCCGGTCGAGCCAGACGCGTCGTTCGCACCCTTTTAGCCCCCCCTCCCCGTCTAGACCCCGCGCACCTGTCTAGGTCCCCCGGACCCCTCGCCGGTTGGGCCCGGCGTCGTTAGCTCTGTCTAGGCGTCTGTTTGGATAGAATGCAGCGCGCGCAGTCAATCGAACCAGGGGGCCAATTCTCGCCATATACGAGTATATTTCGAATTCGAGTTTAAATTTCGAACGTTCTTTCGATTACCGAATCTCGAAATTTGAAATTAAATTTCGACCGCAGCCGACCACTCGAAGTAATTCGGACGGTTTTCCTTCGAAATAAATTGTTCTCGATTTGTCCAGAATAGCTTGAAATTCGAATTCGAAACTTTATCTCGAATTCTAAATTATTTCGATTGTGCGAGAATTGGCTCCCAGGAATGCGCGCGCTGCATACACCTCCCGGTGCATTCGCATCCCGGCTCTGTCGTTAGTAGTGAGCGAGAAACGTGACGAGACGCGGGGTCACCACGAGACGGGGGATCATCATGGTTGCTGGTCAGTGACAATTTATTTCTTTAGTAACTTTGGAATTAATTGAGTATTCTTTAGGCGCCTTTGCCTCACTTTATTATAGATAGATGGACTCGCCATGTATTGGAAGTATGCAATATCTTTTAATGATACAATTTGTCCTGCATTCATTTATTAAATGATGATGTACAATATAAATATTTTTTATAGTTGTTCTATCTTAATAGTTTCGTGTCTGCTTATTATTATCGGTAAACAATCGGTTAACAATTATATCGAATTCGCCGCGTCTTAAGGCTTAATAATTACCGTTATTTTTTAATTTCTATATCTCATTTATTTAATGAAGTGATGAAAATAAGAATCATGGGACAAATTTACAAATTTAATGGGAATTAATAATTACAAAGAAAAGGAAGTTAGAAAAATTGTGTCCTCATCCAGAAAAAATGTTGTCTTCTTCCAAAATGGCTGCTAAAAATGGCGTAGGAGTTGAGGGTCAATTTGTTGTCAAATTCGATACTTTGTTCGGAGATAGATGCGCTTTTAATTTTTCTGGCTGTTAGTTTTTTAGAAATCTTTTAATAATTCATTGTTTGAAGAACAAACCTTTTAGATTATTCTAGGGTTTGTTGTAATCGAATAAATTAACTATGAATTTGAATACGAAACGAATTTATTATTCGATATATTTTTTTAAAGATTTCTTATTCTATTTTTACGTACAAACAAAATTTACACCCATTTATCCTCGAAGGTGTAGCCAGTAGCCAGAGGTGAATTTGCACCAATGTTTCACCAAATGTTAGGTTCTATGTAATAGCTGGCAAGCCTATTGCCATCTGTCGGGCACGTAATTCGCCGGATAATCGCCGTATAGTCTTAACCCCTTAGTCGCTTTGTACGACACGCGTGGAGGAGAGAGAATTGGGATGGTAACAATTTATTGTATTTTGATCTGCCGTCACCCCGCGGCTGTTCTATTTTTGGATCAGGCTTGTACACGTTAACAAAATGGCCGCGCACGTGTTTTAGCTTAGACATGCGCATTAAAATTATTTAAGGATGTTTTCTGCTTACCTGTCTAAAATTATTATTATTTTTTGTTAATAATTTTCCGATTGCAAATTGATTTAGTGCAAATACTGTCTCATTTCGTTTCTAAACTACTTAGTTGGGATTTTTTAAAGATGGCTCCCAACGCCGTTTATCCCACCCAGGAAACGGTAGGTGCGTAAGTTATGCGCATGCCCAATTGCTGATTGCAGACGCGTCATAGAAAATGGCCGCCATGACTCTTCCTGTCTACTGTCACGTTTCATAAAATGGCCGCCGCGTCTGCGCGTGTCGCAAAATGGACGCCATATCCGTCCATGTCGTTTTTATACACCACGTAAAATGGCCGACAATTATGACATTGCCGTTTTACCGAACATAGAAAATCTAAAGATAAGTAAACAATCTCATAAAATGTTCTTAGATAGTTACCTACGCCATTTATCTCACCTATAAAACGGTACGTAAGTTATGCGCATGCCCTATTTGCTGATTCTAGACGCGTCATAGAAAATGGCCGCCATGACTCTTCCTGTCTACTGTCACGTTTCATAAAATGGCCGCCGCGTCTGCGCGTGTCGCAAAATGGACGCCATATCCGTCCATGTCGTTTTTATACACCACGTAAAATGGCCGACAATTATGACATTGCCGTTTTACCGAACATAGAAAATCTAAAGATAAGTAAACAATCTCATGAAATGTTCTTAGATAGTTACCCACGCCATTTATCTCACCCAGAAAACGGTACGTAACGCATGCCCTATTTGCTGATTCTAGACGCGTCATATAAAATGGCCGCCATGACTCTTTCTGAACTGTCACGTTTTATAAAATGGCCGCCGCGTCTGCGCCTGTTGCAAAATTGACGCCATATCCGTCCATGCCGTTTTTATACACCATATAAAATGACCGACAAATAAGGCATTACTGTTTTACCGAACATGAAAATCTAAATATTTGTGTTAATTTTCCTATTGTTTTAAGTTCGATCCTTTAACCGCACATGCCCAGATATCTTGAAGAAAGTTCTTCTGTTAGCCTTGTTCTAATAGTGGTATCTTTTACTTTCTTTGTTATTAATTAAAAATGCAAAAACAAAATTTTTCCACCAAATTCGTTTCAACTTATTTGAATTACAATTTAATAAACATTATCCAACTAAAGGACATCCTCCATTTTGGCCCAAAATCGAAAGTGCCGGCCAATAAAATAAAAGTGCTGTATTCTGACAGAAAACGTCGGCGTCGACACCAAAGCTGTAGCACCAATATTAGTAGTGCTATGGGAGGAAAGTTAAATGGGGCATTAAGGGCAGCTACCATATCCCTTGCTGCCACGCGAGAATGGTCTTAGGAAACTTTTTTAGTGATGACTATCGACATTCACATTGACATTAATTGATTTTGGTGGTTAGAAAAAGAATTTCTAAAAATTATGATCTTGAGGCGGGAATAATTAATCGAAAGATCATAATTTTTCGAAATTCTTTTTCTAACTACCAAAATCTTTGTACTAATTTTTCTAACATTTATATAATGTTAAAATTAAAAATCGAATAGATTAATTGATTTTATTTTGACTGTTTTTGCTTTTATGCTCATTTTATGTACTTGCCCGAAATAATTTGTAAATCAACTTCATATTTATATTATTTGACGACCGCCTTGGTCGAATGCTCAGATTGCTGGGTATTGGCCAAGAGGTCCTGTGTTCGAATCCTGGTAGAGGCAAACTTTTTGATGACCACAAATATTTGTTTCCGAGTCATGGTTGTGTATATGTTTATGTAGTATATTTTCAACATTTATATACATAATTATATTAAAAATATGTCCATCATCCATAACACAAATGCTTAGGCTACTTAGGTACTTTGGGCTAGATGATAGGTGTGAGTGTAAAAATATATTTTATATTATTCCACAAGCACTGGAAACTAACTTTTAAATGCGACTTCGTTCCTACCTTCTGTGGATTTTTTTTAAGTTGCAAACAAATATGGCTAGGTACCTGCACCCACGCCTGGTTCGCGCATGTCGTTTACTGGTTTCAAACAAAATAGCTGCCACAAGGGTACATGCGTGCTTGTTCACTTAAATGGCCGCCATTTGCAATGACGGCCATTTTGTTTTGATTGGAATAGAACATATTTAAATAAATGTAACTCATTATGTAAAGCAAGTGTAATTGCAGGGTTGGTTATAGTGAATTTGTTTTAGAGTGAACAGCGAAAAGTATTTTTTGTGAATAACTTAGTTAAAAGTTCTTTTGAGTGAATAAATTAGTGAAGTGTTTTTGAATTACTAACTTAGTGAAGAGTTATTTTGATGGAATAACTCAGTGAAGAGTACTTTTGAGTGAATAACTTCGTGAAGAGTGTTTTTGAGTGAGTAACTTAGTCAATTATGTTCAGTCCCATGTGACGTGCCTATTGCCTATCATGTGAATAACAGTATATTGCTAGTTGATATAGGAGGAACGCTGCTGCCCATTACTCATCGCTGTCTTAACCCTTAGTCGGCCTTGTACGACTCCCGCGGGAGAGATTGGGAGTTTAACAATAGCGAATCGGACAGTAATCAGATTAAAATCTTACATAAAATAAATACCTTTTGTGGATTTTTTGAAGTTGCAAACCTATATGGCTACCTACGGCTGGTTTGTGCATGTCATTAGGTGGTTTCAAACAAATGGCTACCACATGGGCACATGCGCGCTTGTTCACTTATAATGGCCGCCATTTGCAATGTCGGCCATTTTGTAAATGTGTTTTTCAGTGAATAACTTAGTGAATAATGTTTTAGCGAGTAACTTAGTGAATAATGTTTTAGCGAGTAACTTAGTGAATACTGTTTTAGCGAGTAACTTAGTGAATAGTGAAGATTATTTTTATATGAATAACTTAGTGAATCGTTCTTTTGAGTGAATAGTGAAGAGTATTTTTGCGTGAAAAACTTAGTCGAGAGTTCTTCTGAGTGAATAAATTGGTGAAGAGTGTTTTTGAGTGAGTAAATTGATTTTGCGTGAGTAATTGACTCCATATTCATCTATGCCATTTTTATACGCTAATAAACAATCAATGTCATGAAATGTTCTTAGATAGTTACCCACGCCATTTATCTCACCCAGAAAACGGTACGTAACGCATGCCCTATTTGCTGATTCTAGACGCGTCATATAAAATGGCCGCCATGACTCTTTCTGAACTGTCACGTTTTATAAAATGGCCGCCGCGTCTGCGCCTGTTGCAAAATTGACGCCATATCCGTCCATGCCGTTTTTATACACCATATAAAATGACCGACAAATAAGGCATTACTGTTTTACCGAACATGAAAATCTAAATATTTGTGTTAATTTTCCTATTGTTTTGAGTTCGATCCTTTAACCGCACATGCGCAGATATCTTGAAAAAAATTCTTCAGATAGCCTTATTCGTAATATTTTTTACGTTTTTTGTTATTAATTGAAACATGCAAAAAAATATTACTTATTTTACCAAATTCGGTTCATACGTACAAACATACATAAATCACGCCTATATCCCCGAAGGGGCAGGCAGAGGTGAACTAGCACCCTCGCTTTTCGTTCGTTCATTCGTTTTTCTTTTCGTTCGTCAAGAGTTCTAACTAAATAAGAATTTTTAAGCCACTATTTTCTCTAAAATTGACTAGAAAAGCGTACATGAGTCGTAAAATGGATACAAGGTCACAAGAAATTATGACACTGATCACACCTTGGGGACTATATCAACCAACTTTCATGATGTTTGGGGTCGCTTCGGCAACATTGGATTGGCAAAAGTTCATGGATAAACACTTTGGGGACATAGGAAATGTACATTGTTATTTAGATGATATTTTGATCGCTACAAAGTCTGTCAATGACCACTTAATTGCACTAGAAAAAGTACTTCAAACATTATCTGAATTAAATATTAAAGCTAACAAGGAAAAGCCTGTATTTATGACAGAAAAACTACAATATTGTGGCCATGTTATAGATAAAACTGGACTACATGAGTCTCCAGAATATATTCAGGCAGTATTAGAAGCACCACAACCACAAAATGCAAAAGAACTAACTAAAAAGTTTCCTAGGTACCATCAATTTTTATAACAAAGTCATTAAAAATGCTTCAGAAAATTTACATGTTTTATACAATTTGTTACGCAATGATATACCATGGTCATGGATTAAGGAACATGACAATGCATTTATTTGGGCAAAGAATATGATAGCTAGTGATCAAGTTCTTATTCATTATAATCCTAAGTTGCCTGTAGTTTTGAGCTGTGATGCATCAAAATATGGCCTGGGTGGGCGTTTTTCAAAAAAGATGTACACGTGACGCACAAAAACTGATTTATGTATTTTAAAAAATTTACTGTGATTTCTTATCTCTTTTGATAAAATACTCTCAAAACTAATTAAGAATTTAAAAAAATACTTCGGTATTATGAAAAACAACGGGATAATCCTAATTTTTCTGAAAAAGTTCATAGGAAAATGTTCCGGTTCGTCACAAACTAAACATGTAATATATATTATTTAGCCTTACTTTAGCCTGAATTCGAAAAGAAATGTTTTTAATTTTATTTATGAGTTCAAGATACGCCTGTAGAGCATAAAACAGTGACACTGTTTAGTTAATATAATCTTACCTGAGACTTAAAAGTTTCTACAATGTAGGTGGGACATGGATATTTCAATTTTTTTTTGCTGATAGTTTTATGATATTTCAATAATAATGATAAATGGGTTGCACATAATAGTCGAAGCCGTGTAGTGACGGCAGAGTAGAATACAATTGTCACCATCCCAAATCTCTCCCGTGGGTGTCGTACAAGGCGACTAAGGATAAATCAGTGATGAGGAATGGGCAGCAGCGTTCCTCTTATACTACCGTCCTGACAATGTACTGCGACTTTTGTGCCCGATAAATGGCAATAGGCTCGCCACCTATTACATGGGACTTAACATAATTGGCGAAACGCGGGTGAGAATTCACCTCTGCCTACCCCTTCGGGGATATGGGCGTGATTTATGTATGTATGTATGTATGTACATAATAGTCAATTTTGTAACTTAAATGTATAATTATATACATGCAGTTTATTTGGGTACGGTGCACACAAAAAATATAAAAAATAAACTTAAGTATAGGACACCCCAAATTCTTAAATGTACATCTTTTTTGAAAAACGCCCAGGTGCATGCTTAGCTCGTGTAATTGACTCCAATTCCATCTATGCCATTTTTATACACCATGGCCGACAAATATGACCATAGAAAATCTAAAGGTAAACAATCTCATGAAATATTCTCAGATAGTTACCAACTCCATTTATCCCACCTCGGAAACGGTACGTAAGTTATGCGCATGCCATATGTAGAATAGACCAGCCCCGACTCGTCCCATGGGTGTCGTAAAAGTCCACTAAGGGAGATTGCCCGGTGTAGACCAATAAGCACCTTCAGGCACCCGAATGGTGGAGGGCAAACCACCAACAACAGCATACCCAAAGAGGGTTGGTGTCAGGCAGGCGGCCGGCTGTAAAACCTAAGCCAAAACCTTGATCAGTATGGATTGGAATGTTGTCATTCCAATCACTCTCTCTGTTCATAGGTCTGTCGACATGGTCCGTTCCGTCTCTTTTCTATACATTCATTCATCACTAGCACCTTTACGGTGTGATGGATGATATGAATCAAAAGGGAGTGGATGGCTTGATGACGTCTGACGGATATGAATGGAAGAGGAAACATACTGCGCCGACCCCAGATAGACTGGGAACAGGGCAGGGGGAAGATGTGGAAAATCTAAATTTAACAGTTTCGTGTAATGTTCTTATTGCACATATTAGCTCAAAATTTAACCATTTATCAATTCAGAACGACATAAATAAACGTTTATAAATATAATTAAATAGAAAATATTAAATCGAGTTGAGATTTCAGCAGTAATTCAGAGATTTTTTATCCATAGTTAACATTGTTGATACCAAAGGAAAGCTTAACTTATGTCCGTCGCGTCCCCGCCCCTGTCTCTCACCCCGCAGGAAGGTCGCGCATGAACTTGTCAGGCTATACCATAAAATACGGGCATTTACACTATAATTTTTCGAACTTTTTCTAAACACTTTTTTCTTTGTAATAAATACGGTTTTATATTATTTTAATTGCGATAATCAATCATAACTGCCGCACTCAGAGACGTCAATTAACTTTAATGAGTATTTAATGTCAACAATTTTCATTCAAATCAAGACCATAGACCCGGCAAGAATAGCGACTAGTTTTGAATTGTCATTTTTTGACGTTAAATACTCATTAACGTTATTTGACGTCTCTGAGTGCGGCAGTAAGTAATTGTGGCATAAACAATTACTTATGGTTGATTATCGCCGAAATTAAAGTACCGACTTTATTTTATTTATAATATTTTTTCTAACATTTATATAATGTTAAAATTAAATCAAATTATAAATGGACTAAACTAAATAAAAAATGTGTCAACCCTTGATGTCCAGCCAAAAACGTAAGTTGTAAGTTTTTACGTTGTTATTTCATAATTATATTGTATTGTAATTAATTAAAAATATTTTGTAAATATACCTATTGTAATTTTTTTTTAAATTGTTCGGTTTTTGTATTTAAAGCAATACGTAATTTATCCATTTTTTCCGTACAATGAGTTAAGGGTTAGGAGAGAGTTTGTTCTAGCGTGCTATGTTTACACAGTAATGATTGGGAAAACATGTAACGCCCAATTGCTGGCCTACATACATTTGTCTGTCCCTGACAATTACGTTGGTCGGCGGAGACTGCCGCAGCTGCTGGTGGTGCCTCGCCGGCGGACTCACCTCGTGAATAAATCGCCAATGACGCGCACGTTTCACACGCTCAATAGGGTGGCGGGTGAAATAGATTGATTCTCCTGCACTTTGAATGAATTAACAAAAATAACGTATTATAATTTATGTTACATTATTTAGTAAATTGGGTACTAGTTTATAGGTAATAATCGAATGCTTTATCGTAGGGATCCTTTCCTGTAATGATAGATGTATTGTGAAATATAAATAAATAATTAATAAGTCTCGGCTGCAATTTGCTTACCATCAGATTATTAATTTTCATTTAACCTCTGAGTACCAAACATCACCACCTAATTCCGACTTGGCATTATAATGTCTTAGTCGAGTCATGTGGAGGCCGTAAATGAGTCATAAGAAAAAAATTATTAAATAGTATTGTAGGTTTAGTAATGAAGAGAATATTGAAGGCTCTCATATTCAGCAGCCTCATCTGTCTGTCAAACTCTGTCATTTTTATTTGGACATTTTAACCGCCTCCGTGGTCTAGTGGTCCGGAAGTAACATCCAGAAGTCCCGAGTTCTATCCCCAGAGGAGGACAAATTTTCACTCGGTTTGGTTGGTGGTAGGACATTTTTCAAGTCCGCCTGCCTAGCCACCACCTTATCGAAATCTGTCACTGTAATAATAATGTAACTTTCAGCATTGTTTTGTAGTATTGTGTTCCGATAATTTGTAATCAGATAACCAACCGTGGTTGAGGTGCCACGTGAAAAAAAATGCTATTTATGCTGAAATTAATTCTCGGTTGGTATTTAATTGCAATAACAGAGGGGTGAGGTCTAGTTTTTATTTAGAAAATACATAATATATAAATAGTTCATGATCGTTATTTTCGGCAATTAAAAATATCATGCCTTAGTGATGTGACATATTTACATACATACATAAACCACGCCTATTTATCCCAGAAATCGTAGGCAGAGGTAAAATAAATAGGTAGCGAGCCTATTGCCATCTATCGGGCATGTAATTCGCAGAATACTGTAAAGTGGTACAAGAGTAACGCTGCTGCACATTACTCGTCGCTGTCTTAACCCTTAGCCGCCTTGTATGACACCCGCGGGAAAGATGGTGGTTCTGCGCTGTCACCACCCCCCCACATGTCATTGACCAAATGTCAACGACATGAGGGTATGCAAAATTTTATCTCTTCGTTCTCCAGCCGAATATCTTTTAAAAGATGTCTGTCTACTATTTGTAATAGCATATTCGTACAGATATAATAGTGGGGTCTGGGTATTTAAATTCAATCAATAGCGCACTTCCCCCCCTGTCTGGGGCCCGCCTCTGTCTAGATTCACCCCAAAACACCCCCTCCCACCCACGCGCTGTCTGCCGGCGTCGGTCGTTAGCTCCGTCTAGGCTTTGTCCAGGTATATGCAGCGATATAGATAGTAGGATGCGCGCGCTGCATCGCGTCCCATGCCCTGTGCATCTTGGTTTAACAGTCAGTAGTGAGTGTGCAGTGGGACGAGACGGAGGTCACCATGGTTGCTGGTAGGTAATCATTGTTTCTCTATTAATAGTTTAGGATTTTGGGTTTATCCAGTGGTTGGCAGTGCGCGAATTACTTTAGGGCTTCCCTGCTTTTGGTTATTAAATTGAATTCAATAACTAACGACTAGTATTATCGTATCGATTTATTGGTTTTCGAGACTTGGTGGATCCAGACTTGCAATTATTATTGATAGTTGTCCAGATAATTTATTTTAGTTGAGTATATCTTATACGTTTATCAAACACTCTGGTGAAATCCTTTTGTTCAGTTGACGATGTAGGCATCGGAGTTTATCAATCAATTTGTTGAAATTGCATTGCTGTTGAAATCTTTCGCACATGACATCTTAAACGTCTTTTGCTCTATCAAAATTAAATTAGAAATAAATATTTTGGATTTAATAAGTCTGCCTCTATAAAAATCTACATCTACAGCTTAAAATATACCTAGTATCTTATTCTGAACTTGTACAAATAAAAAGTTATTACATTAGTATTTGATTCAAAGAGTTAAAATTTATTCTACAGTGAAGCTATAAATATTTTGACTTCAATAACAATAATTTGTTTGGTTTTATGAAGATAGAGATTATATTTAAACATTTTAAAAATAAATGTAAGAAAATTATTGCAAAGAAAAAGAGATGAACTTTTAATCGTTACGTTATTTTCCTATCTTACAATGGATATTGATCAATAATTCCGCTAGTCCTTTCTCACGTGAAACGGTACGCCATTTTGTGATCTCACGTGTGTTGAACAAAATGGCTTCCAAGCGCGCGCATGCGCAGCTCCTAATCACAAAATGGCGCATATTATTACTATTGGATTCAGTGATATACTAAGTTCTATACTATATACTAAGCTGACGTATCCTTCTCATGAGAAATTTATTTATATTGGGCCGGCAGAAATGGTAGGTGCGACATTTAATGATTTCACGTGCGTCCTAGAATATAACGCCCACATGCCCGCATAACAAATTGGCGAATGCTTTATTACTGTGCGCTGAGCTGAAAATGTCACGCTATGAAGGGTGATGGGCCATTCTAACTTTACAGTCGAAAAGTTATAAAACAAAGAATTGTCAAAGATTTTTTTTAATGCCTTCCTATAATTTTGTGTCTGGACAAATACTTATTAATCAGGTATTCCCATCTATCAGGAACGGAAATCAATGCTGTCTTAATCCTTGTGCGTATATTCTGCTCTGCCGCTCACCACACGGCAAATCTTTAGTATTTTCCACTAGTATTGATTTGTACTCGATACCCTCTCCCGTCAAGACCCCGTAGTGAAGAAAACCTCCTCGGGGAGAAGAAAATGTTTTCCTCTCGCTCTAACTGTCAAGTGGTGGAGAGAGATTTTGTCCACGTGCAGTGCTAGAACGCCCGTCGCATTCCAGCCTCCCCGTCTAGGGCGTCGGTGCACCCCTGTCTAGCCACCCCCCTGTGCCCGCGGTGACCCCACCGGTCGGTCATTCCCTCCGTCTAGACTTTGTCCAGGTATATGCAATGCAGCGCGCGCATTCTGCAACCAATCGATCCCGGATGCGCGCGCCGCATTCAACCCTGATGCATTCGCATCCCGGCTTGGTGGGCAGTAGTGAGTGGGGACTGAGACTAGGCGGACGTCGTAACCTGTATCTGGTCAGTAATTAATATACTGTCTATAATTTGATCGTTTAGCACTTGCGGATTTTAGATTTGATTTGTTTCGGGAATAACTTAAGAGTTTTTGGAATATTAGTGCTCTTGTTTTTCTTTTCAATTTCAATTTGTTATTAATATAACAATTTATTTTAATCTGCGTGTCTAATGCTTTTATATTGGGACTTCAATTAGTTTTATTTAGTTAAATACTGTAAAGCGATTTCTTTGTGTTCGGTCTTCGAAAATGCCAACCGACGTTGGCGAAAAAGGGCGTAGGAGTTGATTTTCCAATTCGTTTTGAGTGCAATCCTTTATCCGTACATGCGCAATGGTTATCCTGACAAAAGTTCTACCGTTCGCCTTCTTATATGAAATCTTTGTGGTTCTTTGTTCTCAATTGAAAAATAAAAAGAATCTTATTTTACCAAATTTGTTTCAAGTTATTGGTATTAAAATTTAATTAAAACTATCCAACTAAATTTTGCAATTAGATTGTGTTGTCTTTTGATCCTGATAGCGTGGTTTTTTCGTAATTTTTTCGATCATTGACAATTGACATTAATTGATTTTAGACTGTGCTTGCTTTTATGCGCACTTTACGCATTTCTCCCAAAATAATTTTTAATCAACTTTATATTATTCTACAAGAATAGAAAAGTAACTTTTAAATGCGATTTCGTTCCTCTATATTTTGTGGATTTTTTAAAATTGTAATCAAATATGGCTACGTGCACCCACGCCTGGTTGGCGCATGTCGTTTGCTAGTTTCAAACAAAATGGCTGCCACGTAGGCACATGCGCGCTTGTTCACAAAATAGCCGCCATTTGCAATGTCGGCCATTTTGAAGAACATATTTAAATAAATGTAACGCAAGTGTAATAGCAGAGTTGGTTGTAGGGAATGTGTTTTTGAGTGAATAGTGAAGAGATATTTTAAGTGAATAACTTAGTGAATAGTTCATTCAATTATGTTCAGTCCCATGTGGCGAGCCTATTGCCATCTATGGTATAAGAGGAACGCTGCTGCCCATTACTCATCGCTGTTTTAACGAGAGATTGGGAGTTTAAGAATAGCGGATCGGACAGTAATCAGATTAAACATTTTTAGATAGAATAAATATCTTTTGTTATTTTTTAAAGTTGCAAACAAATATGGTTGCCTACGCCTGGTTCGCGCATGTCATTTGCTGGTTTCAAACAAAATGGCTGCCACATAGGCACATGCGCACTTGTTCACATGAAATGGCCGCCATTTGCAATGTCGGCCATTTTGTAAATGTGTTTTTAAGTGAACAACTTAGTGAATAGTGTTTTAGTGAGTAACTTAGTGAATAGTGTTTTAGCGAGTAACTTAGTGAATAGTTCTTTTGAGTAAACAGTGAAGAGTACTTTTAAGTGAATAACTTAGTGAATAGTTTATTGAGTGAATAACTTAATGAGGAGTATTTTTGAGTCGATTTTTTGAGGTAGCAAACAAATATGGCTACCTACGACCTACCGATGAGGAATGGGCAGCAGCGTTCCTCTTATACCACCTAGCAATGTACTTTGGCGCCCGATAAATGGCAAAAGGCTCGCCACCTATTATATGGGGACCTAACATAATTGGCAAAACGTGGGTGCTAGTTCACCTCTGCCTTCCCCTTCTGGGATATAGCCGTGATTTATGTATATTTGTAGTTTTAAGTGAATAACTTAGTAAATAGTTCTTTTAAGTGAATAGTGATGAGAATTTTTAATTGAATAACTTAGTTAAGAGTTCTTTTGAGTGAATTTTTTGATGGGAGTTTAACAATACCGAATCGGACAGTAATCAGATTAAAATCTTACATAAAATAAATACCTTTTGTGGATTTTGTGAAGTTGCAAACAAATATGGCTACCTACGCCTGGTTCGCGCATGTCATTCGTTGGTTTCAAACAAAATGGCTGCCACATGGGCACATGCGCGCTAGTTCACTTATAGTGGCCACCATTTGCAATGTCGGCCATTTTCTAAATGTGTTTTTGATTGAACAACTTAGTAAATAGTTTTTTTGAGTGAATAGTATTTTTAAGTGAATAACTTAGCGAATAGTTCTTTTGAGTGAATAGTAAAGAGTATTTTTAAGTGAATAACTTGGTGAATAGTTCTTTTGAGTGAATAGTGATACTTTTAAGTGAATAGTTCTTTCGAGTGAATAGTATTTTTAAGTGAATAACTTAGTTAAGAGTTCTTTTGAGTTAATAATTTAGTGAAGTGTTTTGAGTGGATTTTTTGAGGTTGCAAACAAATATGGCTTGGCTGCCTATGCCTGGTTCGCGCATGTCATTTGCTGGATTCAAACAAAATGGCTGCCACATGGAAACATATGCGCTTGTTCACATATAACGGCCGCCATTTGCAATGTCGGCCATTTTGTGAATTTTTTTTTGAGTGAACAACTTAGAGTATTTTTAAGTGAATAACTTAGCGAATAGTTCTTTCGAGTGAATAGTGAAGAATATTTTAAGTGAATAACTTAGTTAAACGTTCTTTTGAATGCATAACTTAGTGAAGAGTGTTTTTGAATTACTAACTTATTGAATAGTGCTTGTGATCGAGTAACTCAGTAAAGATTAATTTTGAGTGAATAACTTCATGGAGAGTGAAAAACTCTTATCTTAAGAATTATTTGTAACGGACAACAAAAATTAAACATTACTGAAACCAGACAGCATTGAATTATAAAAGAGACGCTCAGGAATCAAGTTACCTGTTTGCAAATAACAAAAACATTCTATTATATGGTACCAATATGAGAATACAAAGCTTGCACCGCCATTAACGAAAACCTGTGCAAGCGCATTCATAGCACTAAGACCCTTTTTACAACTACGCGCGAATAAGATGCGTTTCCTTATACATCGCTCGTTGTTAAAGAGATTAGACAAGATGATGTACCGTTCTATCGACAATGTATTCAAAACGCAACAGTTTTCTCTCGAAAATCACCCCATCTGAGCAGGGTTCGGTTCGGCAGCTGCACGATTTCCGACTGGATCCGGTCGCGTCTGGACTCAGCCGACCGCATCCCTCCTCTTTCTTCACACGCGAAGCGACCCACAGCCTTTGTAGCACGAGACGTAGACAACATCTCCTCGGGGAAATGAAAATATTTTCCTCTCGCTCTAACTCACACTCAATCCCGAGACAAAACACTGTCAAGTGGTGGAGAATCAATGTCAAGTGTTACACTGTGTAGCATTGCTCCAATACTGAAAGTTAGTTATAGTTATTCTACATACATACATAAATCACACCTATATCCCCGAAGTGGTAGGCAGAATTAGTTTAGGTCCCATGTAATAGGTGGCGAGCCTATTGCCATTTATCGCATGAAAAATAACATATGAAATTTACTTTTAAGATGAAGTTAAATATACGAGTCGGTCCTTCCACGTTACTCCCACCACGACTCACGAACCCGTCATATCGGCCGCGGCCGTTAAAATACTAAATGGCCCCCTTTTAAGATTAAGGGCCTGTTTCACAATCGGCAAGCAAGTTCGAAGAAGCGTTACTTTGCTGTTCAATTGACATATTATTCATATTACAACTGTCAAATGATCTGCGAAGTAAGATACTTCGAACTTACTTGTCGATTGTGAAACAGGCCCTAAGTCATATATACGAGTCGGTCCTTCCACGTTACTCCCACCACGACTCACGAACACGTCACAATATCGGCCCTCAAGATACTAAAGGACACCCCTCCCGCCAACAGAAGGCGAGACCGTGATGCACCTGAAGGTGCTAGAAGTGCGAAAAGACCCGACGCCGGTCCACGACCACGACGTGCCCGTGCTGGTTGCGTCGGTGGGCATGCCGCGGCCTGGCCGCCACCGCCCCCCGCGGCAGACGCCGCCGGACGGCTCGGAGCCACAGAACCAGCAGCACCTGGACGTGGAGGACGAGGCGCCGTTCGAGGTGGACATCACGGCTGATTGGGACCTCACTACTCGACAGGTGAGAGAGATGAAGAGTCCTCAGAGAGTAGAAGAATCTGACATGGCTGGGCAGAGCGAGAAGTTCAGGTGGCGAATGTGAGTGTTGATAAGGGATCCCGTAGACGTATACTTGGGTCACAAGTCCCAGGCGCTGCCTCTGACTTCTACCTTCACCTGGACTTCTTCACCTGGAACCCTTAACCATAGAGGAGCCTCTGGAGTTGAGGGTTTTAGGTGAAGCTCGATTCCATCTTCGGCCTTTATCGTCACTTACCATCAGGCCAGATGAAGGCCAAGAGCTTCTCTGTCTAGCATGAAAAGACTTACACTTAGGTCACAAGTCCCAAGTGCTCCCACTGACTTTCCTCTCTGCCACACTATGGACCAGGCACCACCAAGAGTTTTCATCTCTTCTAAAGTTGAGAACACAAAAATCAACTTAGAAATTAACTTAGCAAATTCACCCTTATCTCCAGAACATAGTGCACACATTAGATACGCGCCCGAATCAGCGTTGTTCGTGCTCTGACGCACGTATTCCGTCGAATACAAGCGAAATCGCGATGCTTATTTTTATTTCAAAGGGAAAATGTGCATTACGTTAAGGAGATTAGAATGAATTTCCTATGTTTAAGTTTCACATTGAATATTGACTTTATTAAATAGACCGTTAATATCTACTATGGCCAAATTTAAAAACTGTGCTCTATTTCAGCTTATACCTTACATCGATGGCTACAACCACGTCTCCAAAATAGCCTCCGATACCAACGTCGAGAAGACACTAGTAAAATCTTGCATACAGAACTTGGTGTATTATGGAGTGGTGAGCATTTGTTTTGTTATTCAAATGAGAAATGGTCTTGGTCTTGATGCAGAACATACCTTTCGCAAAATGTCATCGTGAAATATTTGGTCCCTTGCGCTGGCGCAATGTCGCTTTCGCAAAACACATTTTTTTTTCAACTACAAGTGGGTAATTGGTTATTATAATTATTAATTTTATGCTGATTTTTTTATATTTTTAATTTATGACTTACCCGATTCTGCACTATTAGTATTAGATTTGTCCAAAGAGAAAAAAATTCTTTAGTGACATCTTGCGAAAATGACGTTTGCGAAAGTGACATTGTGCGAATGTGACGTTTTGCGAAGGGGACTTGACGTTCTGCTTCAAGACCATGAGTTCACCTCTGTTCGACCACAATAGTAACTTTTCGTTATCATCATAGGTAACGTTGATCCCGGTCCTTAAGTTCAGCAACATGTACCGCGCAACGCCGAACCTCAGTCGGCTCTTCAGCGACCGCGAGCTGCAGAAGTCGTGTCTGACATTCATCAACAAGGGATCCGACATAAAAGACAAGGTTTGTATCTTTCAACTTAATTGCGCTCCGGGCGTTTGGTTTGTCGAACTTTTTGTGTATTTTATACCCCTAGGTGATAAGGGGAAAACAAATGTATAATTTTGTATTATAGTATACAACAACTTGCGTGAAAATATAAAAGCATGGGAAATAGGAATTCTCACTCAAAAGAGTACTAAACGATTGGTCATAAGAAAAATGTTTTTATACGTCGAGAATATTTAAAATAGTACCTAATGATTACAGAAAAGTACCTAAATAGTTAAGAGCAATAAATTTAAGGTCATTATTTATTTAAATAAAATTAATTGACATATAAAATTATAATTTGAAATATTGTTATATAGAATTGGGAGAATCTTTCTTCTTCTCCCTGCCCTGTTCCCAGTCTATCTGGGGTCGGCGCAGTATGTTTCCTCTTCCATTCATATCCGTCAGACGTCATCAAGCCATCCACTCCCTTTTGATTCATATCATCCATCACACCGTAAAGGTGCTAGTGATGAATGAATGTATAGAAAAGAGACGGAACGGACCATGTCGACAGACCTATGAACGGAGAGTGATTGGAATGACAACATTCCAATCCGTACTGCTCAGAGCTTTGGCTTAAGTTTTACAGCCGTCCGCCTGCCTGACACTAACCCTCTTTGGGTATGCTGTTGTTGGTAGCCCTCCACCATTCGGGTGCCCCAAGGTGCTTATCGGTCTACACCGGGCAATCTCCCTTAGTCGACTTTTACGACACCCATGGGACGAGTCGGGGCTGGCCTATTGTACGTTATTTGTTCGCTCTCAGGCCAACATAGAGTTAGTAGAATAATGGATGATAAATAATTACATACATACATACATATATCACGCCCTTCTCCCACAGGGGTAGGCAGAGATCACTTCTTTCCACTTGCTACGATCCTTACATACTTCTTTCGCTTCATCCAATCTCATTAATCTCATCATGCATGCCCGTCGGTTTCGGGTAAATAATTGAATGCATTTAATAAATGTTATCACAATAAACCTACATAATAAGATCCCTATAACTAATGTATTCATGCAAATAATCAATTTATAAATGTATTTTATTTTCCCCCCCTGAATTTCACCCCAAATCTCTCCCGTGGGTGTCGTACAAAGCGACTAAGGATAAATCAGTGATGAGGAATGGGCAGCAGCGTGCAACCTACTGCGAATTTTTGTGCCCGATATATGGCAATAGGCTCGCCACCTATTACATGGGACCTAACATAACTGGCGAAACGTGGGTGCTAGTTCACCTGTGCCTACCCCTTCGGGGATATAGGAGTGATTTATGTATGTATGTATATTAGAATATTAGCATGGGTAGTATTCGGGGTGTGCGTTATTTGTGTCACGTACACGTTGTATACGCTATGCGTCGTTCCTACCTAGCCCACGGTGTCGCACGTGCTCGAGATCCTGTGCTCGCTGCAGCAGGGGACCACTTTGCGCGCCGTCTGCGAGCGCTACTCCACCAGCTCGGGGCCCCCGTTCGACATCCGCAAGCTTGTTGTCTTCGCGCAGCTCCACGGTCTGATCAAGTGTCTCAAAAGGTACAGTTAATTTTTTTTTTACCGCCTCCGTGGCCGCTTCGTTCGCCCATCGGAATGAACATCCAGAGATCCCGGGTTCGATCCCCGGGGGGGTACCAATTTGTGCTCGGTTTGGTTGGTGGTAGGACTTTTTTGAAGTCCGCCTGGCTAGCTACGACCATCTTATCAAAATCTGTCGCCATAATAATAATGTTAACAGAATTATTGTGTTCCGACAACTGTGATAAGATAGCCCCTCTGAGGTTAAGGTTTCCAGGTGAAACTCGATTCCATGTTGAGCCCTTATCGTCACTTACCGTCAGGTGAGATGAAGGGCAAGAGCTTCCCTGTTTAACATAAAAAAAGTTACTTTTATTCAGGGCCTGTTTTACAATCGACAAGTAAGTTCTGAGTAACTTACTTGGAAATTCAATTGACATCCAATTCATTTTACAAATGTCGAATGATCTGCGAAGTAAGCTACTTAGAACTTACTTGTCGATTGTGAAACAGGCCCTTAGTTGTTATATGTTATAGATGCGCGGGAGGCCTTTGCACAGCAGTGGGATCTGTCAGGCTAATAAAAAAGAAGTTGTTATACTATTTCGATACCCTGATCGGCAAACCAGCTAACTCCATATGGGCAAAGTTTTCAGGAGAGTTTACGAGTCTGGTCGATCATATTCGGATAACTACAGTCCAACAGATAGATTCAAATAAGGAACGAAATTTGTGTAAATTTTACTTGTTAAGTAATTTATTGGGAAATTTATCAGTGGCGGAGAAACAAGACCTTAAAAGTATAATTATATTTTTTGTAAACTACCTACTTACGTATTAAACAATCCTAAAAAACCGATATTATGGTTAATCCATTATGTTGTTGTTGATGTTGTCGTTTATGCAACCTTCCGTTGAATTCAATCTGAACCAAAAATGTGTTAAAAATTACGAAATGTGGAGTTGGCTGGTTTGCCAATTGTGGTATGATCTAAAGGATTAGATCTTCAATAGATGTGAATTTCTATAAAAAAAATCCCCTTATCTACTTTGTGTAGATATCCGGTGTACGTCAGGAACCCCAGGCCGAATGGTTTTACCAATCGAATCGATTCGGTGCTGGGCATCCGAAGACTGTTCACCGGGAGGCACTGCACCGACGAGATTTGTTGCATTGCACGCATCGATCTCCCCACCCTGGACCAGATCATCGAGGACGATCCGAACGTGGCTATAATATGGAGGTAGAACAAGACACATCAACTCCGCGACGTGGGAGGGTGTCGTTGATAGGGGAAATATGATTTGCATTGTGGTAGTGTTCTTGATTTCGTGTAAAATGTTTGCGTTGGAGGATGATCTTGTCGGTGGCACCGCTTTCTAGAGCGGGGAATTTGCTACACGGGCATGCCCGCCAGGTTTGTATAGGCCAGAGGGACTGCGACGGTCTAACACTAGAGAAACATCGCACAGACCTAATAGAAGCGAGGTCAGGCGGGCATGCCCGTGTAGTGAATTCCCCGCTTAACTTTTGAAACTTCTAAAAAACGTTTACTCTTCACTTTTCGGCTGTATTTAATTGCAATTTGTTCTTTTGAAATAGCTCCAGATGGACTTTCTGTACTCATTCTTAGGTGGATGACAGAAAACTGTATGGCGACTTATTTCGAACTGGCTAGAAAGCGAGCTCTCACGAGGTCAGCCTCTGTGGTTTGATGTTAGTCATTTAGTGGCCAATGGATGGCGGGTTTTAATAAGAAATTATCACCTTTCTGCTCCATATCTTTTCATGCCCCCATTTCACCTCGTGACTTTGCTGGTTTGGTGTGTGAGAGACAGCTAGTTTTTTTTGTTTCCCTTTGTGAGAAGTCTTGTTGTCCTCGAATGTAATTTTTAAATTATTATCATGTTCTCTTTTATTTCTCGACATCTTTTACGGGTCTGACTCGCGTATATTTAGGTGTTTAGCATTTTTATTGTTATAAACCTAACGTTTCGATATTTTTACAGCGACTGTAAACTCCCCGTAACCACGGTATCTGTAAAGTGATCGCAACTTTGGATAAATAAGTAAATGCCAAACACTCTAAATATTCGCGAGCCTTATTTTAAAGTATTATATTAAATTATTATGTTATGTTTCTCATTGAACACCAGTTGATTTATAAACTGCCAATTATTTATTTTTTATCAATATCGACTGTCTTAATTGCGTTTGCGTTCGAAATGAGTGTATGAAATTGATATGACGCAGCGCGGGAGATTCTCCGATTTTAGGTGACCGAGCACCTATTGAATTTTAGCAATTAACTTATGGATTTTTTAAATTTTTTAATCTGCTTAAGTCTCGTGACTTTTAGGTTTACCGACTTTCGTTACTGTGGGTTTACACAATTTTGGATTGAGGTATTTCTAATCTATGTCGCCATCAGACGTATAAGAGCGAATACAGATCAATAGTACATGAGTAACGAAACGGGCAGAGGCAAAGCTACATAAAGTCTGTATCATCTAACTTCTCTTATTTGGTAAACATAGGGAGATAGGATATTGTAATATTTCTAATACATATTTTATAATTGCTTTTTTTATTTGAACGTCATTTATATATTATGTAATTATTATTTATTTAATTTTATCCCACTATGCCAACCCTACCGAAATAAGTATAATTTTTGACAGCTGTGCCTCTGCCCGTTTCTCTACTCATGTGCCAATACTATCTGACCTAGTCAATATTCATTGGGGTCAACAGCATAGTGCGTTCGTAGGTAGCTATGCTGTTGCCCTTAAGTTCTCCTCTTTATAAATAGTTTGGCGCAGAGCCTATCAGTATTTATAATGAGGCGTGTGCGCAATTTGCTCTTGGCTTGTTGTATGTACGATTGGTCTGAACTCGGTCATATACATTTGATGCCGCCCAATATTTGTTTGGGTGGAGCGCGTACAAGTATTAGGATAGTATAGTTATTTATTATCTGATCTCTCATCTGAATCGTCGTTCGGAGTTTTAGTGCACGTGTGTTATGTAAAATTTGTGTGCATGTGATGAATTTTGTATAACCACGACGCCTTCCTGGCGCTTTACGATCGGTTTCGATGTTCTATCTACAGACAGAAGTAAGCTTCCTGAAGGTTTGTTCCCGAACATGGTTTGTTAAATTAATAAAGGTGAAAGAGGTTACTACGAAGTTAAATTGTGGTAGGCTTATCTCGATCTGTAGATAGAATATTGAGACTGACTGTTAGCCGTCAGTGCAACTGTCAGTGTGCTGAAAGACGAATGGGAAACAAGGTTGATTTGGAATTTTATTTCTATAGAACACCTTCCGATGATGACATGTGTGGGGACAAGGTGACCGCTATGGCCGCCGTAGTCCCAGCTGTCATCTCGATATTTTATTTTCATCTGTAACGATTTCATTTTATTCACGTTCTTTGTAAATTATTAACTTATAAGTGTGCTCGTATTTATTGAAAAAAAAAGACTTCGATTTAACCCCCTGTCTGTTGTAGTAGGATACACACTGCCGTCTGGCATTTATTTTATTGATATATAATCATTACATGCCTGGTTTGTAGGTCCCACCTTCAGATGCTTGTTTTTTCATCTGTTTTTCGGTGTATGTACTTAAATAATAGTTTTAACATTTTACACATCTTTTACATCTTTTAACACATTTCTATAATATTATAATCTATTGGTATTATTCATGTTTTTTATCTTCTTTTGATTATTAATTTGGTATAGATCAGGTAATAGTAAGGATTGTATATTTATAAAAGTTTTTATAGTACTCGGATACGACAAGATGCGGTATTGTAATTCCATTTCCGATGGAACGTCAAGCAGTTTGATAACATCTAGCAAGGTAGGGTTATGGTTGGGCTATAGTGCGCGAATGGAATTTCAAATTCGTATCGTTGCAATTGGGAATTTCGTTGAAACCGTCTGCATTTTGTTGGGACGTAGAATATCACGAAGAACATTTCGGATGCATGCGGAACACGCGCGGCTCACATTAACCAACAACCGTAACTGTTATGTCTACGGAAAACATGGGAGACTTTGTTTAGGGTTTTAGATGTTTCTCTCGTAGATGTGATGTGTTCAGTCGCGCGGATCTTTGGAACCGAATGTCACGATGCTAACGTGGACTGGTTTTATTCCTAATCAAATCGTTTGTTTTGCAGTGGATAGCTAGATAAGAAAACTTATGCACCCTGTTCAGACAGTAGTTATCGTCATTTTAAGGGGTGGACTTATTTTTTTTTTCAAATCACTATATTTTTATATTGATTGAGAAAGCTGAAAGACTTGAATTTACTGAAATTTGGGCATTTCGCGCGCTTATTACTGACTCTGGCCACTGTCCGCATGGCTGACTGAGGGAGGGGCTTCCGTACGATCGCAGGCGATCCATTCGTGTCGGTAAGGCGGGGTTAATGTCTATACAGGTCGCACTGGTAAGATATATCCGCCGCTGGCCTAACGTTGCGGGGATATACTTCTGTAGTGCGGGCTGTTGGCACATTGAGCTTTAACGAATTGGGCGCGTCTGCGATAAGGCGTAAGGTCCACCTTAAAAATATATGAACACCCCGCACTCGTTCGGAGAGCGATCGCTACGGCTGATTGCGCGGCGTAGTTCGGTCATGCGAGCACTATTCGGAGTCGGGATGTAGTGCGCTTATCCCCCAAAGACGGCCTTCTATCGACACGCACACGTGTACTATTTGCAAATAAAAATATGAATTATTTTTTCATATTTAACGATATATAAAAAGCTCATAGTACACTTTGACCGCTACTTGGTTTTTTTAAATAAATTAATGACCTGGTAAAATATAAAAATTTGAACAATAAATTTATTTGTCTGTGAAGTTCAGTGTCTGAAGGCCGAAGAAATTTCTATATGAAAATTTTATAATATTTCCTATTAGAGGTTGTTGTTGTGTGTAGGAGTAGGGGAATTAGAAATTTTAAAATTAGATACTTAACCAATTACAATTGGAAGGAAGGTATTTGAAAGGCCACCTTATTAGTCATAAGCATTAGTAGAGATGTGTAGGATGGGAATGTATTAGATTTTATTATTTTAAATTATATTTGCTATTTTTATTTTATTTCACAAATAGTATATTTAGTTAAAAATGTGTCGTGACTTAACATTAAAGCTTTCATTTTATTATTACTGCATAGAAAGTTCATATTCAAAAATTTTATTCAATTTTAACAAAACTATAATCTCTTAGAACTATTGTGCTACTATTTGTATTGTTAAAAAAAAACACGTGTGTTTAGGGAATGTTTGTCATTTTAATACGTCATTTTGATTAATTTTTTTGTGGAGAATGCCGTTTTTTGTGGAAGGGATAAATTCCCCAAAACTATCCGCCGCGGGCCGCGCGGTGACGAGGCGTTGTCACCACCCACCCCTACTTACAAAGGGGTTTGTACGTATTTAAAAAGATAATATATATTTTTTAAATCGATAACTTCCTAATTGATAGATAAGTACCTAATTTAAGGTGATTTTAATTTCTAGATTTCCTCTTTTTAGTATTATTACTTTAGTATTTTGAAAACTTTTTTTCACCGTTCCATTGCCGTCTTGATCTAGTTTACGTTCACTCCTACCTCTTGTCTTGTATTATCAGTGTATATGCACCTTTTTAAATTAGTTAAGAAATATTTAATAATATATAGTCTACACTTGAGAGCAAGTAAAACGACCATTAAATTTCAACGTTCAGCCATTATTGTTTTCGGTATTATTGATTACATTCATTTCTCAAATGTAATAACGTTAATTAGTATCTCAGTAAATTTTCAAAATCCGTAATATATTATCATGGGCGGTTAGTTTAGCCAATTCTTTAATACTACACTCTTTAATAAAAATAAACTGAACTTAATTTAAGGTTTTTAGTAACTGGTAATTGATTTTTAAGTACATGGTTACGAAATCAGCCTTAAAATGATGGTAGATTGTTGTTATCTTACAATTTTGTATTACAGCTTGAGGGCTGGACATGAGACTTTGTCCATTGTATCGCTCAATGCCGCATTGCAGAAACCGTATGTTGCCCTTAAATCACTACATACCAATCATTGACAGGTTAGGAGATATCTTAGTGTTCATGCGTGGTAGTTCGTAACTACATAGTGCGGAGTTGTTAGTTGCTATTTGTATCGGAGTAGGTATTCCGAGAAAGAAGTGGCCATGACGACGGCTCCCATAAATTCAGTAAGTTACTCAATGTTAAGGGGTATTCTTTCATGCGTTTCTAAATAATACTCTCTTATGAAACAAAACGAACGGCCATGAATTATGAAATGCTCATTGACGCGATTTATTTGCTTCCAAGTGTACGTTTAATTTTTAGGTTAGCACCCCTTAAGATATTTAAAAGTAACTTAACATAGTAAAAAGAGGGTCATTGCCTCTAGGAAAAGATTTCTGGATAATAAATCTGACGTTTGTGATGTGACGCTGTAGTTACTTGAATGAACTGAAATACTACGATACGAAAAATGCGAGTAAAGTACATTCGTGTGTAAAGTTTCTTTACTCAGTACTCGATGGCGTACCCGTTACTCAGTAACGAATATATACGGTTTGTTACAGCATACACTTGTTAATACCCCGAATAAGCGCGCTCATACAAAAAAACAAAAACATCAATTCACGCATCAATGGTGTACAACACTACAAACTTATCTGTTCCAGAAATGTCAAAATATTTATGGGTAAATGTAGTTCCAATGGCACAGATACGTTTGTGATGTGACACTGTAGTTACTTGAATGAACTGAAATACTACGATACGAAAAATGCGAGTAAAGTACATTCGTGTGTAACGTTTCTTTACTCGGCACTCGATAGCGTACCCGTTACTCAGTAACGAATACATACGGCTGGTTACAGCATACACTTGTAAATTCCCCGGATTAGCGCGCTCATGCTAAAAAACAAAAACATCAATTCACGCATCAATGGTGTACAACACTACAAACTTATCTGTTCCAGAAATGTCAAAATATTTATGGGTAAATGTAGTTCCAATGGCACAGATACGTTTGTGATGTGACACTGTAGTTACTTGAATGAACTGAAATACTACGATACGAAAAATGCGAGTAAAGTACATTCGTGTGTAACGTTTCTTTACTCGGCACTCGATGGCGTACCCGTTACTCAGTAACGAATACATACGGCTGGTTACAGCATACACTTGTAAATTCCCCGGATTAGCGCGCTCATGCTAAAAAACAAAAACATCAATTCACGCATCAATGGTGTACAACACTACAAACTTATCTGTTCCAGAAATGTCAAAATATTTATGGGTAAATGTAGTTCCAATGGCACAGATACGTTTGTGATGTGACACTGTAGTTACTTGAATGAACTGAAATACTACGATACGAAAAATGCGAGTAAAGTACATTCGTGTGTAACGTTTCTTTACTCGGCACTCGATGGCGTACCCGTTACTCAGTAATGAATACATACGGCTGGTTACAGCATACACTTGTAAATTCCCCGAATCAGCGCGCTCATGCAAAAATTAAAAACATCAATTCACGCATCAATGGTGTACAACACTACAAACTTATCTGTTCCAGAAATGTCAAAATATTTATGGGTAAATGTAGTTCCAATGGCACAGATACGTTTGTGATGTGACACTGTAGTTACTTGAATGAACTGAAATACTACGATACGAAAAATGCGAGTAAAGTACATTCGTGTGTAACGTTTCTTTACTCGGCACTCGATGGCGTACCCGTTACTCAGTAATGAATACATACGGCTGGTTACAGCATACACTTGTAAATTCCCCGAATTAGCGCGCTCATGCAAAAATCAAAAACATCAATTCACGCATCAATGGTGTACAACACTACAAACTTATCTGTTCCAGAAATGTCAAAATATTTATGGGTAAATGTAGTTCCAATTTTAGTCGCCGGCACAGATACGTTTGTGATGTGACACTGTAGTTACTTGAATGAACTGAAATACTACGATACGAAAAATGCGAGTAAAGTACATTCGTGTGTAACGTTTCTTTACTGGGTACTCGATGGCGTACCCGTTACTCAGTAACGAATACATACGGCTGGTTACAGCATACACTTGTAAATTCCCCGGATTAGCGCGCTCATGCTAAAAAACAAAAACATCAATTCACGCATCAATGGTGTACAACACTACAAACTTATCTGTTCCAGAAATGTCAAAATATTTATGGGTAAATGTAGTTCCAATGGCACAGATACGTTTGTGATGTGACACTGTAGTTACTTGAATGAACTGAAATACTACGATACGAAAAATGCGAGTAAAGTACATTCGTGTGTAACGTTTCTTTACTCGGCACTCGATGGCGTACCCGTTACTCAGTAATGAATACATACGGCTGGTTACAGCATACACTTGTAAATTCCCCGAATCAGCGCGCTCATGCAAAAATTAAAAACATCAATTCACGCATCAATGGTGTACAACACTACAAACTTATCTGTTCCAGAAATGTCAAAATATTTATGGGTAAATGTAGTTCCAATGGCACAGATACGTTTGTGATGTGACACTGTAGTTACTTGAATTAACTGAAATACTACGATACGAAAAATGCGAGTAAAGTACATTCGTGTGTAACGTTTCTTTACTCGGCACTCGATGGCGTACCCGTTACTCAGTAATGAATACATACGGCTGGTTACAGCATACACTTGTAAATTCCCCGAATTAGCGCGCTCATGCAAAAATCAAAAACATCAATTCACGCATCAATGGTGTACAACACTACAAACTTATCTGTTCCAGAAATGTCAAAATATTTATGGGTAAATGTAGTTCCAATTTTAGTCGCCGGCACAGATACGTTTGTGATGTGACACTGTAGTTACTTGAATGAACTGAAATACTACGATACGAAAAATGCGAGTAAAGTACATTCGTGTGTAACGTTTCTTTACTGGGTACTCGATGGCGTACCCGTTACTCAGTAACGAATACATACGGCTGGTTACAGCATACACTTGTAAATTCCCCGGATTAGCGCGCTCATGCTAAAAAACAAAAACATCAATTCACGCATCAATGGTGTACAACACTACAAACTTATCTGTTCCAGAAATGTCAAAATATTTATGGGTAAATGTAGTTCCAATGGCACAGATACGTTTGTGATGTGACACTGTAGTTACTTGAATGAACTGAAATACTACGATACGAAAAATGCGAGTAAAGTACATTCGTGTGTAACGTTTCTTTACTCGGCACTCGATGGCGTACCCGTTACTCAGTAATGAATACATACTGCTGGTTACAGCATACACTTGTAAATTCCCCGAATCAGCGCGCTCATGCAAAAATTAAAAACATCAATTCACGCATCAATGGTGTACAACACTACAAACTTATCTGTTCCAGAAATGTCAAAATATTTATGGGTAAATGTAGTTCCAATGGCACAGATACGTTTGTGATGTGACACTGTAGTTACTTGAATGAACTGAAATACTACGATACGAAAAATGCGAGTAAAGTACATTCGTGTGTAACGTTTCTTTACTCGGCACTCGATGGCGTACCCGTTACTCAGTAATGAATACATACGGCTGGTTACAGCATACACTTGTAAATTCCCCGAATTAGCGCGCTCATGCAAAAATCAAAAACATCAATTCACGCATCAATGGTGTACAACACTACAAACTTATCTGTTCCAGAAATGTCAAAATATTTATGGGTAAATGTAGTTCCAATGGCACAGATACGTTTGTGATGTGACACTGTAGTTACTTGAATGAACTGAAATACTACGATACGAAAAATGCGAGTAAAGTACATTCGTGTGTAACGTTTCTTTACTCGGCACTCGATGGCGTACCCGTTACTCAGTAATGAATATATACGGTTTGTTACAGCATACACTTGTTAATTCCCCGAATTAGCGCGCTCATACAAAAAAACAAAAACATCAATTCACGCATCAATAGTGTACAACACTACAAACTTATCTGTTCCAGAAATGTCAAAATATTTATGGGTAAATGTAGTTCCAATGGCACAGATACGTTTGTGATGTGACACTGTAGTTACTTGAATGAACTGAAATACTACGATACGAAAAATGCGAGTAAAGTACATTCGTGTGTAACGTTTCTTTACTCGGCACTCGATGGCGTACCCGTTACTCAGTAATGAATATATACGGTTTGTTACAGCATACACTTGTTAATTCCCCGAATTAGCGCGCTCATACAAAAAAACAAAAACATCAATTCACGCATCAATGGTGTACAACACTACAAACTTATCTGTTCCAGAAATGTCAAAATATTTATGAGTAAATTGTAGTTCCAATTTTAGTCGCCGGCACAGATACGTTTGTGATGTGACACTGTAGTTACTTGAATGAACTGAAATACTACGATACGAAAAATGCGAGTAAAGTACATTCGTGTGTAACGTTTCTTTACTCGGCACTCGATGGCGTACCCGTTACTCAGTAATGAATATATACGGTTTGTTACAGCATACACTTGTTAATTCCCCGAATTAGCGCGCTCATACAAAAAAACAAAAACATCAATTCACGCATCAATAGTGTACAACACTACAAACTTATCTGTTCCAGAAATGTCAAAATATTTATGGGTAAATGTAGTTCCAATGGCACAGATACGTTTGTGATGTGACACTGTAGTTACTTGAATGAAGTGAAATACTACGATACGAAAAATGCGAGTAAAGTACATTCGTGTGTAACGTTTCTTTACTCGGCACTCGATGGCGTACCCGTTACTCAGTAATGAATACATACGGCTGGTTACAGCATACACTTGTAAATTCCCCGAATCAGCGCGCTCATGCAAAAATCAAAAACATCAATTCACGCATCAATGGTGTACAACACTACAAACTTATCTGTTCCAGAAATGTTAAAATATTTATGGGTAAATGTAGTTCCAATGGTACAGATACGTTTGTGATGTGACGCTGTAGTTACTTGAATGAACTGAAATACTACGATACGAAAAATGCGAGTAAAGTACATTCGTGTGTAACGTTTCTTTACTCGGCACTCGTTGGCGTACCCGTTACTCAGTAACGAATACATACGGCTGGTTACAGCATACACTTGTAAATTCCCCGGATTAGCGCGCTCATGCTAAAAAACAAAAACATCAATTCACGCATCAATGGTGTACAACACTACAAACTTATCTGTTCCAGAAATGTCAAAATATT
The DNA here is from genome assembly GCA_963931975.1 of Cataclysta lemnata. Taxonomy (NCBI): domain Eukaryota; kingdom Metazoa; phylum Arthropoda; class Insecta; order Lepidoptera; family Crambidae; genus Cataclysta; species Cataclysta lemnata. The sequence goes on from OZ008338.1 coordinate 27,170,693, forward strand.
TATGGGTAAATGTAGTTCCAATGGCACAGATACGTTTGTGATGTGACACTGTAGTTACTTGAATGAACTGAAATACTACGATACGAAAAATGCGAGTAAAGTACATTCGTGTGTAACGTTTCTTTACTCGGTACTCGATGGCGTACCCGTTACTCAGTAACGAATATATACGGTTTGTTACAGCATACACTTGTTAATTCCCCGAATTAACATACAAAAAAACAAAAACATCAATTCACGCATCAATGGTGTACAACACTACAAACTTATCTGTTCCAGAAATGTCAAAATATTTATGAGTAAATTGTAGTTCCAATTTTAGTCGCCGGCACAGATACGTTTGTGATGTGACACTGTAGTTACTTGAATGAACTGAAATACTACGATACGAAAAATGCGAGTAAAGTACATTTGTGTGTAACGTTTCTTTACTGGGTACTCGATGGCGTACCCGTTACTCAGTAACGAATACATACGGCTGGTTACAGCATACACTTGTAAATTCCCCGGATTAGCGCGCTCATTCTAAAAAACATAAACATCAATTCACGCATCAATGGTGTACAACACTACAAACTTATCTGTTCCAGAAATGTCAAAATATTTATGGGTAAATGTAGTTCCAATGGCACAGATACGTTTGTGATGTGACACTGTAGTTACTTGAATGAACTGAAATACTACGATACGAAAAATGCGAGTAAAGTACATTCGTGTGTAACGTTTTTTTACTGGGTACTCGATGGCGTACCCGTTACTCAGTAACGAATACATACGGCTGGTTACAGCATACACTTGTGAATTCCCCGGATTAGCGCGCTCATGCTAAAAAACAAAAACATCAATTCACGCATCAATGGTGTACAACACTACAAACTTATCTGTTCCAGAAATGTCAAAATATTTATGGGTAAATGTAGTTCCAATGGCACAGATACGTTTGTGATGTGACACTGTAGTTACTTGAATGAACTGAAATACTACGATACGAAAAATGAGAGTAAAGTACATTCGTGTGTAACGTTTCTTTACTGGGTACTCGATGGCGTACCCGTTACTCAGTAACGAATACATACGGCTGGTTACAGCATACACTTGTTAATTCCCCGAATTAGCATACAAAAAAACAAAAACATCAATTCACGCATCAATGGTGTACAACACTACAAACTTATCTGTTCCAGAAATGTCAAAATATTTATGAGTAAATTGTAGTTCCAATTTTAGTCGCCGGCACAGATACGTTTGTGATGTGACACTGTAGTTACTTGAATGAACTGAAATACTACGATACGAAAAATGCGAGTAAAGTACATTTGTGTGTAACGTTTCTTTACTGGGTACTCGATGGCGTACCCGTTACTCAGTAACGAATACATACGGCTGGTTACAGCATACACTTGTAAATTCCCCGGATTAGCGCGCTCATTCTAAAAAACAAAAACATCAATTCACGCATCAATGGTGTACAACACTACAAACTTATCTGTTCCAGAAATGTCAAAATATTTATGGGTAAATGTAGTTCCAATGGCACAGATACGTTTGTGATGTGACACTGTAGTTACTTGAATGAACTGAAATACTACGATACGAAAAATGAGAGTAAAGTACATTCGTGTGTAACGTTTCTTTACTGGGTACTCGATGGCGTACCCGTTACTCAGTAACGAATACATACGGCTGGTTACAGCATACACTTGTTAATTCCCCGAATTAGCATACAAAAAAACAAAAACATAAATTCACACATCAATGGTGTACAACACTACAAACTTATCTGTTCCAGAAATGTCAAAATATTTATGAGTAAATTGTAGTTCCAATTTTAGTCGCCGGCACAGATACGTTTGTGATGTGACACTGTAGTTACTTGAATGAACTGAAATACTACGATACGAAAAATGCAAGTAAAGTACATTCGTGTGTAACGTTTCTTTACTGGGTACTCGATGGCGTACCCGTTACTCAGTAACGAATACATACGGCTGGTTACAGCATACACTTGTAAATTCCCCGGATTAGCGCGCTCATGCTAAAAAACAAAAACATCAATTCACGCATCAATGGTGTACAACACTACAAACTTATCTGTTCCAGAGATGTCAAAATATTTATGGGTAAATGTAGTTCCAATGGCACAGATACGTTTGTGATGTGACACTGTAGTTACATGAATGAACTGAAATACTACGATACGAAAAATGCGAGTAAAGTACATTCGTGTGTAACGTTTCTTTACTCGGCACTCGATGGCGTACCCGTTACTCAGTAACGAATATATACGGTTTGTTACAGCATACACTTGTTAATTCCCCGAATTAACATACAAAAAAACAAAAACATCAATTCACGCATCAATGGTGTACAACACTACAAACTTATCTGTTCCAGAAATGTCAAAATATTTATGAGTAAATTGTAGTTCCAATTTTAGTCGCCGGCACAGATGCGTTTGTGATGTGACACTGTAGTTACTTGAATGAACTGAAATACTACGATACGAAAAATGCGAGTAAAGTACATTCGTGTGTAACGTTTCTTTACTGGGTACTTGATGGCGTACCCGTTACTCAGTAACGAATACATACGGCTGGTTACAGCATACACTTGTAAATTCCCCGGATTAGCGCGCTCATGCTAAAAAACAAAAACATCAATTCACGCATCAATGGTGTACAACACTACAAACTTATCTGTTTCAGAAATGTCAAAATATTTATGGGTAAATGTAGTTCCAATGGCACAGATACGTTTGTGATGTGACACTGTAGTTACTTGAATGAACTGAAATACTACGATACGAAAAATGCGAGTAAAGTACATTCGTGTGTAACGTTTCTTTACTCGGCACTCGATGGCGTACCCGTTACTCAGTAACGAATATATACGGTTTGTTACAGCATACACTTGTTAATTCCCCGAATTAGCGCGCTCATACAAAAAAACAAAAACATCAATTCACGCATCAATGGTGTACAACACTACAAACTTATCTGTTCCAGAAATGTCAAAATATTTATGAGTAAATTGTAGTTCCAATTTTAGTCGCCGGCACAGATACGTTTGTGATGTGACACTGTAGTTACTTGAATGAACTGAAATACTACGATACGAAAAATGCGAGTAAAGTACATTCGTGTGTAAGGTTTCCTTATTGGGTACTCGATAGCGTACCCGTTACTAATAACGAATACATACGGCTGGTTACAGCATACACTTGAAAATTCCCCGGATTAGCGCGCTCATGCTAAAAAACAAAATCATCAATTCACGCATCAATGGTGTACAACACTACAAACTTATCTGTTCCAGAAATGTCAAAATATTTATGGGTAAATTGTAGTTCCAATTTTAGTCGCCGGCACAGATACGTTTGTGATGTGACACTGTAGTTATTTCTAATAAATCACGAATTGACTGATCAATAAAGTAATTTACAAAAGCCGAAACACGAATGTTAACAATTTTGTCGATAAAATCAATCCAAAGATTGCAATTGTAAAAAAGAGATTTATATGGGTCATAAATCTCTTTTTTCGTTTTACAACCAAACGTACGATTATTTAAAACCCAAACCAAGTTTTTTAGGCGGGCACTAAATTCAAAAGAGATTTGTGTAAAAACCTTCTTAAACCAACCAAAAAACCGACGGTTAAATAGTTATCGCTTGTTTTACGTTTCGGTGAACTCGTGCCTTAATGTATTTCATGAACCCTAGAACATTTGATACTCGCCTCTACGAGATCTCAACGCCACTAGGTTCGTAGTATTTGATGTGAAACAATTTTGCGTATCAAACTCGCGTACTGTAAGAATTTATAATTTATTTTTATTTATACCAACCTTTCGATCGATATACTTTGACGATAGTTGTTTCAATTGAGACTCTTGTAAAATTTGGTCTACCCATAACCGCGATGATCGGAATTAGCCGTGTGGTGACGGCAGAGTAGAATACAATTGTCACCACCCCTATCTCGCTCGCGGGTGTCGTACAAGGCGACTAAGAGTGCTTTGTCATAGCCAGGGATGGCGGGGCAGCGTCCCTGGTGCACCACCATTGGACATGCCCGGTGGATGGTAATAGGTAGGCTCGCCCCCTATTACGAAATTTTATTTACACCTGCACATGTGCCTAACCCGTCCGGGATATACAAACAAAGGCGTGTCTCATCGCTATATGCAGAACACTCATACAGCAGATTGTTTAAAGTGTTAACGTAGCATTTGTGCCGTGCTCCGGAGGGCACATGATGCTGTCAGTCTCGGCTGCATCTGCCTGCAGTCGCACCCACTAATCTCAACAGGTATGCGTGGCCGGTTTTGGCTCAATCCCCCCCTCCACTATAGTCCGACCAAGTTTGTGCGCGACCTTCCTGTGGTATGAGACTGTGGCAGGGACAGTGCGCTCTGGGCGCGTTTTCCCTCCTGCCCGCATCGCCCGCCCCCGTTGGCATCTGGAGTGCCGCGTCCCCCACCACGTCCCTCAAACCGTAGGAGGGTCGCGCACGAACTTGTCGGACTATAGCATCGGGGAAAGCCCGCGCTCCCACTGTGGGGACTTCATAAGGCTGATCATGATGTAACTACAGTAATACCCCACTTAGGTGGCACCGAGCGTTAACCACATAAGGGTGCTTTTCCACCGGAGATGTGGGAGGGCGTTGCGAGGGATGTGATTGAGGAGAACCAATAATATCACTCAACTTTGCATAACTGGGGATGCGTTGCGAGGGATGTGATTGAGGAGAACCAATAATATCACTCAACTTTGCATAACTGGGGATGCGTTGCGAGGGATGTGATTGAGGAGAACCAATAATATCACTCAACTTTGCATAACTGGGGATGCGTTGTGAGGGATGTGATTGAGGAGAACCAATAATATCACTCAACTTTGCATAACTAGGAAAATGGTGTGATTGCATTGGTTCTCCAAATCCTCGCACAGCTCTGGTTTTAAATTTAAATATATTTTTTTAAATTTTAAATTCAATATTAAACACAATAAATTATGTATAACTAGGGTCGGAAGCCAAAACAATATAAATAATAAAAATTTACTTGTTAAAATCTTGGAATATACAAAAATAAAATTACAAACCGAAAGTATTTTGATATTGAGCACTTCATAAGATCTAACGAGGAAGCTTGACGGCTCAAAGATAATTTTATCACCCGTAAAATTACAATAATTTCAACAATTTAGCAGCGGATGCGAGCTCGATTCCCGCCGCAAGATCATAATTTTTCGAAATTCTTTTTCTAACCAGCAAAATCTTTGTACTAATTTTTCTAACATTTATATAATGATAAAATTAAAATCAAATAGTTTTTTATTCCTTGTTTGGTTTTTGACAATATTTTTAAAAACAATGTTTCAAGTGGATTTGGTAATCGGGTAACTCCGGGTTCACGTAAGTCGAGGTATTACTGTATCTTCAAATTGACTGATTGTTGTTAGATCATTGTGGGTGTATGTTCAGTGCGCATGCCGGTTGCGTTCGCTGGATGTAGGTGCCCAAGCGAAAAGTTGGATGATGTGTGCGTTGGTGAGTGAGTGTAGCTTATAATTATATGGCGTCTGTGCCGCCTATTCACAGATATATATTTTCATATTCAATATTGGTTTCGTGATCGTGGCATTCTATGAATATACCCCATAATATTATGTATCAAATTATTTCTTGGGTGTCTAGTACATAAAAGTTCATATTCATATACACTTGTATATTCTTTATCGACGAAAAAAGCATAGGCGTAAAGTCATCTTATCAATTTGTATTTACGACTATACTCCATTTCGTACTAAAACAAAAGGAAAACAAATTAGTGGGTTTTACTTTTGTTTGTGGTTCAGATTAGGTTTATACGCGAGAAGAATATAATCAGTATTTTATATTTAGTAGTTATCTTTATACCATAGTGAAAACATACATTAAGGATAAAATTCTCTTAAGGATTGTGTAGCCCATAATATATGCTACTATATCAGAGTATATACTAAGCGTGTTAGACTAATAAGGTACTATATAATTGCATTTACATAAGTTTATTGGCTATTACTAATCAACTTAGCGACAGACTTAGTTAAGGGTATTTGTAATATGTATTGTGTTAGGTTTAAGCTTAATGTTATCAAAGCAGAGTAGTTGTAGTATAATATTCGCGCCTTATTTGTGATATCCAAGTGTAGTCTAAATAGATACTGTCATATAATAGGTATTGTTGCGCTTATTTCCATAAGCACCCTTTGCTTCGTTCAAACTGTCATATCGGCAGGTATTGTGAACAAAACAAGGGGACTTGTGAAAGTAATCGTAGTCTTCACGAATGTAGTTGGTGACCTAACTAACTGCACACCACTACATAACTTGTGTAGTTATTTTTCTTCACAAACTAGTTATGTTGTAAATTCAACTTGAACCCAATGGAATGCTTTTAAACATGTCGATTTAAGGGAAACTTACGTGTCGTAAGTGACAAAAGTACGCAATTACTAAACGAATGAGACCGTCTCCATGTATATAATGTCCGTATGTAAGGACATGTTTGTGATACTGGAGATGGTTAAGGTAGAATTCCGCGCAAGGCGGCCAGCAGCGAGACAGACTCGACACATCTAGACAAGTGGAGACGATACAGCCTTTCCATCGAACGAATGTCAGCTACGTGCCACTTGGCTAGGCGCCTAGAGTTCTCTGCACAAAAGAAGTCCCTCCATTTTCGCTCTTATTGCAAAGATCTAAGGTTTAAGCCAAGGGACTTCTTTCGAGGCGCGAACTCTAGAAACGCTCGTGGTGCGTTGTCGCCGACCGTTGCGTCCGCGCTGTGCGGAGGCCTGTCTTTAGAAATAAGGTCTTACCGTGTAACTATTGGTTCTCTCATATACACAACAGAGTAAGGGCCTGTTTCATATCGACAAGTAAGTCCTAAGTAGCTTACTTCGCACATCATTTGACAGTTGTAATATCATATATATGTCAATTGAACTGCGAAGTAACCTACTTCGAACTTACTTGTCGATTGCGAAACAGGCCCTAAATATATTTTTGCTATGTGCACATTTACACAGAAGTATTTAATGGTGCGCGTATTTTGATATGAACCTCAGAATACGCGCGCTTTGTTTCGTATAAATTGTTAATTTGTGACAAATTAATTGGTTGTTCGTGAAACTTACATTTTCTTATGCACCGTACCGGCTTACATAATAATTTTATATTATTATCTAAAATGATTTTTCTACTCAAAAATCTGTGTGGTAGCGCCCAGATTTATTTTTATATATTTTTTTAAAAGTAATAATAGGTATTAGTGTTAAGCCTTAGGTTAAACGAGCTGTTTCATTTCTTCTTGTTGAGTCGGTGTATGGTATGCTGAATATTTTTAATTCTAGATGACGCGATATAATATTGATGTACGGATTTTCTTAGGCTTGAGTAATATCGTATGGAATTCACGGGTGTGGGGTCACAATATTATTTTTATTGATGTTTTTTTTATTATTTAAAGTAAGTTAATGACGACTTGTATTTTAACTGAAACGTTAATATTAATTGGTAGATCAATTGAGAGAGTACTCAAAAATTAAAAGAGCAATGTACCCCCTCTACAACCCACTATCGGAACGCGACGGCGGTTGTGCGCCTGCGCATTTATAACCTCAACGGTTCAAAATAGTGTTGGAAATGCCGGCTTTCTTCAGCATTCGAGTGAATGCGGATGCTTTATGTTTGTTGTTGTGGCAAATGTTATGTGCCGTTTCTGGAGAATCAGGTAGCTATCGAAGCGAGCGATACACACGACAGACACACAGTCGCGTCACATTATTAGGTATATTCATTTGGAGCAATTGGTGCTGAGAAACCAATTTAATTGAAATCTCATCTTCTTCTCTGTTGAAAATCTTAACAGATGCCATTTTATAAAAAGTGAAAAATACATTATGATCATCACCACTAGCCCTTTTAATGTTCCCACTCACTGCTTGGGCGCGGGCCTTCCCTATGGATGGAGAATATAGGGAGATTGGACCATAACCCACCACGCTGGCCCAGTGCTGGTTGGTGGGTATTACCGACTACAGATGCGTCCGGGACCAACGGCTGAATGTGTCTTCCGAAGCACGAGGAACTCGAGATAGTAAATTTTTGGTCAACTATCCAATGGCCGGCCTTAGGGAATTGCTTAGTTTACGCAATCGCAGGCCAAGCGCGCTATGCGCTATATGCGAATGATGCTCGCTAAAATTCATACATTTGCATAGAACTTATGTCTGTCTCTCTGTCGCAGCTTCACAGGCGCAGCGCCACTGACGGTATAGAGACGCTCGCTTCGAACGGCTACCTTCAATTACTAGCTCCATAGTAGATAGTGGAAGGTTGGTGATTACATTATTCATGTCACAGCTGACCATAAAGTTGACTTTTCCGAGCGCTACGTATACGGAAAATCCCACTTCCTGGTCAGGGGGTGACATAAAACTATGATCTTATACCTCGGGCGATAAAAATAAGGCCTCAGATCGCATGTTTATCGCGTACTTGCGATCTGAGGCATTCTTTGTTTTATCGCCCTTGGTATATTATGTACCATTACTCATGTTTAGTCTCTGTACTTTTGTGATGTGTGAATTTTAAGTTTGAGTTGTTCTTTTTTTCCTTGTCGTGAACGTATCTTATCGTAGGATCTTGACATCCTTGCCAAGATCGACTGCAAGGTACCGGTATGAAATTTACCTTTTGTTGCAACCTCGCCGACTATTACAAGTAACTTTGTAAGGTCACCCCGTGGATTTTAACCAGGTATCTCTTTGTTGAGGAACTGGACGGTGCTCGCTTGAGGCCTACTTTGATGTTTGTCGACGCGACGGAAAATAGAAAAATATTGTAGCAGCGATGTACCTTCCCCAACCGTTATTTATGGTGGTAGAGCCACCGTTCTTGGCCTGGTGGCTCGGCTGCGGTGTACCACCCCGCCGTCCATAGGGGATCGGACAGGGGTCAGATAAAAATATAAAACTAAATTGAAAAGATAAAACAATTACATATACTGTTTCACGATTACTAACCGCCTCCGTGGTCTAGTGGCTCGCCCACCGGAATGAAGATCCAGGGGTCCCGGGTTCGATGTCCAGGGGGGTACAAATTTGTGCTCGGTTTGGTTGGAGTTAGGACTGTTTTCAAGTCCGCCTGGCTAGCTACCGCCATCTTATCAAAATCTGGCGCCATAATAATAATGTTAACAGCATTGTTCTGGCATTGTGTGATAAGATAGCCGGCCCCTCTGTGGTTGAGGGTTCCAGGTGAAGCTCGATTCCATCTTCAGCCCTTATCTTCTCTTACCATCAGGTGAGATGAAGGGCAAGAACTTCCCTGTCTAACATAAAAAAAGATAATTCGTGGAATAATAATTATATATGCGTAATTCGTTTAAATATTTTTAAATGAAGACATAACATTTTGGTTAGTTATATTATTTTTAATCTGACTGACTGAAACACTATTCACAGTGAGTGACGTCAGTTGTTTGTAATCATGAACGAAACGGGTATACTTACCTATAAGTTGTCTCAATAGATACCACACATTTGTGGTTGTATCGTCGTGGGTTTTCGCGGCATTTTGTGACGAAGAATATTAAAACATTATTTTGGGTACCTAAAGGCTAGAAATAAATAAAATTTTATTTATAGCTGAATAGTGCCCACGTAGATTAATTTCAAATGCTTCTGAAAAATGTCCGATTCCCTAGCAGCGATTGCATAGTACTCTTGTCTTGCTCGCGGATGGTGGATAGCAGACTATTACAGGCATGAGAGATTGACACCTAATTCTCCAAGTATTTTTCTTTTATTCAAATTATATTGGTCCGTGTTACTCCCAAATTCAAGGCCATGTTGGCCCACATACAGTTAATTGAAAAAATATTACAGTGATCAACACTTATTCTATATTGAAACCGTTATTTTTTATTAATGAAGGGGTACAGTCAAGTTCTGGTCCAATTGACAACATTTCATTTTTTCAACACACCTTTATTACGATGTTATATGAAATTAAACCGAAAATGAAGACACCCATATTTTTTGTCTCTTTTGAATTTCGTCGTTTTCATACAAAAAATCGTGATTGAAATACCGGTCATTCTAAACAGACGTAAGCGCTAAATGACGTCACCGTAATGGACGAATGGCGAAATCACTCTTGACGCGAAAAATAAAAAGATCACTTGTCAAAATTGACGAACTGGCGTTTGCGATGTAGAAAATAATTTTTTTTCGGAAATGTTTGAAATCAATTTCAAAGTATAATACGTTTTAAATTAAAGTTTATAAAGGATTTCAATTTATTGCTACTCTATTAATGTTAATTTCGACGATGAAAATTAATGACATTGGATTTGATTTATGACTGACGTCTGTTTTTTGTTCTTCCGTCTAGGAAGGCAAACTTTTTAATTCATACATCCACGACTGTGATGTCATCGCATGTATTTTACATTTTATTTTTGTTCACTGTAGATAAGTAATAAAAAATTTAATAAGATTATTTTCGAAGTCATGATTGAAAAATAAAGAAACGGTATTTTTGGTTTGGGGGGGTTGTCATTTTTAAAATGTTGTCAATTGCTATTTTTTCTAATGTGATTTATAAACACTGTGTACGAAACTCGTTTTAAATGTAAGTAGCATAGTCTACATTATTTCCACCTGGTGCAAGCTTTCGTCATCTAGCAACAATTTACATAGCAGCTACGTCTCGTCTCGAGGCCAGCCCGGCTAGCATGACCACCGAAACACGATATGATATAAACGGTATAAAGATGCTATAAAGATCCATAGGTTTTTGACAGTTGAAAGCGATAAATGGCTATATCATATCGTGTTTCGGTGGTCGTGCTAGACGGGCTGGACCACCGATGGAGAGGCTGTTTTAGTTTCCAACTGGTTTTTTGTAAAGAAAGTAGGACCTATGAGAAATTCGAAGATCAAGAGAAAAGAATTACGGTTTACAAACCGTATTTAAAAAATGCGTTTTTGTTTTTCGCGTGTACAATTGGACTCTAAACTTCTGAGCTCTCTACAGCCGTAGCACAAGCCGACGACAATGTATGTTTGTGTAATATCTTACGATTAATAAACTAGCGACCGTTCGCCGCCGAACACAATATCAAGATTATATTCATTGCAATCATACAATAAATTTTACATAACTCGTTGATCTATTTCGGTTGTCATATAGCGTAGGTTTCTTTTCTGTTCGTTTCGTGTCTTTATCGATTTTCGTTTGATGTCATCTTTGTTTCACTCGTCTTTGTTTAACTGGTGGTAGAGCCGGTCCCTTTCGCCAGCCGGCTCGACTGCGTAGGTACCACCCCCTCGTCTCGCCCCCGTGTAGAGCAGTCAGCTACATATACTGCTGCTTGAAGAGCGAGGGATGGCAATCTCTCAAAGGCGTCTGGAGCGTAACACCTTAGTCTCCAATATTTTCTTTTTACTTGGTCTTTGGCATTATTACTGTTATTTTGTCCCAAAATTATGTCCTTCCTTCTAATAATCGTTGTTTCTTTTTTGTAAAACTACCCCATTCTATGTTAACTGGTGGTAGAGCCGGTCCCTTCGCCAGCCGGCTCGACTGCGTAGGCACCACCCCCTCGTCTCGCCCCCCGTGTAGAGCAGTCAGCTACATATACTGCTGCTTGAAGAGCGAGGGATGGCAATCTCTCAAAGGCGTCTGGAGCGTAAAACCTTAGTCTCCAATTATTTTTTTTTACTTGGTCTTTGGAATTATTACTGTTATTTTGTCCCAAAATTTCATCGTTTTTCTGAATTTCTTAATACCAACAATTATTAAAATTGAGTTATCCCTTTCTTGTTAACCCCATTCTGTGTTAAATGGTGGTAGAGCCGGTCCCTTCGCCAGCTGGCTCGACTGCGTAGGGACCACCCCCGGCCCCTCTCGTCTCGCCCCCGTGTAGAGCAGCGACCTACATACACTGCTGCTCGAAGAGCCAGGGCTGGAAACCTCTGTAAGGCGGGAGGAGCTCAATTTACTTCGTCTGCAGCATTATTGCTGTTATTTTCTCCCCAAATTATGTCTTTCTAATAATTGTTGTTTCTTTTTCATAAATTTCAACTACCCCATTCTATGTTAACAGTTCCCAATTTTATGTTATAGTTTGGAAAAGTCAGCCCGACACGCTCATGCAGTTTTACAACCAGGTATCTATTGTAGCGCGGAATGTTTGGATTCATAGATGTAAAGCTTCATGAGCTTTCGGGATGGTTTCCTTTACCTGTTTTTGGTACTCTCGTTTCATTTAGTTAGTTTCATTTAAAATCCTTAATTGTAGAGCCTTTCACTTGGCCTGTTGGTTCTACTAAGCTGGCATCTTGTCCTTATAACGCTAAAACAACATTTGCGAAGGAGAGATGGTAGTTTGTTGAAGGCACACGGAGCGTAACATCTAAGTCTCCCCTGTTTTGTTAAAAAGATTGTTAGTTTCTTTGGCATTGGCCCCTTGTTTCAACACAACGTCGCTAGGCAATGATTGCTATGTCAGAACTGCTTAGCGACAGTGTGTGGTTGTTTATTGAGGGTTGTTCTTATTGCGTGTTTGCAGGCCAGTGAAGTTTTACATCTTAGATTACTTTATTTTATTCTTGTGTGTAAAACCTCACTAGTCTGGGGTGAAGTTATCGTTGTTACATAAAGAGTTTGTCAAATTGATACTGTACCCTTCGTGCGGCTGCCTAACTAGTGACGACGATTTTAAAATCTAAAATCCACTTTGAATCGTTAGAATATGACCAGGAAAGGAATGAAGAACAAATCAGGGAAAAAGGAAACTAGCGATTCTCGTTGAGTAGTTATAAACTTAGAGCTGAAAAGGAAAAATAGTCTATCTTCACCGGTCAAGCAGATGCAACAACGGTACCGTAGCAATTTGTCTTTGTTATAAGACTTTCATACGGTCTTCCTGTTATAACTGTACTTCTGACTGAGTCGTTTTGTGAGTAAAGTTAATTATGATGCTCGTGTCTTGTTTTATAGTAAAGTTTGGAAGTTGGTATAGGATTTGAAATTAGTATTGTTATTGTTGGAAATTGGGAAAAGTATTGTTATTGTTGATACGGTATAGATCACTGCAATGATAATCACAGTAGTATGGGTTTTGTAGAAATCCGTGAGTGAATTGAGTCAAGAAAAAGTTGTGTTAATTGGCAGTTCCAGTTAAATCTAATAATTTTTCTCTAAAATAATCGGAATACATTAGCAAATTCAATATAATCGAAATCCAATCATCCTGAAAAGCCATCTCGATTCACCCAGATATGTCTCTACATACCCAATTTTACAGTGAATCCATGTAAAGTGATCTTACCCACAGACATAATGTTATTAAAAAAGAAATTATATTTCTATTTTATATATCCCCAATTTCGACACTTGAAAATTTTATATTACACCTAACTGTGTTCCAAATTTAAAAGTTCTATTTCCTAATATCCTGTTTCAAATTCTATTTCATCTTTTTCTATTCTGTCCTTTCTCTGCCATTTTCATGGATGGTCTCATTTGGAATTCTCCTATGGTCTTCTGCTATAACTGTCCTGCTGACGAGTGGTGTTATCAGTACAATAAATGTTATGTTTCAGTTGTCGGTTCGACAATTAGTTTACGGAATTAGCATTGTTACCATCAGAAGTTGTGAATTAGTATTGTTATTGGGTTGATTTACTGAGAATCATCAAATGGCCTACTCTTCGAGAGTCAGTTATAACTATCCAACATGATATTTCAAATCCATGCCCTTTTTCACTTTGATGTTTTACAATCATACTTTATTATTATTGCCCTGTTTGCTAATATAATTTTTTCAATTACAATATAATGTCATGTATTTTTTCTCCATGTTCGACATCCTAATCTAAATTGTCACATCTCCTTAATTCCTGTTATAACTGTACTTCCGTCGAATAATTTCATCAGTGGAGTGAATGTTGATGTTTAGAAGCAGTCTGTTTATATTGTAACATCTGTTGAGATTCGTTTAGCCTTGGAAATTGGTATTGTTACTGTTGGGAAAGGAAAGTTATAGATAACTGCAGTGATATATAACTGCAATAAAGAACATGTAGAAATGCGTGAATAAACAGATACGTTACCAAAAATAAGACAGTATATTCGTAAGGGTCATATGGCTTGAATACATCTTAAATTATAATCGCAGTACAAGGCCAGATTTACTACTACAAATGGCGGTGGTCCTGGAAAATGAAACACCTGAATTGTCACCTCTGTTTAATCCGACATTTCTACACATTCTGATTTATGGTGGATCAAAGTGGCCTTCTTCTCAGGTGTCAGTTATAACAGTTAGTCACTATAAGTGAAATGCCGGCCGTTATGTTAAAATCCGTTTTTAATTAATGTCCGTTTATAAATTCTAAAACAATTTTCATCAGTTTTCATCCTATTAAAAGTCGTTTGTCTAAATTATCTAATCTCCCTCTGGAAATACTTCACGTTCTTTCTGTTATAACTGCACTACTGACGAGTCAATTGTTCATGTTTGAGATATGTCAATATTATATAGTAATGTTTGTTTGGCTTTACGATTGGAAATTAGTATTGTTATTGTTGGGAAAGAAAGATACAGACAGTCTAACTGATTTTTACTGTAAATAGGGTGACTATAAACCCGTGAGTCAATAGAGACAAAATGCCCTATCTTATTTGGTAGTGTATACCCGGTAATTTGTCTCCGTTACCCTGGCATATACACCCTAATTTACAGTGAAAATATATTAATTGTCCTTGTCTTCAGGAGTCAGCTATAACAGCTTATCATCTTATCATTATAATTATTTGAAATCATGACATCTTATTACATTATCTTCTTCTTTTTCTTCTTACATTATTTCTGAAATATTTTATTCGACAGGAGGAAATATTTCTATAGTATTAATTTTGAAGTTGTTTATTGGTTCATATCGTTATTCAAATGCAATTTTCATGTATTTATTTGGCTCTTCATCATCGATTTTCTAACTTAATTTGTCTCATTCTCATCATATTTGATTAGCTATGTTCATTCTGTTATAACTGTACTACTAGCGGAGTTACTTTATCAGTAATTGTTGATGTTTGAGATTTGTCTATTTTAATGATGTTGGTTCGAAAAAATTACAGTTGAATATTTTTTTTGTTAGAAAAAGAAGACGTCCGTAAGTGAATAGAGACAAAAAAGGCGTGAACTTGTATTCAGGTGTCATTTGCAACCGTCAATGATTATATCTCAAATCGATTTTTACATCTTTTCTATCAATTTGGATTACTTTAAATTCTACTAGAAAGATTTTTCTAGTAGAATTCAGAAAACCCTTTAAACTTTATTTAAAGGGTTTTCTGAATTACATACCGAGTTTCAAATTCAAGTGCAAATAAGTTTAAATAGTTAAATGATCTTTGAAAATTGGTTTGGGATTGGAGTTCATTGTTGTTGTAGTTGGAAAAGAAAAAATATATAACGTAAGGATAGTTTTATCCAGAGAAATATGAATTATGCAATGCAAATTTTTTTACAAAATGATAACTACGAAAACTTAAATGAAAATTACTACATAAGGAATCTTGAAGATCTCATAATTTTGACGTGTGCTACGGCGGCTAGAGACTCCTATCTCATTCCTTAACATAAAAACAAAATTTACTGTGTCATTCATTTATATTTTTGTGTTTGGAGTTATTACATTATAGCTCTACGGCTTGAGTTCGGTACAAATCCATTGTCTTGTGGTAACAGTGATCGTTTTTATTTAAGCCGTGTGGTGACGGCAGAATATAATACAATTGTCACCACCCCTTCCTCACCCGTGGGTGTCGTAGAAGGCGACTAAGGGTTTCAAATTAAACCAAGGAATGGGCAGCAGCGTTCCTTGTGTAATATCTATCGGACTGCGAACGCGCCCGTTACACATTGGGACCTAATGCCTTCAGGTTCCAATGTAGGGCGTTTTTGTGTGTGTTTATTTTTGGGTGTTTATTTTGTCTTGTGTTCACAGATGACCATTGGTGGTAGAGCCGCTTACTTAGCCTGGCGGCTCGGCTGCATAGTAGTACCACCCCCTCATCCCAACGCCATCGTTGTAAGGCAAAATTGTGCTTGACGGATGAGGGATAGCAGTTTTGGCTTCCGGAGCTTAACACCTATGTCTCCACATTGTCCCCCTTTCCATGTCTTTATTCTTTGATCCGTGCTGAGTCGGTTCATATCATATTTCTTTCCTATCTTTAACACGGTTTTGTCGGTCCCTTTATCAACCTCGACACTATTCTGTATCACATCTGTACAGCAGTTGTTTAGAACTTTAGACTGCTGCTTGAAGGTGGGATCCTCAAGGCACTCAGAGCACAAAAGGTTTTCAAGCAAGTTTGAATCACTTGCCAGAGCCGTTGTTACTTATTGGCTCTACTGCTCAGTCCTCGCCCCAGGAGTCTGAACTATATTTGATCGCTGGGGCGAGGAGTGGCAGTTGGGATGGCACATGACACCCAACATTAGTGTCTAATCGATGTCCCTTGCTGAATATTATAAAGTCCATCTTTATCAAAATTGTCCCTTCAAACCCCTTCATCTTCTCTTACCTCTTTTTTTACTCCCTTCTTTACATCATTTATACCTACCCCTCTCCCAACTTTCTACTGCCCTCCTCCCAAATTTATACCACCTCCTATCAACATTTCCACCCCCACCCCCCCAAATTTTGTCACCCCTTCCCAAAACTCTACCATCCCCTCCCAACATGTAGAATGTTTCATCCTCTTTCAACATTTAACTACACCTTTCCTACATTCTGCGACACCGTTCCTTACGATCCCCCTCTCACGCCCTTGGCGACTTCATTCGCACTCTTATCTCTTCATTAATCCCATTATTAGTGTTTATTTCAATATTTTAGTCATATCAAAGTATTAATTAAGTATATATTAGTCATTTCTATACCCTCACTGACTGGAATGCGCACCTCTGGTGTCTTAGAATGCTAATGATTAGCTAGGTATGGCAAATAACAGAAACATTTGACTTAAACACCACTGTCTAATAGATGATGCTTGTCCAAAATTGAATCATACGAAACAAATTTCATCTTTATCTATATCTCATCTCTATCTTTCATACATTTGTCTCATCTCCTAATACCCCCACATCTCATTCGCCTCAACATCAGTGTATAAAGATAACGCTTGTCCGTTGCAGAGTTGATTTGTCGCATCTTTATTAACATCACATCTCCAAATCCCCTTCATCTCTTTCATCTCCAATCTCCTACATTTCTCTTTCATCTAAATCCCCCTCATCTCTTTCACCTCAACATCATGTGTCCAACATCGCATCATTTTAACCAAACTACATCTTCGTCAACATTCATCTCGTCTCATACATTACTCTTATCCCTAACCCCCACATCTCTTTCACCAACAGTGTCAAGTAAGTGACACACTTCCAAAGTTGAACTTTATCGACATTTATCTCATCTCATACATTTCTCTTATCGCTATCCCATCTCTTTCACCAACAACAGTGTCAAATATATGACTCTCTTCCAAAGTTGAACTTTATCAACATTCATCTCGTCTCATACATTTCTCTTATCGCTATCCCATCTCTTTCACCAACAACAGTGTCAAATATATGACTCTCTTCCAAAGTTGAACTTTATCAACATTCATCTCGTCTCATACATTTCTCTTATCGCTATCCCATCTCTTTCACCAACAACAGTGTCAAATATATGACTCTCTTCCAAAGTTGAACTTTATCAACATTCATCTCGTCTCATACATTTCTCTTATTGCTATCCCATCTCTTTCACCAACAACAGTGTCAAATATATGACTCTCTTCCAAAGTTGAACTTTATCAACATTCATCTCGTCTCATACATTTCTCTTATCGCTATCCCATCTCTTTCACCAACAACAGTGTCAAATATATGACGCTCTTCTAAAGTTGAACTTTGTCAATATTCATCTCGTCTCATACATTTCTCAAATCGCTATCCCATCTCTTTTACTAGCAACAGTGTCAAATATATGACTCTCTTCTAAAGTTGAACTTTATCGACATTCATCTCGTCTCATACATTTCTCTTATCGCTATCCCATCTCTTTCACTAACAAGAGTGTCAAATATATGACGCTCTTCTAAAGTTGAACTTTATCAACATTCATCTCGTCTCATACATTTTTCTTATAGCTATCCCATCTGTTTCAATAACACTAGTGTCAAATAGATGACGCTCTTTCAAAGTTGAATCATTTCATTCAAATTACATCTTTATCTTTATCAGCCTCTCATCTCTAAATCTCGTCACTCGTCAGGAATATTTCTCTAAAACTTTCTTCTTCTCCTTTACATCTCAAAATCCCCATATCTTAGACCATCAACATCAATGTTAAATTAATGACGCTTTTCAAAGTTGAATCAATTAAATCAACATCTAATTTCTAAACACATCTCTCTCACTTCTAAATCCTGGATGTGAAAGTGATGCTTTCACATCCAAAACACCCCATCTCTTTGGTCTTCTAAAACCCCACATCTCTCTCATCTCCACTAAATTTCTTATTCTCTACCTTTTACACGATTTTGCTCTACACCTACACCCTCCTAACACCACGCACTTCATTTCACCCCACTCCTCTACACTATCATCTACAACTACCCTTCCACCATCCACTACTCGCCCCTCCCCAACTTTCCTTGCACGTCCTATAGCTTATATTTTACAAGTTTTGTCTTCATGAAAAGCTGATGTCGACGTCATCGAGACGTTTTTACTGATTATTCTTCACCTATTAGAGCCATTTCTGCGTTCCAGCTGGCTCTACTGCGTAGCTCTCACCTCTTGCATGGACCACTGTTCCGCTATGGTGAGAGTTGACAGTCGCTTATAGGCACAGTAGACCCAAAAATCTATGTCTACTAGATGAAACTTGCTTGCACCAGTTACATTCGAAATAATTTAAGTTTATTCCAAAATTGTCCAAGCACAATCTAAAATTTATTTATTTTTTTACAAACGGTTTTAAAGTATTTGGAGTATAGCGGACAGACCCTTCATTCATCTCAATTATTCTTTTCTATATTCACTGGTGGGAGAGCTGGTCATTTCGCCAGCCAGCTCGACTGCGTAGGTACCACCCCCTCGCCTAGCTCAACCGTAGAGCAGTAGTTTATGCTGCTCTTTGAAGGCCGAGGGATGGCAGTTATTTGAAGGCGTTCGGAGTTCAACATCTAAGTCTCCTACATTGTTTATTATTTGACCTTTGGCATCATTACTATTAGTTTATCCCAAAGTTTCGTCCCTTTGTTAGCCCTTTAATAATTGAGTTGACCCTTTCTCGTAAATTACGATTACCCCATTCTGTTTCGACTGGTGGTAGAGCCGGTCCCTTGGCCAGCCGGCTCGACTGCGTAGGCACCACCTCCTCGTCTGGCATCACCGTAGAGCAACAGTTTGTCATGCTGCTTTTAGGACGAGGAATGGCAGTTTTTTGTTTCAAGGCGTGTAGAGCATAACATCTGAGTCTCCATAATTTTTCGTTCTGCGTTAAATTATGAAAATTCCGTATTAGTTTGGAATTCACTTTTAGTTTTTATTACAAAGAAATTAATTATGCTATCCCCAAAAATGTTCCTAGTAGCGACTCTAGAGCGTCTACCAAGTTTAGTCTCGAGACGAGGAAAATGAGTTTGATTATTTATCAGACATGACTCTGTAATCTAATGGATGACATTTGCGCGAGTGTTCTAACGAAGTGTGTGAAGTGTTTTGAATGGTTATCCAGACGATAAACTTAAGTGTTGGAAATTAGTACGAATTCTACGAATGCCTGGAAGTTGAAGTGTTTGCTTGTGGTTAGCAGAAAACTATTCAGAAGGTTCGGATATTAACACGGTATAACACCGATAGAGCTTGTGTGGTTTTTAAAATTTTCACACGATGAACGTATCTGTTCATAATGAAGTATGTATACATAGGCGACTATCGGCGATCTACGAGCGGTGATCGTGTGTCAATTTTAAAATGCCTACTCACAATGGAGAGTCAAACCAGCCTGTGTAACTAACTCTATTATAACTATTGATTATTAATGGCATTTTCAAATCTTTCCTATTTCTATGTCTTGCGTCTTCTATTTTCCTTTTCTAAGCAGGCTGATATGATGGTATAGGAATGTAAAGTGCGATGCAATGAAATTCTGAGTGTAGGTATCTCATGGTATAACGGTAATGTACGAAATTTGCTCTTATGTCACTCTTCATCATAGTGACTTAATGAACTTTGTATGCGCTAACGCGCACTTTCTCGTGTCGAGATCATCTTTTAGGTTAAGGAGATAGGAGCATGCAAAAGAAACTAAGATTGGCCAATAAAAACAAAATATATCCCATTCGTGCGTAGGTCTCATTTTTTTGACAGAAAATGGAATGTCGAAAAGCGTTGGTTGTGATTGCTCACATTCTAAACAGTAGCCCGTATAACTGGATATACTATGTTAAAGGTTCGATTAATATTGTAAATGAGACCTTTTGTATGAGGCCCAAATTTGTGTGTCATTGAAAAATCTATATCGTAATCAAAAATCAATTTAAAACGTGTCAATTCGTGGCGATTTTATAACTGAAAGTGCAGATACATGCTCCTAAAATTTAATGTCTCAATGTATCCTATTGTTTATTCTTATCAATTTTCAACTCGAATTTTGAATTTATTTTAGTGAGATAATGTGCTGTGGTATTTTTTACATTCAAATTGGAGAGTGGTGCGACTGCTAACGGGAGCTTGACAAGTTGAGGTAATATTATTACCACGAGTCCAAAGAGCACGACTAGCCACTTAAAGATTTAAAACATGGTCAGGTCTTATTCGTCTAAGACTTTGTAAAAAGCTCTCTTGAGATGCTTTCAGTTAATACCTAAACAGTATTAGTCTGTGGAAGTGTAAACTCGACCACCTATTACGGAAACGTATGAAACAGTGTTTTAAATTTTTTGATGGAACTAGTCGCTGCTAACTTAAGTCAACACCAAGTCAGCCCCCGGAGATTAACATTCGGGAAGCAGTCGCGATGAACAGTATTACTTTTGTGTGGGTTAAACTCTCAGGTCGTGTAAGTGTACTTAATTTTAAGTTACAATTAGTTTACTAACCAACGTCAGTTTATCTGCCGGGCGAAATTTTATTAGATTTTTATACGTGACGTCAAACATGAAATGTGGACGTCCTTTTGTAATTTTGTAATTGTAAGTGTTCGGAACTGATTTTGTACTGATATTGTTATGTAAGTCATTCCGTCGATTGTCAACAAGACACTTGGAAAAGTTCACACCTTTTATAATTATATCTGGTCTATTTTTGGATGTCTTTACTCTCTCTCTCTCTCTAGAATTTTTATCTGTGCTCAACTATTATGTCCTCCGTTGGTCGCACTTATTTATTTAATTATTTTTGTTGACAATTAATGGAGTACTTATATTACGTTACGCTACTAGAGTGCTACGTTTTTATTTGTATATAATTGAAGTATGTTGTGCGCTGATGTGAGTGTAAAAAGTAATAAAAAAGGCAAAGCTTTGGCGTACTTTTGGACTCAATCACGAGGGAAAATACAGGAAACTATTTTGTAAGGGTTTTGTACTGAATGATGCAAAATGTGAAATAGATTGAGTCATAGCACAACATGCTCCAGATTTTAGTAATAAACTCGTGTTTATTTTAAAATTTAGTTTGTAAACCGGCAGTTCCTTCAGGATCAACTAATTTTAAGTTTACGACGGTATTGATTGTGTACGTATTATTTTTCTTGGAAGTATTTCGGTAATAACGACTTACAACATTATTGTATGCATGCTATGTGAATGTTTCATGTAACCAAGTGTATCGTATCCCAGTGTCCCGAATGGATGTCGTATTTAGATATAATCAGTGTATTTGTATATGTCTAACCTGATGTCAATCTCTAGGTCACTATAGATTCGTATTTGTATAACTGTGTACTACGTAATCATTTTTTCTTAACTTTGTTGGCATTCAATCGACTCTAAATTCATCTACTTACTCACTTTTCAACTTTATTCAAAAACTAAACATACATACGCGTAAATTTATTACAGATCACATCTTTCAAAATTATCTTCCACTCACTATCATTTCATTACCAGACTTATGCAATCCACGCACTTATCATCATCATTTTCATTAAACTTTCATCTGCGCACTCATTTACAAATTATATATTTTCAAAACTGTCCTTCATATACTCATCTCATCTATCTCATTGTCTTCTTTCTTCTATCTGCTCCTTTCTCTCTTCCTTTTCAAAAAACTATCACCTCATCTTCATACCTTCTTTGAATTCTCATTTTTCATCATTTTCATCTTTATCTTCGCACTTCTCATGTTTGTCTTCTCACTTCTCATCTTGATCTTCCCATTTCTCATCTTGATCTTCCCACATATCACCTTGATCTTCCCACATCTCATCTTGATCTTCTCACTTCTCATCTTGATCTTCCCACTTCTCATCTTGATTTTCCCACTCGTCATCCTTAACTTCCAACATCTTCATGTATCACGTTACGGCTCTTACCTCATACTTTTTCTAAACATTCATATTTTTGTGATAGTATCTTATGTCGTAAATACGCGGTAGAAATAGGGGAATGCCGGATGCGATAGAAAGCCCTTGTGTGGGATATTTTGGTAACTATCTAGTTCGAATCAAGGTTTGATTGACTATGGATTGCAACCACCTTCGCAGTTGATAAACTCATTGAAACCGCTTCCTTCAAGCCTACCATCATAAAACTAATAACTCGTGAGGCTCATAATTATTTTATAACCCTTTCATAAACTTATAATTCTTCACCCCTTGATGAAAATAGTAAAGTGTTCACTTCATCTATTTGATCACTTTCATTCGATACAATTCACGTTATATTATTTTTAATATTTTTTGTGTTATTGAGATTTTATCAAATTGTGATACAAATTATTCTTCACACTCGTGCCTTGAAGATCTTTAATAATTAATTTTGTTAGGGATCGTTTTGTATCTATATTAAAATATCTTAAATTGGCAAAATTCATGATTTCAAAAAGTGCTTAAATCTATATCTTCCATTTGTTTAATCTTAGTGTTTATTTTTCATTCGAAGATGTTCGAGTTCTTCTTGTAACTTAACGATGCGTGTCCGTATTCGTATTAAAAGACTTAAATTCTTCAACCAATTTAATCTCAACTTAATCTTCTTCATTGTCTTTCTCATTTGTCACATTCTATAATTTTATCCTTCCTTCCTGGAAGCTTTATGTCATTTTCCAAATCAACCATTCACTTACACTTTTATAAATCATCATTCATAACCATTATTCGTCTTCCAAATTTATTAGCCACATAATATTCGCTACATATTCATACATTTCAATTTCAACGTCCACCAATATCATTCGTCTTCCAAACAATCATCATCATCAAATCTCTACTTCTCGTCTTCATCATCTTTGCACCTTTCACATTACTGTATTCTATCTTAACAGAACATTTTCTCATTATTCTCCATTTAATAAATCCAAGTTACATTATCATAACTATTATGTACGCTGGCTCGTTATGCAACAATGAAGATTGTGTTAGTATAAAAAATCAACTTAAGGCATTGCACGCAATTAATTAGCTATTTTAGTCGTCGCCCATCCCTGTTAACTGTAATAAAATTGTACTTAAGCTCAATTTCACATAATAACTTTGTAGCTGTAATTTATTGTTGTTAATAAGGGGCTAGGGCGTTGCACGTGTTAAACGACTGTTTTCCAACGAAGAACAACATTAAGAAACAACTGAACACACTGCAAGACTGCAATGTTGAAAGTTGCTTACTTATACATATCTTATAACACGATGCGTCCAATAAAAGAACTGCATTATTATTGTGTGCTGCAGTGCAGGCCAGCGTATAGTATTTTAAGGATAGGTGTCGCCAAATTTCTATTTGATTAGTTTCAAGCTCTCGGTTTACGGAATATCGGTTAACGGACTAGAATGTGTTACAGTGGATGCGTTTAGATTGGGCAGTTTAAAATTCTGTAACCTACCTTTGGTATTTTCGTTACTGTAATCATTAACTTTTTTATTCCACTAACTGCCGCTCTCAGAGATGTCAATAACTACAATGAGTATTTTATGTCAAAAAAATCGTTGAAATCTAGACCTGAGATCCGGCAGGAATATGGACTAGATTTAAATGGTCATTTTTTTGGACATTAAGTACTCAATAACGTTAAATAACGTCTCTAATTGCGGCAGTAAAAATAACACTTCTTTGGAGATCTGTCATTGGCAAAATTTTCAGACACCGAACGCATCCACTTAGAAAGTTTGGGATGAAAGTTTTGATTGAATTCATATTGTATGAATAGGATATTTGATTCGTTTCGTGTTTGGATAGGACACGATAATATTGACAGTGCAACGAGTGGATCAAAGTCAAAGGAACATTGTAATTATTATTGTTAAAAGGATTGAGTGTGGTATTGCTACGGGGTTTGTATTTAGTGACGGAAATAGAATGAGTTATCGTATACCGAAAGTATATCAAAATTGTTTCGTCTACCTTTCTACAAATATGGAACTATTTTTGACCTAGAGGTCTGCCTAAGATCTTAACTGTATTCGATATAGATGGATTAACGTCTACTAATGTCTGTAGTTGTCATTTCTCTGTAAATCGGTGTTAATATAAACATTTTGGACTTTAATACAATTAATCGTGCATATCATTTGTTTTATTTATTACTTCCTCTTGTATCTCCAGCACCTTGAATTTCCTCAATGTAGTTACTGATATTTATTTATAATATATAAATTCTGTTCCAATTATCATTTACTTATTAGATAATCGTCACCAAGTTGGTGAAATAGGTTCTTGCACATTTAATATTGCTCTGTGTAATGCACATTATAATGTCTCCACTGGACACATAGGAATAATGGGCTATACCCCACCAAGCTGGCCCAGTGTGGCTTGGTGGGTATTAACGAATGCAGATGAAGCCGGGACCGACGGCTTAACGTACCCTCCGAAGTACGGAGGAAATCCAGATAATAGGTATAGTTCACAAAGTACTTTGTATATATAGTTTAGGTCACTTATCTTAGCGGACATTGCTTGGTTTCTACAAGCGCGCTAAGCTACTGCGCTATCGAACTCCTGTTACCTATCTGTTTCTTAGCTGCTGCCGAAAAGTTAAACCCGCGCCCGTATTAAGTAAACCGAATTCAGTTGCTTTGGTCTACCCATCTCTCTCATTCATTGAGAATAATAGCAAAGTGTAAGAGAGCCAAAGCAACAGAAATCGGCTTACCTACACGTAATATGGGGTCTGGTTGAAGCCGTGTGGTGACCGCAGAGTAGAATACAATTGTCACCACCCCAAATCTCTCCCGTGGGTGTCGTACAAGGCGACTAAGGATAAATCAATGATGAGGAATGGGCAGCAGCGTTCCTCTTATACCACCTAGCAATAGCAATGTACTGCGACTTTTGTGCCCGGGAATAGGCTCGCCACCTATAACATCGGACCTAACATAATTGGCGAAACGTGGGTGCTAAATTACCTCTGCCTACCCCTTCGGGGATATAGGCGTGATTTATGTATGTATGGTTGAATCCGATGTTTCTTTCTACCTGTGCGCACTGACTATTTGGTTATTGCCTATTGGCCTATGATTCTGTTCCTGTTGAGTCAAAAGCTGATGGTTTTGACTTAAAAATTTAAAATGAAAATATGTTTTATTCATATAAGGTATGGTAGGTATATACACCCATGAATCGTCAAATAACTGCGTTGAACATTGGAAACGTGAGTGTCAAATTCAAAGGTTTCCAAAACTCAACGCATAAGCTACGCCATCCGTTCGTAAACTACCAGGAGGCCAGGAGGAGGAATCATTTCTGCCATGTGGAACATTAGTGCTGTAGAGAATCTTGTCTACGAAGCGGTCAACATAGCAAATTTGACTGTGGCAAATTTGCCCATGTCTGCAAGACCGGGGTTTTCAAAAGGTTACAATGTTTCTGCCGGGCTTACTTGTATATGTCGTGGCCAAATCGAAGAATTGATCACTTCATGATGTGGCCAACCATTTCATGAAATGGCCAACTAAAACTGACCATATCATGATAATGGTCTGGCCAGATCAATGAATAAACAACGTTTTACTATATGAACAGCTAAACGCATGGCTATTTTATAATGATATAATGCCGTGTGGTGACGGCAGAGTAGAATACAATTGTCACCACCTCAAATCTCTCCCGTGGGTGTCGTACAAGGCGACTAAGGATAAATCAATGATGAGGAATGGGCAGCAGCGTTCCTCTTATACCACCCAGCAATGCGCTGCGACTTTTGTGCCCGATAAATGGCAATAGGCTCGCCACCTATTACATGGGACTTAACATAATTGGCGAAACGTGGGTGCTAGTTCACCTCTGCCTACCCCTTCTGGGATATAGGCGTGATTTATGTATGTATGTATTTTATAATATGGCCAAACATTAATCATATCATTATCGTTAAATAGTTACATTAACCACCGTTAGAGGCGCTTATTTCGATTTGTTTTTGTGATGCATCATGGCGGCGGACAATTAACCTAACAAACAAACTATTAGTAATGTTGTAATAGAAGATAAAAGTGAATTGAAATGTCGTACGTTGTTAGAATTTTACGTTTTAAGTCACTCAAAAAACGAGCGCAACGTTAAAATACTAAACATTAATGATATGACCAAACGTGGATGGACATATCATCAAACGTTGATGTTTCAACGATATGGTCTGTTTTAACTGGCCACTTCATGAAATGGAACCATTTCATGAAATGGTCGACCACATCATGAAGTGATCAATTTTACGATTTGGCCACGACATATACACTTCGCCGGTATATTGGAATACTTTTCGGTTATAAGGATATCAAGATAATAATTTATTTTTTAGTAATACTTTCATAATAAGTTGTGACACCACTACATACGCATAAACAATGTGAAAGAAGCTTAAATAAAACCCGGGGAATTAACAATTAAATATATTTAATCATGATCTTTAAAAAAAATGTTTTGTCACTACGCTACGCGCCACGCGCCATCTTTGACCCGTGAAACGATTCATATAGATACAAAAAGCAATCAATATGAACAGTATGACTAAATATTTTAATATAAAAATAGATGAACCCTTGGAATCGCCAGCCAATAAGTACGAGCATATTTTTTTTATTATGGTCAAAATGTTCTGTACAAAGTGCATAAATCGTTTAAAGGGTTAAGAGTATACAACTTAAAATCTAAATAATTTTCAGTATCGTATCTTAAGTTTCGAACGAATCATTCCGACAAGTCGTTTAGAAACGCACACATACGTAACAAACAATGATTTAAATCTATACACTTTATTAAATAGCGGGCCCCATATCACAGATATTTTGTATACTTAATTATTTGTAACTAAATTGATTATCTCTTCTCTGTACTGCAAATATAATATTTAATTATAATACACAGTTTTCTATAAAAAACCAGGCACAGTGTACGTGTTACATTACAATTTATAGATGATATTTTTTGATGTAAAACGCATGACGGATCAGAAGAGCAACTTTGTTACATCGAATTACGATCTAAATCTTTCCTACCACACAATGCCTAATTATATGAGAGAGAGAGATGCCTAGATGCGAAAGACCGAAATCGTCTTACTGAAATGTTAGAGACAGTGAAAAAGACACAATCAGATACTAAAGATGGGGTTATGAATATATAGGTAGATATTCTATTCATTATCTGGTTGTATCTCCGATATATCGACGGCCGCCTTGGTCGAATGCTCAGATTGCTGGGTATTGGCCAAGAGGTCCCGGGTTCGAATCCTGGTAGGGGCAAACTTTGTGATGACCACAAATGTTTGTTTCTGAGTCATGGTTGTGTATATGTTTATGTAGTATATTTTAAACATTTATATACATAATTATATTAAAAATATGTCCGTCATCTAGTATCCATAACACAAGTGCTTAGGCTACTTACTTTTGGCTAGATGATAGGTGTGAGTGTAAAAATAATTATTATATATATTTTTTTATATTTTATCTTTTGTAGCAAATAAATAAATTTGGTGCATCGGGGCCTATCGTGTAATCATTGTAATTTTCTAGACTTTAGGTACACTGATTGCAATATACTTAGGCCACTACAATTATATTTTAGACTCATCAGTAAAACTTAACATTAACATAAATTATAATTTATTTCAATTCTAGAGAATCTGTCTTTACAACTGTCAAAAATGTATCTTTCCCTGTTTCAGTTGTTTTATTAAATACCTATGTCATTATAAACAAACCTACCTACATAATGTATAGTGTCTGCCTAACTAGTACGTAAATAATTAAAGAACTAACTTGAGCTTTCTCTAATATACCCTTTGGATTCTTTACAAATGGTTACTTCATCATCATGGTAACATAAAAACAAATCCAATATTGATGTCACAGTGAAAACTTTACTTCTGAGGGGCTACTCTTTAAATTAATTGGAATCGGTTTTGTGTTGCCATCTCTCTCAAACGTTGCTATCATACCTAATGAGTGAGAGTGACTGGTAGACTAAGACGATTGCAATCGGCTAGCAGAGTTAGGTCGCTGGTCTTACATAGAGAGCTGTCTCGCTCTAGTTGCCGAATTAGATTCGCATTATTATACGAACGCTTTAATCAACTAAATTAAACTTAATTTACCTACTACAAAATACGAAATACGAATACTTAAAAAACAAAAAGAAATTAAATATACCGCTTATCAAACATAAAGAAAAAAAAACATAACTTTGTAAGACTCAGGCCAGCTGCGAATATTAAAAACTGGCACCGCAATTGTTACCTATAGCTCAAATTAAATCAATAAAATACACCATTAGCGGACTGATCATTTTCAGAGAATACATTTTTGTGTTAGGTCACTTTCCATCACAAGTTGCGAATAGCTAACCGACTTTTGTCATGTCCTTTTCCTGTTAAACGAGCGATATTCTCACACTCAAGATCATGGAACTGTCTTAAAGAATTACTGACCACAAAAAGTCTCAAACAAATTTAACTTAAATCAAAAACAATCTTATTTATATTAAATCTTAAACGCTCTCGCCACAAAAGTCTTAACTTAAATCATAATCAATCCCTGTTTTAAATCTTGAACGCTTTCACAATCGAGGAGATACTCTCGTAAGTGCCAGTGACGAATATGAACACTCCCAAAGCGAATATGATGGCGTCTTTGACTATGATGAAGGGGGTCAACTTCCCTGGCCTCTGGGAAAGGCCAACCAGCTCAATCATGGGCGGGAATATCAGGGCGAGTGCTGAGCTGCTCACGGCGCCGACAAGCGAGATGAACAGGCCCAGCTGTGGGATGGACTCGGCGAGGATGACTGGAACAGAGTGGGCTCATGACAGAATATAGTAATCACATTACCAGTGGTGGTGCAGTGCTGAATACTATTGTCACCGCCGCTGCTTAGTCACCTCGCATATCTCTGGTGGAAAAGCACCCTAACGCTGTTGCCTATTAAGCGGGGAATTCACTTCACGGACATGCCCGCCAGATATGACCGCGTGGACCTTGTTTGTATAGGGCAGACTGACTGTGACGGTCCTACACTTGGTAATAATCGCACAAACCTAATAGAAGCGAGGTTCGCCTGTCTCGTTGTCGAGGATAGGTAGGATGTCTACAGGCATGCCCTAGGGCATGTCCGTGTAGTGAATTCCCCGCTTAATAGGCAACAGCGTTAGGGTGCTTTTCCACCAGAGATATGCGAGGTGACTAAGCAGCGGCGTGCGAGGAAAAAAACCTGCACTTCAATACTGTTTCTGTAATACAGAAATAGAACACTTCTATCAGTAGATTTTTCCTAGCGCCTAGATTAGCTTCCTCTCGCATCTCTCTGCCGGTGGTATGTCAAGCCAGGTTTTTAAATTAGAATGAAGATGTGATAATGTTTACTGTTTGACAGACCACGCGTCATTGAATGCGAAGTCCGCTACGGCTGCGTTTTAGCGGAGTTTGAAGTGTCCCACGGACGCTATTGGCATGCAGTTGTAGATGATTGAAGGCTGCATAAACTTACAAGTGACGACTACGAGCAGCGCCCGGTATCCCAACTCCTTGGCCACCAGGTACTTCTCCCCGCAGAACCTGCCCTTCAGAGCAGGCCACGTGATCTCTATGGGCACGTAGAACTGCAGCGGGTACGTCAGCAGAATGGCCAACGCAATCAGGCATTGGACCACGTTGCTCAAGCTGCAATTTGAGAAGAATATTATGATTAAACTAGAATAAATAAACAGACATAGGTTTAGATTTAACCGTCGAATTAAGACCCAGAGGTCTAGGTTTGATCCCCAGGGGGTACAAATTTATACACAGTTTGGTTGGTGGTATGACTTCTTTCAAGTCCACCTGGTAATAAGTTAACAGCATTATTGTGTTCCGACAATTATGATAAGATAGCCAGCCCCTCTGTGGTTGAGGGTTCCAGGTGAAGCTCGATTCCATCTTCGGTCCTGATCAGGTAAGGTGAAGGGCAAGAGTTTCACTGTCTAACATATTTTTAAAAAGATTACAGAGCAAAAAAAGTCAGAAAATTTTCGAAATTCATTTGTTCTGAAGCGGTAATATACCTACTAGCGGTAACATAACACAACATAGGTTGGACTGTTAGAGACATTTTTGCAAGTTAAAAACCATCGTCTTGTTGACCGCATGGTCGTCGAAAGATCAAACAGATCATTTTTATGTCTGATTGTTTTGTTTGACCTAGCAACAGAACTGAAACACACAGAAAATTAACGAGATTGATTCAAGCTGATTGACCGTCTAGGAAGCCCGTGGCTTCCTATGGTGGTGTACGCATTCTTTTCAGAATCATGTTGGCTAAAAGGAAAAGTACTAACAGCATCTCGGGCTTCAGATTAAGCGTAAGACTGCCCGCCACAGCGTCGCCCCATTTTAGGTAGCCGAGGAATCCCACGGTGATGAAGATGCTCCCGATCACCACCATGCTCACGTTGAGGACCCCTAGGGGCTTCTGGAAGAGTTCCGGACGCCGCATTTCGTTCTTCAGAGGCAGAACCTATAAAATCACAAGCAGAACATTTCATCACAATTATGGTAGAAACACATTTATTAAACACGACGCGACCCGATGTAACGCGACGCGTGTTGAGTCGAATGAAATGTAGACCATATTAGTAAAAAAACCGCCGCACCGCCGTGTGGTAAAGGCAGAGCAGAATACAATTGTCACCACCCCCATCTCTCCCGTGGGTGTCATACAAGGCGACTTAGGGTCAAGACCGCAATGAGTAATGGACAGAAGCATTCCTCTTGTACCACCTAGCAATATACTGTGATATATGTGCCCAATAGATGACAATAGGTTAGCCACACGGGATCTAACATAATTGGCGAAACGTGGGTGTTAATTCACCTTGGCCTACCTCTTCAAGTTGAATATAGGCGTGATTTAATATATGTATATATGTTGTACTTACTAGCCCGATGCCTTCAAACGCATAGATTGCTGTACCGAAATATAGGGGTAGCTGCTCCCATGAAGCTATGTAGCTCCTCGACGAGACTGCTGGTAAATCCTGGGTGGCCTCATACACAACCACGCTGACCCCAATAGCCATCATGATGTTGGCTATCGTGGAGAAGGGTGTCAGGTACTTGAGATTCCTCACCATGCAGGAAAGCAGGATTGGGATTAACACCAGGATCATGTGGATGGATAGGTCGATTTGGAGGCCGTATTGGTCGCAAATCTGCAAGAAAGTAACACAATAGTTTAGATAAGAAACATACATTCATCGTCATCATCATCACCAGCCCTTTAATGTCACCGCTGCAGGGGCTAGATGCAGCCGGGACCAACGGCTTAACGTGCAAGCCGATATAATAAATATCTGCTCCTCGCTCCTCCTTTTTTTTCAATTGTTTGATTTTCGAAATATTACTTATAACAAACTGTTACGTAGCAAAAGGGTCACAGTAGTCATCTCACCAATTTAACGTTATTCGCGATGAACACAATGTACACGCAGCAGAAGCCGAGCTGTGTGATGCAGAGGAACGCGTTGATCATGACCCTCATGGTGGGAGCCAGGGGCCGCAGTCTAGCCGGCCCTTGCCGGAACACCAGGTACACCGTCTCCGCGAAGCCTGGTGGCTTGTCGCACTT
Source organism: Cataclysta lemnata (assembly GCA_963931975.1). NCBI lineage: Eukaryota > Metazoa > Arthropoda > Insecta > Lepidoptera > Crambidae > Cataclysta > Cataclysta lemnata. Next base: position 27,203,077 of record OZ008338.1, read on the forward strand.
GAGCTGCTCGTGCATGATGTCGGACCAGTCGAGCTGAAAGAGGGATTCGGTTCCTTGATGTATACAAACCTTAGAACGTACTTGGTTTACATACAGCTTACACTTGACACTACTCAAAAAATACTTAGAAACACGTGTGTTGTAAATTTTTTTACAGACTTATTATTGCAGGTCAATTTTGAGCAGCTACAATTTTAAGGAAAACTCTTTCGAACTTTTGAAGCGAAATGATAGCCCCCTTATCGTCAAGGTAAAATTTAATGTTAACCCATTAAACCATCGTCATAATTTCAGCCTGCAGACGTCCTTGGTCCTACGTTCATCTAGGGCGTACATAAATATGGCTAGCCGTGATGCTACTAAGCTACTAGGTTGTCAGTCCGATACACTCATATTCAAAGTTTTACAAGTTCATTCGACCAAAAATCTCTTTAACACAATTGTTTAGTCGATCAACTGACTAAAGAAAGAAGGTTTCTCGGTTTTATGTTAAAAGGTGAAAATGAAACTCGGCCTTCAGGAGTACCTAAACCAACACCGCTTGAAACACTATTAATTTCATTAACAATTTACGTAGAGTAAACAATTTCTAATTTGGCCGTGGTGTTTACCAGTATGTGTTGCGCATGTACGCAGATGACACCGAGCACTGCCGTCATGACGGACGCGAACACCAGGCCTCCGTTCTTGAAGGCGTCCCCCATGGCCAGTAGCCCACTGCCGATGTTGCCCCTGAAGATGTGGAGCATGGTGTCCATGTAGCTGTCATTAAAACAGAACAATTGTAAGTGGCCCTACTAAAATGGTACGTCTTAAAGGAAAATTTGCTTGGTCTACGGTCTTAGATCTAGTCATGTGTAGAACAAGATTGTATTTTTAGAGATGGTCTTCAGATAATTGCATTGGTGCATTTTTAATACTTTCTGAGAATTTTAGTAGCTGTACTTATTTATACATTTTTATCATCATGATTTCGTTTCCCAAATGTTTATATGAGAAGATATACTCGTAAGTCGATTATTAACTTGTTTTTGAAGATATTTAGTTATAGATGGGGGTTAAAATTACGATGACGGGCATGAATATAGTAGAAGAAGACCACAGAAATGATTTGAATTGAAAAAAAAAGTTGCTTACATTGAGGGCCTGTTTCACAATCGCAGCTTACTTGGCAGGTCATTTCACAGTTGTAATATGAAATTTATGTCAATTGAACTACCAAGTAAGCTATTCAGAACTTACCCGTCTACTGAGAAACAGGCCCTTACAAAATTTTTATCAAAATTAATAAATTCTAATACATTATATTATACTCACGAGGTAGGATGTGTAACATGACTTGCTGGCTGTTCCACTTTCCCGTTCTCAAGTGATTTTTCCTGAATGATCTGCTCCTTGGACTGCGACATAGCGAACGTGTCGGATGCATTACTGAAATCAATATTTCGTATAGCTTAGTTACATTGGCTGCTATAGACACACTTAAATAATAAAATACTAATTGTTAGGTACTACTTTATTATCGTGCAATGGAAACTTAGAATGATAAAACCCTATGTTTTCATCATTGAAATCCCCATCATCAGAATCAGAAATTCATAGCTTGTACGGAAGACAGATACGGATAAGGACTCTTAGTATGAAGAATAAAGAGCAGAGGATCGTCGAGGTTCTACATCAAGTTCGGATATTCAATCTGAATCGTGTGACATTAGAAATGAAAAGAAAGGATCTACCAATAATTACCTCCTTAACACCAGCTATAATATGGTACGAATTATTGCATGTCGTTAAGCTGGATTTTAGAATCAACACTCCATTGGAGAGAAAACGTCCCATCCAATCGTGTTGCTTTTTACTCTGCTTTCCACTTAAATGATTGCGATATGATAAAAGAGAACTCTCAGTTCTACCGTACTCAAATAATAGCCAGCTATTTATTTTAATAAACACTATAATATAATGACTAAAATTATGGTTATATGTAGGTACGTATCATAATGTTCCAACCTGGGAGAATTGATGGCGTTTTAATGGACACGCGACTATCAAAAGCTGTGTCATATCTATTGTCACTACTTTGTAATACTCATAACACACGTGTTACATACACTAGTACCTACTGTATTATCTGGTATTATACTTGACTTCTATGCTGGCCTGGGAGCGAACAAATAACGTAGAATGTCCCAGTCCCGAGTCACTCCGGGGGTGTCGTAAAAGTCGACTAAGGGAGATTGCCCGGTGTACACCATTAAGTACCTTAAGACACCCAAATGGTGCAGGGCAAACCACCAACAACAGCGTACTCAAAGAGGGTTCGTGTCAAGCAGGCGGCCAGCTGTAAGTCCTAAGCCAAAACCTCGAGCAGTATAAATCGGAATATTGTCATCCCAATAACGCTCTACGTTTATGGGTCTCCCGACATGGTCCTTTCCGTCATCTTTGCATTCATTCATCACTGGCACTTGATGACCTATGACCGATATTAATAGAACAGGAAACATACTGCGCCGACCGCAGATAAACTGGGAACAGGGCAGGAAAAAGAAGACACTTGGCTATAATCTATTGCTCCTGTCCTAGTGCTATGTTACGAACGTATGTGAGGTTGCCTTTACAATCTCTAAGGCACATTTCATTGTAGGAAGTAGTAAGAAAGGCGGCGGCGCACCGAGGAACTCGAAATAAATATTTTAATCACCCACCCAATGACCGGCCTTAGCTAACATTGCTTAGTTTACGCATTCGCAAACCGAGAGCGCTTTCGAACTCCTCCAGAGGTCTTAACACCACTTAAAAGTAGCTTATAGTAATAATTAGACATTGAGGCGATATTTGTTATGGATCCCTGACAAAACCGTTGTTGAGAAAACATACCTTGATCTGCCTTCTTGGCAGTTAATTCAGTCAATGGCTGCCATTATTAATTTTGTGTTACGACTATAGTTTAAAAGACAAATTCAAATGAAAATTTAAAAAACCATAAATAAATACAAAAGCCACAAAAATATGAATGCTTTATTAAGCACGAATGGGTATTTTTCAGTCACCCGATTAAATGTCTTATGAAATAGTTAAATTTTGCAAATATGTATGGTAATTTAGGACTAACATATTAAAAGTTGAAAGTTCGCATTGTGTTCAGCAACGTCCAAGTAGATACTAATTAGCTAAAAACACAATAATAAAAATATTCGCAACAGCAAAACTAATGCAGGCCATAATACCAAATACCAAAAAAGTACGTAAATTTCTTTTATCAATAACAATTGTCAAAATGCGTGTAATTGTTTTCATGGACTTTTCAGAGGTGTGTGTGTAGTCAAATTAAAACAATTACGCTATATTTTATTAGCAGGTACAAATCCCTCCGCAACGTATTTACTTTCATGCGATCATAAACCTACGAGTATGTTACAAAAAAAACAACAGTTCTTAGTTTACAAGGAATTTTATTAAACCTATCAACATATCTTAATACATATTAACCAAATCAATTCGTTCATTCATTAACATAAGAATAGATGAAAGCCAAGGGAGAATGTTCACACGACTGTTTAAAATAGATATCTAAATACAGTATCCCAATTATATTTATTTTCTCTGCAACAGAATTAACAGAAAAATAACCTTTTATATCAATGCTTAAGTAATATACCTAGCTATTACCTACCTACTTACAATATAATGACAGAGGCCCTATAATAATGATACAGCTAAACATTGTACTTTATTTCACTGGATACAAATATTACATAAATATATCGAATTATATTTACGTTATTTCTGTGGAAATATCACATACAAATACCTACTCCAGAAAGTATAACACCTTTCATGAGTTATATAAAAACAACTTACAACGAACAAGAAAACCGGTTACGTATGTTCGATACAAAAGAAATAATACTATATTGCCGTCTTTATCTTCATTTCAAAATTGCCTCACTGCCATAGCAGGCTATTTTAGGACATGGCTTGCTACATATAGCGATATGTGACAATTCAATAACTTAATCGATAACTATGTGAAGCAATAACAATATTACTAAAACATGGGCTTATTTCAACAGCTCCGAACAATGTAGTTATTAGGTAACTACAAAAAATAAATGTAGGTAATTTAGATTATATGTCATGTATGTATTATGAAAACCAAAAAGCTGTTTTATAAATGTTCAGTTATACCATATCAAGTTATAGCACCTACGCTTAAAAATGGGCACTCAAATAATCTCATTGGAATGTGCACCATATTGCAATTCACATTAGATACATCCGACAGGATAATTCTAATAGTATTGTTAAAAATTAATTTAAAAAGTCAACTTTGCCTTACAGAACAACTAATGTTTTATCTATCATTAACATTAAACAAAATAACAATTACACTTACCCACAGTCACTTCCAAGTTATTGGTGAAGATAGGTATTCGATTTGTGCATCCAGTATAACATACCGAATTCCCATGTAATCTCTTGTCAGTCAACTGCTAGTTCTTCTTAAGTTAACTAATAATCACTATCTTCGATCTTTAAGAGCAGTTCTTAATCTAACAACACTTATCGGTACTTTACTCAAGACACATCTGAAGATAATTAAAATAAGTGGTAAACTGGCCTCAATAACCTATTCACGTGTCGGTTGACTTGTCTCTGAGTCTTCGGATTGGTTAAGTAGTCAGCGATGGCGGAGCCGAACTCTGACGCGGCGGCCGACACCGCTCCCTGGAACGGTCGGTTGCTGTAGCCCTGGTATTGGTAAGGGTTGCCGTATCCGGGATAGCCTCCGTAACCTCCGTATCCCCCGTAGTTACCGCCGCCGTAGCCCCCATGGCCTCCTTGGCCGTGACCCCCGTGACCTCCATGGCCGTGACCCCCGTGACCTCCGTGACCGTGACCTCCATGACCTCCATGGCCATGACCCCCGTGACCCCCATGGCCGTGACCCCCGTGACCTCCATGACCATGGCCCCCATGCCCATGGCCACCGTGCCCGTGACCCCCATGGCCCCCGTATCCTGACTGTACTGGAGCACATCCAAAAAAGTAGTTCATGACGGGCGCAGACACGTAGGTATACTCGTTCAGTCCAAAGAACTTCTCCCCGAAAGTCCTACCGTAGCCGCAGCCGCCGTTCTGCTGATGCTTCTTCCGTTTCTTGTGTCGTCTTCCGAGGTCGTCATCGTCGTCGTCTTGGTCCAGGAGATCCTTGGAGACCCCCTCATCGGCAACAATGAGGCTGGTCGTGTAATACACCATAAGGATGAGTAGGGCGAGTTTCTGCAACGAGCAATGGGCAATTTTAGATTTCACCGACGCATACTAACTAAGGTGTAGTTCAAACAAGCCGGAGGCTTTGATCTTGGTTACTTGCGAAGTGCTTCAAATCAGTTTACAGCTGAGAAACTCGATCGCCAGCCAAAACCAAGCATCCGGGTCAACTAATCCGTTACCAAACTACCGATGCAATAGTAACGTAAGACAGATACTGTGTCATGACATTGAGCAATGAACTTACCATTTTGGGGAGACGCCAGCCGACTGCTTCGCCTCGGAGCCTCAACAAGACTGATCTCATATGGGCCACTTGGGGTATTCTGATGCGAAAGTGAAAGTATACCGACCCCTACTAAAACAACGCAACATTTGACAAAACCAGCATAGCTATTCACTATAGCCGACAGAGCATGGTTCACTTATATATTGGGCAATATACTATAAAAAGGAATCGCAAAGTGTCTTCTAGGCTGTTGAAAGCACGTGCGTAAAATCATTAGCTGCCTGTGCATTGTTTTTAGAGAAGCGAAACGAAGCAATTAAGTCCTAAAAAGATAAAAGAGACCTCTTCTATTGTTCATGCTGGTCGGTCCGAAGCTAAAAGCTACGCTGAAAAAAATATACGTGGTTACACAAACAATAAACCGTACATGTCTGTCCCGGATTAAGGTTCACAAACCAGCAAATAGATCTGAGGAAGCGCGGAAGATATTCGTAAATCAGTCTGATTTATATAAGGAAAACAGAAATGCTTATAGTATTATATGCAGCAATGATTTATTTTATATCTTTAAACTCATGATGATGATTATTGATTTAAATAGAAAATAGTTTCATATAAAATAGGGATAACAAAAACGTTCATCTTTAAAGTCACAAATTAATAAAGGAAGGCATTGTAAAGCACTGAGCTATTTATCTATATATTCAATTATCTTTGAAATAAAACAACTTTTACGGATAAGACTCGCGAGTCTTATCCGTAAAAGTTGTTTTATTTCAAATGTGTAGTGCTCGTGCAAATATAAGAAAACATTATTCAATTATCTGTTTCCCGCATATTATCCTATACGCGTAAACCTTCAAACAAACATCTTTACAAAGTCTGTCGTGAACATTCGTAGCTAACATTCGGCGTTGGTATATTTGGGAAACCCAAATTAAAATCTTACAAACACTTTATGCAATGCCCATTATTAAAGCGACCTTGGCGATCAAAGCAGCCGGATGCCATCCGGGCCGACGCCCGCACTGCGAAAGGAAAGGGTACTCTTACTCAACAATTACGAGTACTGACTTACAATGTAATAAAACCGATAAGTAGATTATTTACAATCTAATTTTAAAGTACGAAGCACAAACAAAGTCGCTAAAGCAATGCACAGGCGTGGTTTAATTGATGAACCAGTGGATAGGAGAGTGGTAGCGTTTTTATATTCCATACAGCCTAAGCAAGTGGCTTAGCTATTCGATTCGAACGCATAGATAACAAAAGTATGAAACTGACGTATTATTTTCTCTGTAAATACGTCAGTTTCATACATTTTGTATTCTATGCGTTCGAATCGAATCGTCGATAGATTGGCCACCAGGCCATAGAAAACTAGCTAAAAATTCAATGAATTGCGGAATACGCGAGTTCCATTCCCGCATAAAGAATCTATATTTTACGAACTTTTTGACCTAAATTCCTAAATGTGGTCCTAAATGTGGTCCTTAAAGACCACAGAACAAACTATATTGCTTTGTAATTTTTACCAAGTGCAATTTGGTAGGCACCTTACCTACTTATTAATTGTTGAAATTGTTGGAACAGTGTAAAATCCATTTCTTTGATTTTTTGAAAGTGTCATCGAACGACCAATACTAAAATTAAAGTTTATTCGTAGCTATTTTTGAATAAAAACGAATAAAATTCCTGATCCTGATCGTATCTTATTTCCACCTGTAGAAACACTTGTTTACACAAAACCAACGCACTGTATCCAATATATCTATGATTTACAGTGACGACGATTCTTCTTTGTTCTTAAAACCCTCCATAAAACACATAGGTAAAAGCAAAATTTGTCATTGGCGAGTCTACTGAGGAAAAATGGTACCATGAGCTTTATTTTTCCTCATGTTTACAGAACTCTGTACTTTCTGTATCAAAGGTAAAAAAAATAAAGTTTTGGGCCTGCCCAAAACTGTGACGTTAGAAGTTCAGAAAAACCCCGTTATATGTGTAAGCGTGCGGCTTTACTGTCAATTTCATAATTATGCCCCCACACACTAGTGATGTGACCATGATCAAGATCATTTTTTGGTAGTCAAATCAAATATTTTTTTTTTTTAAAAACGATGTTACATTTCTTATGTATCCTTAACAGGTGTAGACAATTTAAATCATTTATTTGAGACGTTTCTACATCAACATTTTCTTATATCGAAGCCATAAACATAAAACCTTAAGAAATATAACAGGTTCAAAAATTTGGTTCGATATTCGATGTTAAGCATATACCTGGTACCTGATAATAAAGTAAAGTTAATGTCTGTTTTAAATTATTGGTGATATTTACAAAGAATTTCGTTATTTTCTTCAATTTACTTACTTAGTTACCACGGTCAGCAATTTATTGATTAGCACTGCGCACTGAAACGGTGAAACCCGTATTCTGTTACTTTATTTTTAAGCTATCGTTATGGTCTCGTGTTATCTTTAGTATGCTCAATATATATCGTAAAGGCATTGGACTTGGCGGCTACTTATACAACACGAGCACCTAGATTAAAAAATAAGCACACCTAATGTTAGTTCCGGGACGTCACTGCAATTATGACTCATGACTCACTTTGTACATAATATGAACAAAAGTCCTTAATACCATCAGCCCAATGACACGGTATAATTAAAACTATTTGACTGTCGCGTATTTTTAATTTATGTTGGAATAGCTTTATTGTTTTTTGTCTTAATTTTTGGGAAATGTTCAATTAGCAGGTAAACTTCTTCTTCTTCGTCTTTGTGCCCTGTTCCCAGTCTGTAGAATGAATGTATAGAAAAAAAAGGCGGAACGTACCATGTCGAGACACCGATGAACGGAGAGAGTAATTGGAATGACAACATTCCAACCCATATTGCTCAAGGTTTTGGCCTCGGTTTTACAGCCGGTCGCTTGCCTGACTCCAACTCTCTTTGGGTATGCTGACTCGGGTGCTCCAAGATGCTTATTGGTCTACACCGGACCATCACCCTTAGTCGACTTTTACCACACCCATGGGATGAGTCGGGGCTGGCCTATTCTACGTTATTTATTTACTTCCAAGCGAGCATGGAAGATCAATTAACAAGTAAACAATATGAAAATATTGTTTAATTTAAATATCGATTATCGACATAGAAAGTCGACTGGCCGCACTACGCTCGGCCGTCATAATACGCAATGTCGGTCATGCGCGCGACCTTGACTCGCGCAGCCTGCGCCACTCCTGCGCGCAGCAGAGCGAGACGGTCGCGTTTGTGCCACCGAGCGTGAACTGACTTCGCGGGCACCACAAGCCCACTATAAGAAAGTACAACGCATTACAGTGAGCGTTGCCAGATTTTTTTTGTCAAGTCTGGATTTTGATTCGTTGAAAAAAGCGAGATTCTTTCGTCGAAAGCGGGAAATAGTAAAAAAAAAACGTGTATAACATGAGATATTTTTAAATATTACTCTTTTTTTATTTGAGTTTTAAGTTTACGTAACAATAGATAGAAAAAAAAGCCATAGAAAATAAATTATCACGCGGACATTTGATTTTGATTTAAAAAGTCGACGTCTGGCAACGCTGCTTATCGTAAAATAATTATTAGCAGTAGATATAATGTCACCAATATTTAAAGCCCATAATATTCTTCTTCTCCCTACCCTGTCCCAGTTTATCTGAGGTCGGCGCAGCATGTTTCCTCTTCCATTCATATCTGTCAGACGTCATCAAGGCATCCACTCCCTTTTGATTCATATCACCGTAAAGTTGCTAGTGTAGACAGAATGTTTCGAAAAGAGACGTGAAGGACCATGTCGAGAGACCGATGAACGGAGAGAGTGAGCGGGATGACCACATTCCAATCTATACTGCTCAATCTTTTTTTGGCTTAGGTTTACAGCCGGCCGCCAGCTTGACACCAACTCCCTTTGGGTATGCTGCTTTTGGTGGTTTGCCCTTCACCATTCGGGTGCCCCAAGGTGCTCATTTTATAACCATAATATTATGGTAACATAAATCGGTGACTACCTATTAAGTGACATGAGATGGAAGCAAGATTACATTATAATGATAAGTTATTTTTTCTCGCCTCGCAAAGTTAACTTTAATAGACAAGAATGACAAATCCTTTCATTACGCATAAAGATAATACGCATGAGACATACATAATGTTTTCAAACACATTGTATGAATGGCCTCTGAAAATTCCGCTAATGCCGATTTTTAGAAAAATCTCGTTCTGCAATAGTGTTGACTAGTAAAACGTAGTATTATGTTAGTTATATTACATACCTAAGTCACGCCTTTTTATCCCCGAAGAGGTAGGCAAAGATGAATTATTAACATCTACGCTTCGCCAATTATGTAAAGTCCAATTGCAAAATGGTACGAGCCTATTGCTATCTAAATCGCAGTATGGATACTGCTGGGTGGTATAAGAAGAACTCTGTCTACCCTTAGTCGCCTTGGACGACATCAGCAGAGCACATTGTATGTCACCACACGGCACTATGTGTATGTTCACACTTTGGATTAAGACTTAATATACAATATGACACCACGCTGCGCTCAAAAACGTGCATTGCAAATGTAGAAGGTAAAACCGCGAAGCTCAAATGGGACTGGGCAGGACAATGTATTGTATGCTGTATGCTCAGCATACAGCATACTATGCTGTGCATCCAGGTCTTTCAGATTTTTGCATGTCTGAGAGCAGGGTGAACTCATGTAGGTAATACTACAACTATTTTTAAGATCTTTTTATAGTAAGATTGATTGATCTCTGAGCAAATGTCACCACAGAGTGGACACCCCAGGATGGTCAAAGGCGTCGAGGTCGACCTAGAAAGAAGTGGAGAAACGATCTGGAGGCATATGTAAGACATGGACGGAATTGACTCGAGATGGAGAACTACGGGGGAGGCTTTTGCCCAACAGTGGAACTAGTGGGCTAATACAAAAAAAAGACAATATGACTACTTAAGAATTAATTTGAATTAATTGCATTGCAAAAAATATTAGTAATTGTGATGTTAATAAAAGGAATATAATTCCAACGTCTATTAATATAGATAGTACAGCTAGGTGGTAGGTACTCACTTTCCGTTGACACTGTAACACACAGCGGCCCCAGTCACTGTACTTATCTCCACCTCCTGCCCCTTCATGCTGCTTCAGAACCTGGAGAATAAGCATGGGCCATCATCACTTCACTTCGTCACAACAGATTCATTTCGTCACCTATTCCACGTAGTAATTTTAGTAGTAGTAAGTAAAATTATGGTCTTGATGCGGGAATCGAACCCGCGTCCGCTGCTGTCCGGGCAGGCCTTAGTTTTTGGGATGTTTCTTAATTACCATCAGGCGAAAAATTTACATAGTTCGTTCAAAACATCATAAAAATAATTAAGTTTTATGTTTCTTTACAAATGGCCTACAATTTATAGCCACTATATTATCCTAATCAATATTTACGCTGGTGGATATTTTTTCGATAACAGATTAAGCATTAAGCAATGCAGTTTCAAACACAATCAAACAAACTAATTGTAGTCAAGCCTGCGTGATTTCTAATCGGAGGTAATGAATGTAACGTCCGTCAAAGATGTTAATGGAATGCTAAGGCACGAGTTCAACAAAACATGAAACGAGCGATTATTATTTTTCCTTCGGATTTTGACATTTTATCGTATGGAAGAACTGTCAAAAACTGACGATAATTTATTAATCGTTTGTTTTACGTTTTGGTGAACACGAGCCTTAATTAAAACGTTTTTATCTATGTTTGTTATTGTTTTTGTCAGTAACCGTCATATTGAAATAAAGGCGTTTCAACCGGCTTCAACCGTAACGCATATTTAAAAAAAAGTGTATTCATTTAAGACGAAAACTCAACAAGACAAACACGACGAATCCATCGAATGCTAAGCATTCCATGGATCCGTCGTGTGGGTGTCGGGTCCGTAGTGTGGCAGATGGGGAAATCAGTGGCAGCGCGGATTTGTAACCCCCCTAGGGTAGGTTTTCGGTCCCCCTTCACATCACGACAACACATTTTATCTATCCTAAACAGATCCTAAATCCTAATGCGTTATTTTTACGCTCCCAAGCCAGCATTATAGGAAACTATAGACTATAGAAATGGCTGTTACAGGAAACATTATCGTACCGTGAAACATGCGGGCTTAGTACGTGATGATAGGTATTAATGAATGCAATTGCAACTAGACCAACAACAGATAAAAAGTTCTGTTGAACTGAACATTTTGAAATAATTATTTACCTAGGAGTTATGTATATAGGAGTCCTATATACAAGAGTCACCCATCCCGATTAGTCCTATAATAGGACTACAATTTTAATTCGCCGTGTGGTGACGGCAGAGTAGAATACAATTGTCACCATCCCAAATCTCTCCCGTGGGTGTCGTACAAGTCGACTAAGGATAAATCAGTGATGAGGAATGGGCAGCAGCGTTCCTCTTATACTACCGTCCTGACAATGTACTGCGACTTTTGTGCCCGATAAATGGCAATAGGCTCGCCACCTATTACATGGGACTTGACATAATTGGCGAAACGCGGGTGAGAATTCACCTCTGCCTACCCCTTCGGGGATATGGGCGTGATTTATGTATGTATGTATGTAATTTTAATTCGTCATCTTCCTAACTTATTCCCAGGTAGTTCGGGGATGGCGCCGTCTATTTCTTTGACGTTCAGAAGACCACAATAACGCCTGGTGGAAAACTATGATGAAGCCTAAGGTGGTACACGTCAAGAAGTCATCAAACCATCGACTCCCTTTTGACTCCTATGTTGATGATATCACCTTAAAAGTTTTTTTTTTTAAAACAACTTCTCATATTATTATGGAAGTCCAACCTCGATAACCACACCATAATCTTCACAGCCCTCCAAACAACTGGCCAAATGTATAAAATGCAAGCGAAGTTGTCAAAAACAGACATTTGTATTCTATTCGTTCGAATAGATTGGTTACTTGTCAAGACCCCAGATAATTTAAAGATAATCTTCTGTCTCGTGTGGGCATCTTCATAATAGACATAACAAGAGAATAATTAGACGCCTATAAATAAATCCGTTCGATTGTAACAAGTTCTCAAAAGGTGCAATTAAACTGCTTGTGGCATAAATTATACAATACGCTAGCCTCGGCCTGGATACAGCATCCATCGATCGCTGTGATGCAGTGGCGTTTTAATTTACATGCCTCTTTGGTCGGGTATGCCACGTGGTCAATCTATTCGAACGGATAGAATACTTAGGTTAACTTTTGACAACTACACGACGGTCGCCATGTTGGTTTCTGTGTAATACCTGCGTCAGTTTCATAGATTTGGATCCTATTCGTTGGAATAGATAAGCCACTTGTATAAAAGGGGCTTTCCTGTAACTGACGCTCTAGTTTTGTTTGAGACCAACAAAACTTTTTTTTCCTTAACTTCAACCTCCGTTTCGGGTTGTGACAGCAGTGCATAATTCAATTGTGCCACCCACGTAGCACCACCCCAAATCTATCCCGTCGATGTCGTACAGGGCGACCAACGGCTGATGAGGACTGGGCAGCAGCGTTCCTTTTGTACCGCCTAGCCAATATACTGCGATGTTGGTGCCCGGTATAATAAATAAATATTTTTTTTTTTTATTACACTCACACCTATCATCTAGCCCAAAGTAAGTAGCCTAAGCACTTGTGTTATGGATACTAGATGACGGACATATTTTTAATATAATTATGTATATAAATGTTGAAAATATACTACATAAACATTTACACAACCTTGACTCGGGAACAAACATTTATGGTCATCACAAAGTTTGCCCCTACCAGGATTCGAACCCGGGACCTCTTGGCCAATACCCAGCGATCTGAGCATTCGACCAAGGCGGCCGTCAAGGCCGGTATGGCAATATGCTGGCCTCCTTCTTATTACTTGCTGCCGCACTCAGAGACGTCAAATAACGTTAATGAGTACTTAACGACAAAAAATGACAATTTAAAACTAGTCCCTATTCTTGCTGGGTTTATGGTCTAGATTTGAATGGAAATTTTTGACATTAAATACTCATTAAAGTTAATTGACGTCTCTGAGTGCGGCAGTTAGAGTTAAAACAGTCGATATGTGGGAGTTAATACATACCTACAACTCTATAGGGATATATAGGCGTGAAGTGTGTGTAAATTGAGTTGAAATAAAGGTCTCCAAATGAGATGTAAGTAAATGTACATACTCATGAAACTTAATATTGAAACCGGTGTATCCAAGGCAAGATAAGAAATTAGGTGCGTGCTCCAATGTCAGTCAATGAGACCCAGAGACGCGGCCACATAATGTTAATGAGAGCTAATGCATTCCTGGCAATAGGTTCGGTTCAAGTAAATGGCAATAGGATTGCCACCAATTACGTGGGACCTAACATAATTGGTTAAACGTGGATGTTAATTCACCTCTGCCTACCCCTTCGAGGATTTAGACGTGATTAATTTATGTGTGCAGTAGCCGCTTTAGCCAAAATGCCCGTTTTAGGCCGCTTTCCCCTACCATTCTGTACAAACGAATTGCATTAGATTTATAATCATAATAAATTCACGGTCGACCGTATCCGACTGCAGATCGCTACACCACACACAATGCTGTGGTTTATTCCATTTTAATTCGCTTCACATGCGAGCGGCGTTCGCTAGAGTGGGGGCAGATAATTTTGCGCGTGGTCAAAATTGGAACTAAAAATTGGCCTGTGTTTTTGTTTGTCTAGGAGTTTCAATGTTAGCGCGCAGACTTACCTGGCCCGCACTCTATTATCACATTTTCAATGTCCCCACGGTGGCGGAAATTGAGGAAGTGGCTACTTACCGCGTTCGTTGTACACGCACTGGTGACTCACCGTCTTGACATTGTAATTGCAACAAACTATTTGGCGAACCGTAGACAAAAACGCGCGGTATTCATAAAAAAAAACTTTTGAGACATTGAGTTATATACGCTAGTAATAGTAGTTCAATGTTTTGAGACGAAAACTTTTAGCATTCCGTGGATTCACCGTGCGGGTGCCGGGTCCATAGTGTGGGGAGTTTCCTCATTCATATCGCCAAACATCACCAAGCACTCCCTTTTGATTCATATAATATGGATTACATGAATCACCGAAAACGTGCTGTGATCATTTAATGTACCTACCTAATGAAAGTGATAGAATAAGGACCATGTCGAGAGACCGATGGACGGAAAGAGTGATTGGAATGACAACATTCCAATCCATAGCACTCAAGGTTTTGACTTAGGTTTTACAGCCGGCCGCCTGCCTGACACCAACCCTCTTTGGGTGTGCTGTTGTTGGTGGTTTGCTCTCCATCATTCGGGTGCCCCAAAGCGCTTGTTGGTCTACACCGGGCAATCTCCCTTAGTCGACTTTTACGACACGCATGGGATGAGTCGGGCCTGGCCGATTGTACCTTAATTTTTTTGCTCCCAGACCAGCATAAGAGACAACTTTACTTACTATGTTGTATCGGCGATCATTCTAAAAATTATGACCATTTCAATGTTATGACGGATGACCATAATTAACTAAGTCATTGAAAAACTGCAAAGAATATATCAGTATAAAAAGAATGGAGGCTGATTACATGAATTAAGTAGGTGTACATAAAAATCCTTAGACATTGTTGATGAGTGTATGTTGTGGTGAAGGGCTGTGTCTCAGGTATGGAGATGTTTTGAATGGTCGGTAGATAAATATGACAAGATAACACAAACAATGTTATCCGTAACATTTTTCCTTTGAAAACTATTAACTTGAATTGGAACAGGTCTCAGACGGCCTACAAGCTCGTAATGAGCAAGCTCCGCCCCTGGGCTCCGCCTCTCACATCTACCCTGGATGAGAACGCCCTGCAAAGGGCGATGGAGGCGCTGTTTCCTTCTCGGCCGGCTAACACCACTTTGCCAATGCGTCAAGCGCCCATTTTACCGGACCTAACAACAACATCGGAAGTGACAGAAGGAGAATTAAAGGAAGCTATTCTTCGTCTTCAGGCGAAGAACGTAGCCCCTGGACCGGACGGAATACCAGGGAAGGTGTGGGCCCTCTCGCTGACCAACGGCTTAGGTCCCAGGTTCAGGGCTCTTTTAACATCGTGCCTGAAGGAGAGAACTTTTCCAAATCGTTGGAAAACCGGGAGGCTTGTCCTTCTAAAGAAGGCGGGCCGCCCCGCTGACTCCCCGTCAGCATTTCGGCCCATTGTCCTGCTTGATGAGGCGGGAAAACTCTTTGAGAGAGTTATTGCTGCCCGCCTCCGTCAACATCTGGAGGAAGTTGGGCCAAACTTGGCTAGTAACCAATTTGGTTTCCGCCAGGGTAGGTCCACAATAGATGCTATTGCACATGTGAGGGCCCTGGCGGAAGAAGAGGTGGATCGAGGGAGAGTTGTCTTGGCGGTGTCGCTTGACATCGCCAACGCGTTTAACTCTCTCCCTCATGAGTGCATCATGGAGGCGCTCGCTTTCCACGGCGTTCCAATTTATTTGCGCCAGACAATCTCGTCCTATCTGGTGGGTCGGACCGTCATCTTTCCGACCCAGAACGGATGGGGGAGCAAGCCGGTGGTATGTGGTGTTCCACAGGGATCGGTGCTAGGGCCGATGCTGTGGAACATCGGATACAACTGGGCAATCAGTGGTGCCAGCAGGTTAGATGGAGTTAGCATATTTTGCTACGCTGACGACACCCTCGTCACAGCAAGGGGGGCCACCTATAGTGCGGCGAGTGTTTTGGCCACCGCGGGAGTGGCACAGGTAGTGGCCAGAATTCGAAGTTTAGGGCTGACCGTAGCCCTAAACAAGTCAGAAGCCATGTGCTTCCATGGCCCCCGTAAGAAGCCTCCTACGGGAGCCCAAATAATTGTTGGCGGAGTTCCCATCGACATCGGGTCGACGATGAAGTACCTTGGAATCGTTCTCGATAGTCGATGGAACTTTAAGGAGCACTTTAAGAGGCTTGCTCCTAAGCTGGTGAAATCTGCGGTCGCGCTTAGTCGTCTCATGCCCAACATTGGGGGGCCGGAGGCTGGGTGCCGACGCCTCTTCGGAGAGGTTGTGAAATCCATAGCTATGTATGGGGCCCCTATCTGGGCCAATTCCCTCTCTAGCCACAATTTTTCCTTTCTGCGTCGCCCGCAGCGAGTGGTGGCCACGAAGATGGTGAGGGCGTACCGCACGGTCTCTTACGAGGCCGCTTGCGTGTTAGCAGCAACTCTACCCTGGGACCTAGAGGCCGGGGTCCTAAGGAAGGTTTATAGAAACACTGTCAGGGCGAAGCTCAGTGGAACTCGACCGCCACCTGAACAAATCAACCGATGGAGAGTCCGAGCCCAGAAGGCCGCAAGACTAGAGTGGTCTCGGCGGCTTGAACACCCATCCGCCGGCCACAGGACTGTTGGGGCGATCCGTCCCGTTCTGGAGAAGTGGGTCATGAGGCCAAGGGGTTCGCTCTCTTACCGGCTAGTGCAGATCCTCTCGGGACATGGTTGTTTCGGGAGGTATCTGCACAAAGTGGCGAGAAGAGAGCGAACTCCGGGTTGCCACCAATGTGTTGCTGCGGAAGATACCGCGCAGCACACCCTAGAAGAGTGCCCGAGGTGGGCCGTAGAGAGGTCAGAGCTCAGGACCGCAGTCGGCCAAAACCTGTCCCTGCCGACACTGGTGAAAGCCATGACCGAAGGCGAAGATGAGTGGCAGGCTGTGCGGAGATTTGCCGAGGCCGTTATGAAGCAGAAGGAGGCGGAGGAGAGGACCCGCGAAGAGGACCCCTCCGCAGATCCGCAAAGGCGGAAGAGAGTCGGGCGTCGCCGGCGCGTTTTCGCCGGCAATATCGTCCCCTAAGAGTAGGGCCGTGGGCGACGGGCAGGGCACTGTACCGGCCGCCCACAGGGCCCGGAGGTGTCGCGACGACATACCGGTGCTCCCGTATGTCGTCGCTGTGGTGTTTTTAGTGCGGCTCAACCGCAGGAGTAGAGCCTGTTAGAGGGCAAACGCAAGGTGTGGATTTGGGCACAAGGCTCAGCTGATTCCCTTTCCCCCCGCCCATGCGAGATGGTGGAGCACCCTGGGGAGTTTTAGTGGGTAGTCCCGGCGCTTTCATGCCGGGGAGTCCCACATAACCCCGCGTTCTACGCCCTGAGATCGCGGGGCATGCTTAAATGCATTCAACCCCAGGAAAAAAAAAAAAAAAAAAAAAAAAGGTCTCAGACGGCCTTTGCAATGCAACTACTAGAAGCAATGCTGCATAAGCAATGCAAACCAGCTGTATTTGAAGGTCCGGTTATTCAAAGTTGCATTTGACAAACTGCCGTACTCAAGTAACTTAGGACCCAGTTCACCAACACGTAAGTCAAGCGATTAAAAAATAACCGTCAGTTTTTGACAGTTCTTCCATACGATAGAATCAAAAATCAAATCAAACCAAAAATCGTCGGTTAAATAATAATCGCCTGTTTGTGCTGGTGAAATGTCAAAAAATTAGAGACTAGTTTTGAATAAGTACTCATTAACGTTAATTGACTTCTCCGAGTGCGGCAGTATGACTTCATCGTCACCTGCCCTTTAATTTCCCCACTGCAACGGGCACAGACCTTCCCTACGGATGGAAGAATATAGGAAGACTGGGCCACAACCCACCACGCTGGCCCAGTGCGGATTGGTGAGCATTCATTCACGACTGCAGATGCAGCTTCGACCAATCTTTCCGAACCACGAAGGACTCGAGATTTCTAGTCACCCATCCAACGACCGGCCTTGGCGAATATGGTACGCTAAGCCACTGCGTCCTGTAAACTAAGCAATGTCGCTAAGGCCGGTCGTTGAATCAGTGACCAAATATTTATTATTTCGAGTTCCTCCGTGCTTCGGAGGGCGCGTTATGCCTTTGGTCCCAGCGTTAATACCCACCAACCCGCCAGCGTGGTGGGTTATGACCATAGGGAAGGCCCGTGCCCCAGCAGTGGGGACAATAAAGGGCTGGTAATGATGCTGATGATAGCTACTAGAAGCATTGCCGGTGTTACTTGTTTTATATGATTCCTAACAATCCGGCATCAGTGAAAAACATCGCAACCTATTGTCTATTTTTATCGGTTCCAAGAAAAACTGTTTTCACATTATAATCATCTGTTTGTTGTGCAAATCCACCCAACCAGTACTGAGTAGCTCTTGTCAAGGCCATGAATCCTCAAGGTATCTACGCTCTGCCCATACTTCTTCGTTGTATGAAATACAAAAAGAATTTACATGTGTTTTTATTTCATTAGATGTTTTCTTGACCAGGTCCCAATGTAATACAACAAGTATTGTTCTGGGGTTTGTAGAATTTGAAAAGTCTTATATTAGTAATGTAGTATGACTGAATTATTGACAATAAGGGCCTGTTTCACAATCGCCAAGTAGGTTCGAAGTAGCTTACTTCGCAGATCATTTGACAGTTGTAATATGAAAATATAATTATGTCAATTGAACTGCAAAGTAAACTACTTCGAACTTACTTGGCGATTGCGAAACAGGCCCTGAATCTCGGAAACCTATATACCAAACGCGACTGCCTGGAATGCGGGCGATGACTGCGGGTTCGATTCCCGCATCAATACTATAATTTTTGGAAAATCTTCTAACATATTTTTCTTTGAATTCATAATTACTGTTTGAACAGCCTTTATTACAAAACGCGTGTAAACAAATGAAGGCAAAATGTATATTACAGCATTATCTGCTTGTGTGGCAGTATAAGTTCATAGTGGTAGTTTGCTATACATACATACATAAGTCACGCCTATATCCCCGAAAGGGTAGGCAGAGGTGAACTAGCACCCACGTTTCGCCAATTGTGTAAGGTCCCATGTAATAGGTGGCGAGCCTATTGCCATTTATCGGGTACAAAAGTCGCAATACATTGCTATTGTTAGGTGGTATAAGAGGAATGCTGCTGCCCATTCCTCATCACTGATTTATCCTTTTACTATTTACTCCGTTTGCTATACACTATGTTCGACATCTGCGGCGGGCTTAACACACAATATATTATTATATTTACAGTTGTGTACAGTATTAGACAGTTCCCACAAACCATTGGCAGGACATGAGCAGTTAGCAAAGAAAAATGCATTCGCTAATGTCAAAGTCCTTAGTCGTTCTAAATCATTCTATTGTGTTAATATCCGCTCAAGAGAAACGATTGTCGGTCTACCACTTATTCATCCTGGATCTGTAGACAGCTTAACGTTTATATTGACTTCGATGCCATTAACTGCCGCACTCAGAGACGTCAAATAACGTTAATGAGTACTTAACGCCAAAAAATGACAATTCAAAACTAGTCTCTATTCTTGCCGGGTCTATGGTATGGATTTAAACGATTTTTTTTTTTGACATTAAGTACTCATTAAAGTTAATTGAGGTGTCTGAGTGCGGCAGTAAGTAATTTAAATTATGGTGTCTTGCATTGCACGCTGCGCTAGATAAAATCCAGATAAAATGTGCCAGCCCTGACTCACCCTAGGTGTGTCGTAAAAGTCGACTAAGGGAAATTGCCCGGTGTAGGCCAAATAAGCACCTTGGGGCACCCGAATGGTGGAGGGCGAACCACCAACAACAGCATACAGGGTTGGTGTCAGGCAGCCGGCCGGCTGTAAAACCCAAGCCAAAACC
Organism: Cataclysta lemnata; assembly: GCA_963931975.1. Taxonomy (NCBI): domain Eukaryota; kingdom Metazoa; phylum Arthropoda; class Insecta; order Lepidoptera; family Crambidae; genus Cataclysta; species Cataclysta lemnata. Next base: position 27,223,313 of record OZ008338.1, read on the forward strand.
TTGAGCAGTATGGATTGGAATGTTGTCACCCCAATCACTCTCTCCGTTCATCGGTCTCTCAACATGGTCCTTCCCTCACTTTTCTATACATTCATTCATCTCTAGCACCTTTCCGGTGTGATGGATGATACGAATCAAAATGGAGTGGATGGCTTGATAACGTGTCCCCAGGTCCCCACTGCTGGGGCACAGGCCTTCCCTCAGGATGGAAGAATATAGTGAGAATGGGCCATAACTGCCCATAACCCACCACGCTTGCCCACTGCAGGTTTGGTGGGTATTAACGACTGATATTGCAGCCGAGAGCAACGGCTTAACGTGCCACCCATCCAATGACCGACCTTAGCTAACATTGCTTAGTTTACGCAATCGCAGGCCAAGCGCGCTATGCACTCCGCTAGCGATCTCCAGGTACTCACAATATTACAACAGACTATTCCTTAGAAGAAAATCCACCGCATATTAGTTGCTCGAAGCAAAATACGTGGCATACCTCCTAAAATTACTAAAGTGCCTAGATGTGGAAGTAGCTGCTAGCTATTTTATAGCGCACTGAGAATGGAATTTCTCGTTACGAAACCCCAACTAGTGATAAAGCGGCTACAATAGCACATCACGTGTAAAATAATTAAAATTAACCGAGCGCACACACATCAATCAATCAGACACGTAGCAGTAATAATACGTCATTCACCTGTATTATTTATCCAAGAAAGGGTCTCTTTTCGCCAATTGCGTGGCGAGCCTATTGCCACCCATTGGGCACGTAATTCGCAGTATATTACTAGGTGGTATAAAGGGAACACTGCTGCCCATAACTCATCATTGTCTTTACCCTTAGCTGCCTACGACCCCCGCGGAAGAGATGGGGGGTGGTGACAATTGTATTCTGCTCTGCCGTCACCACACGGCTAAGTAACAACTAACAATGAAAATCTTAAATAACTAGAGATAAGCAAATCGTAGAAGTCTGTATCAAATCTAACCATTACTTCGATAGTTTTGTTCACGGTATTTACCATGCAGTCATTTACAACATTTTTGTAATGCAAAAACGTTGCAATTCCTAATTTGTACAATTTCAACCCAACCCATAATCACATACTTTTCGTATTCTGAAACGACACGTGGAAAACACCTTATTTCCACGCTTGAGTAGAGTTATTAATCTTTAGTGCTACACATTTTTGCATTTTATGTGTAGAATATGGATGTTCCGACTTAAATACATTTTTAATCTAAATTTACGTAAGTCAAGCTTGATAGCTCTTTTGTAATAAAACACAATTTATTCTATATTCAAGCAATAATCACTTGAATTCAAATTAAACTACACTCAAGTTCCGTTTCAGAATACGGACCTAAGACTTAGTAGGTACAAAATAAAGTCTAACTGCCGCACTCAAAGACGTCAATTACCGTTAATGAGTACATACATACATAAATCACGCCTATATCCCCGAAGGGGTAGGCAGAGGTGAACTAGCACCCACGTTTCGCCAGTTATGATAGGTCCCATGTAATAGGTGGCGAGCCTATTGCCATTTATCGGGCACAAAAGTCGCAGTACATTGCTGGGTGGTATAAGAGGAACGCTGCTGCCCATTCCTCATCAATGATTTATCCTTAGTCGCCTTGTACGACACCCACGGGAGAGTTTTGGGGTGATGACAATTGTATTCTACTCTGCCGTCACCACACGGCACGTTAATGAGTACTTAATATAAAAAAAGTTTAAATTCAAAAGTAATAGCTATTGTTGCCGGGTCTATGGTCTAGTTTTGATTGACATTTTTTGTATTAAGTAATCACTCATAAAAGCTAATTGACGACTCTGAGTGCGGCAGTTAACATATTGCACGATATAACATCAACCAGTACACCTATCAATTTTGGTAGGCACGTCACGACGAAGGCCTTTCTTAATCTTCTTCAGTAGTTTTAGATGGAGCGAATGGCTACTTTGCAGTTTTAAAAATAATATACTATGTGCTCCTTCTCATTACAACTGAAAATATATGCTGAATTGCAACAAAAACGTATGATACATGTCGAAATGTTGTATTAGATGTTTATGGCGTACAAGGCGAATAAGGGTAAAGACACTAGTACTTACGAGTAATGGGCAGCATTTCTCTTATAACCTTAGGGAAAATCCCCTCTCTCTTCCGGGGGTATCGTTCAATTTTATGAAGAAAATGGGCAGATGTGTTCAGGGTGCATATCTATAGTAGATAATGTTGTGATTGAACACTCAACTCTCACTCAAAAACATTACAAACTTAAAACATTTCGTAATTTATTAATCTCTCTTTCAAAAATATTATACTAAATTGGTGTAAGTTGAAAGACCATTCTGCAAAGTCAAATACTTCTTACGGTTTTCAACCACTTTATCCTTATTACCGCACACATTTATTAATGTTGTTTAAGCGAACACCAATTGTAAATATAACACAAAGACGGACGGAGGTATGCACATCGGCACCAACGTAAATTGTTTGTTTAGTTTGATGTGAAGACGCTAAATGTGATTAAACAAATAGCCCAAATACTAATACAGTGCCGTGGTGCCCACAATTCGCAGAAAAACACGAAAAACAAGACAAAATCAAGTAGAAGAGATTGGATTCTTTTCGCATAACGACACGCGGTCAATATTTTATTTGCAATTACACATATATCTTATTAGATCTGGCACTTAGCACGCATTATGTTTGCTCGTGTGTATTTTTCCGACAAAAATACTTGCGTCACACATTTGGAATTGTTTGTGTTATGATTAAGATATCGATTGTTGGCAGGTAAGAAAAAATAAAAGAAGTCATATACCAGTACTTGTGACAGTAAGTATTCTGCACGGACCCCAAATAATTTTGGTAGGGTTCTCCCTACGAAAAATAGACTTACAAAGGTTCCATTGTGAATAGGTTTGTATAAAAATATAAACGGAATCTAATCTAAATAGATGTTTTACAATAAAAATTAATTGTAACTCCACGATGGCAAATAAAAGTCCAAACAGTGCGGTAAACAGCTCTCTGCCGCACTCAGAGACGTCGATAAACTTTAATGAATACTTAATGACAAAAAAATTCAATTAAATCTAGACCGTTGTCTCGACAAAATTAGCGACTAGTTTTGAATTGTTATTAAGTACTCATTAACGTTAATTGACGTCTCTGAGTGCGGGAGTAAGTGTGTAGTTTAGGTAAATATCGAGGGTTTTCGCAGGACACCCTCGATATTTACCGATCAGAAATTCTCCCTTATCTGGCTCGTGAAATTGTGTCGAAGATCAAATTATAGTGGAAATAATTGCACAATGAATCCTTCATAAGGCAGTTGGCCTTGCAAAGGAATCATTGGGTACTAAGTGGTGACTTCATTAATCGATTTTATACGTGTGTGTAAAAATAGAATTTGTATCAACTGTATAAGTTGATCGAATTTCTACACAACAATACATAGAGGAGACGCTATCGGATAATTGACAATGGATACAGTTTTGAGTATTGCCATCACTTGACACACATACGTATTACAATCTTAAGCGACATCTGAATGATCATGAAATTTGAAGCCCATGGTTGAGTAATATTAAAAACAAACGCAGCTGCCGAATTGATATCTACGTATTTACAAAAAGTCAGTCAGTTTTGAAGCTAAACTATAAAAGTAATAATAGAAAAAGGGTTAGTGTAGTAAGCCGTGTGCTGACGGCAGAGTAGAATACAATTGTCACCACCCCAAATCTCTCCCGTGGGTGTCGTACAAGGCGACCATGGATAAAACAGTGATGGATGAGGAATGGGCAGCAGCGTTCCTCTTGGACCACCTAGCAATGTACTGCGACTTTTGTTCCCGACATATAGCAATAGGCTCGCCACCTATTACATGGGTTCTGACATAGTTGGCGAAACGTGGGTGCTGGTTCACCTCTGCCTACTATATATATAGGCGTGATTTATGTATGTGTATGTATGTGTTAGTGTAGTTCACGCGAACGAAGCCGCGAGCAAAAAGCTAGTAAGTACCTACCCTACATTATGTGGTTGGTTTGTCGACAAATCTCCAAACCTACCAAGTGGTAGAAAGTTATAAATATTATATTTTAATTTGAACTTTAAGTCGATAAGTGACATTTATAAAAAGAAAATGTTACTGAAAATGTTGATGCGCGGTATCGAACCCGCGTCCTCTGCAATTCGGGCCGATGCCTATACCGTCTTGAATGCCGAATGGTATAGGCATCTACCCAGATTCAAGAGGCTATAATTTGCTATAATTTACCTGTTTCTTACCACAATTTTCTTTTTATAAATGTTACTTATCGACAATACGATTGTATAGAGGCTTGACATCACTTATTGTGTTATCGTTTTTATAAAGAAAAAATAGATTTTCTTGTGATTTTATTGTGTTTTTTCGATACAAATTCCTCAATTTAAGTACCTACTACCCAGTACTAGTTTTAATATAAGACTTTGTACGCGTTAGGCATCTAATTCTCCAACACTTTCAGGACATACAATGGATCGTTTCATTTGTAGTCATGCCATATTGAGAAACGATAGGAGTTTAATGATGATTGAAGATTGAACGCAACCGAACCTAATCCTATGATAACAAAATTTAAGAACCAAACTTACAATGTAACCATCGATACAGAAGGATTGGCAATCATCATCATCATCAAGCCTTCATCAATCAGCCTTTGATGGGGACAGACCTTCCCTATGGATGGAAGTATATGCCATATAACCCACCACGCTGGATCAGTGCGGATTGGTAGCTATTAACGACTGCCAATGCAGCCGGGACCAACGGCTTAACGGGCCTTTCGAAGCTTGGGAAAAAATTGGTCACCCATCCAATGACCGGCCTTAGCGAACATTGCTTATTGAACGCTATCGACCTTCTCGCTATCGAGATCCTCATACTTACAGATTGTAGTTACAATATACTTTTAAATTTTTACGAACTAATTACCTTTAAAAGGTACTGAAGATAAAATAATAACTATGGTATGTTATGTTATGGTATGTTATGGCGTGTATGTATGTATACTCAGTGAGCTATACCTATCTATTGTTTTTTAAATTTATTTGCATAGGTATAATTAATGTATATGTTTAATTTGTTTTACAACTACGTTTCAACAGCTGTATCCAATCAAGTTGCATTGAATAGCGGACAATTTTAAAAGCAACTGTACAGTGTACATTGTAATAAATTCAGAATTATTTGTAAAATTTATTTAAAATATAAATGTTGTGCCAAATCTAGGTTCTAAGTTCTCGCTCCGCACTCACAGACGTCAATTACTTTTAATTAATTAACTTTAATTACAAAATTCATCTATTATACCCGGCAAGAATAGCAACTAGTTTTAAATAGTATTTTTTTGACATTAAGTACTCATTAAAGTTAATTGACGTCTGTGAGTGCGGCAGTTAGGCATTCATTTATGAATATAGTAATTTTTTCACGCTAACGGTCATTGAAATTTATCTTACTTCTTGAGAATTTCTGAAATTCAGCCTCTGTATCTAACGATCAAATCTGTCATTACAGATATACAAATCATTATCTCGGTATAACTTGTGAATTATCTTTTGAAATAAAACAACTTTTACGGATAAGACTCGCGTATAATTTGGTGTTTGGCATATTAATTATTTAACCCGACGTTTCGATCACTTTACAGTGGCCGTGGTCACAGGGGGACTAAAGATGACAGGTGTCCTCACAATAAAGTAATAATTAACTACCGTCATAATATTTGATATTTTAGGTGTTCCGATTTACACAAACAGAGCTTACAGTATCATTGTTTTTGGCAGTATGAGGACGGTGTTGGGATTTAATTATTCTAATAATTGGGTCCCAAGCAGGTGGTATGTTCCAACCATTATCTCTATTGAAGTTTGGATGTTTCTTGATTTCAATAGCTTCACGTATCATTCTAGGTATATATCGTTTCTCTTTTGCTAGAATTTGCGGTTTATCAAATCTTAAATAATGGTTGGGTCCGTCTAAGGCATGTTCACATACTGCAGATTTTGTTTCGCGCCTATGTTTCACATCAGCTATGTGTTCTTTTACCCGGGTCCCTATACTTCTTTTTGTTTGGCCTATATAGGAGAGAGTTGTGAATTATCTTTTAACGTATTTCATAGATTTAAGATAGGCCTATCATCGGTTGCTAAGGCATTTTTTTCAATTTTTATCCGAGCTAGCATCTTACAGATCTTCTTTTACACAAAGAGGGTTAGTGTCAGGTAGGCGGCCGGCCGTAAAACCTAAGTCAAACCGTGAGCAGTATGAATTGGAATATTTTTATTCCAATCACTCTCTCCGTTCATCGGTCTCTCAACATGGTCCGTTCCGTCTGTCTCTGTTCTATAGATTCATTCATCACTAGCACCTTTACGATGTGGTGGATGATATGAATCAAAAGGGAGTGGATGGCTTGATGACGTCTGACGGATATGAATGGAAGAGGAAACATACTGCGCCGATACCAGATAGACTGGGAATAGGGCAGGGAGAAGATCTTATAGATCCTAGGAGTTTCACTGCCATTGAAAGCCTCGCAACACGCTAGGAACTTGGGCATCGGCAGGCCAGACGGTGCCTCCTGCGTGGACCTCGGCTCAGGGATGCCGTTTGTGTTGGTTTATCTTTATATGATTGGCGAGTTTTGGGATTGTAGCTGGTGGATAAATTACAATGTACCTCTGCAAAAAAATCCGAAGAACGGAGGAACTGGACATAGTAAACTTTTGGTAACCCATCCAATGGCTGGCCTTGGCAAACATTGCTTGGTTTCGCAGTAGCGTCAATTCACTGTGCTATCGAGTTCTCTTTGTGACATTGTTAACATTAAACACCGTTGCATTCGGCGCGGCATCACATGAAAAACCGCCATCCGGAAACTAACAATGATTAATGCGATAACTGAACTCAATGCTGCATTCATCTGGAAAGTTGTCAACCTTCGGACCGACGAAGTGGGCGCGCATTCATTATGCACGTACCGATATTCGACAATCGCGTCGCGCCGCTATAAAGGCGCTTCTACACGGTGCATTTAGCTTGCGCACACTAAAGCGCTTGCGCAGGTTATATGCACCGTGTAAACGATTCCAGCGAGTCCAGCGACTCGACGATTTACCTGCACAAGTAACATCATGCCGGTTACTTGCGCAGACATGCTGACAGCTGAAATGAACAAGACCCATACATAAAGTACTCGCGCGGGCTTGCGCAAATAGCGCGCGTCTTTACGTGCAAGTAGCACCGTCTAGGAGCACCATAAGGTTCTGTAGTTCGCGGAAGGTTTGTTCTCAACTGCAGGCCTGTGTAACTCTAAGGACAACATAAGGAGACACAGGTTTTTAATCAGAGAGCAAAAAGCTGGCGGGCTATAAATTTTAGTACAATAATAATTATGTACGCTCCCGTCTATAAGTCCATTACCAGTTGCATAAAACGGTAGCATAATTGTTCTTTTGGACTTACGACGTTTTTCTATAATGACATTTCACACACACTCCCAGACCACCACCACAAAATTATAAGCCAATAAGAAGAATCGCAATACACTGCGTGCTGTGCGTGCTGATATGACTGTTAAATTTGTCATTTGTCCGATGGTTAACTGCGCAATCGTTTTTCTTTGAAATCGTGTCATCGAGCCCTGTCGATAAGCCCGTTTTTGTTTTTATTAAATAATAATTAATTCTACTTGTTTGCAAAATATTATAGTTTCGTCGACTATTCGGAAAGCAAATAAGATGAGGGTGACTTGAAATAAAATGTTTTAACATTGGTTTCAATGAGACGGTATGATGTTATTTATTTGTGAACTTGGTGACGATCGCTTCGAACGAAGTGCAATTACTAGTCGTTTTATTATTTTAAGACATTATTTGAAATGCAAACGAATATAAATATTAAAGACAGGACGAATATTGAGGACCTTGTTTAGAAATGGTCTTAAATAAAAAATGGTAAGTGAATAATAATTTTAATATAATTTTTTTAATAATTTTTATCACGACGTATTACAATAAATTATTATTTTGCTATATTTTTGTTTTAGATATGATTCGTCGGCGGATGAAGAGTATCTCTTAAAAAGTCAATTATTAAGACATAATTTATGGCGGACAGATCCTTGCTCTGAGCCTTACGATAATAATATCCAAAAACAATAGGTACCATGTGCAAGACGGTATCGGGCCAAACAATAATATGAATGTGTTGGATGATTATTAGTGCTCAATGGCTGTGCGAGGTGGAATTTGTGGAAGTGTTAAAAGACGTGATGCTGCCTACTAGGCGTAATGTTTACCCCCCAGAAAACTTTCGAGAAATAAGATTGGTTCATGACAATAAATAATGGTCAGATACAACGTGCAAATAATTCGTGAATGGTTTAACCAAATTCTGATTTAAGTGTGATTCCTTGGCCAGCATGTTCCCTTGATCCCCAATCCCCTTAGAAAATAATGTTTAACTGCCGCACTCAGAGACGTCAAATAATGTTAATGAGTACTTAACGTCGAAAAATGACAATTCAAAACTAGTCGCTATTCTTGCCGGGTCTATATGGTCTTGATTTGAATGAAAATTTTTGACATTAAATACTCAATAAAGTTAATTGACGTCTCTGAGTGCGGCAGTAAGGTTTAACGGTGCAAAGTTAGGATGTCATGCAAAATATTAATCCCAAAATATTGTTTTGGGAATGTGCTGGCCTTAATTGTAATACATTTTTTTTATTGTAAGACAGGTTTAAGTTTCAATCCTCTTTTCGTTAAGAAAACGAATACTTAAGCTTTAACCTCAACTCAATATAGTATACGGTCCTTTCCTTCTTACATATAAACTATAAAAGTTAATAGCTTCAAAATTGCAATTATTATACTAATTAAATTTCATTATGTGTCTGTTACGTTTCTTAGAGATTAATGTTATATATTTAGTGTTTTTATATCTTTAAAAAGCATGTTGCAAATGCGTATTTCTTTTTAGCCTTAATTGTTTTTTTTTATAAACATTTTCTATAATAAAATTTAACCATAACATCATTTATTGGAAAGGACCTAATGATTTTAATATATTCTATCTTAAGTTATTTTTATATAACACGTTAGCTTGTAAATTTAGCTTAGACTAAAAAATACATGATTTACAATACTTTTTTATTTTGTTCTCTGTCGTAAATTAATGAATTAAATAAACGTTCATATGCAACCATTTTTTTATTTACCAATACTGCCTTTGCACGATAAAAAAACTAAAAAGTATATGCAAATGTTAATTCTACACGTTTTATTTATTTTTGTCACATTCCATAATTATTAAAATGGAAAATAGCAAAATGTGTCAACAATATATGGATTCGAAGCCAGACCGCTTGCCAAAAGGATAAGCCTGTGAAAACATAATAAATAAATAAATATAAATAAAGAAATATTTCTACACTCATACCTATCATCAAGTCCAAAGTAAGTAGCACTAAGCACTTGTGTTATGAATACGAACAAACTTTAAATTAACTAATTCATAAAAATAATTTTATAATTTTTTTAAAAATATATTACATAAAAATTATGACTCGAGAAAAAATATTTGTGATCACCACAAAATGTGTCCCCACCAGGATTCGAACCCGGGACCTTTTGGCCGACAGCCAGCGATATGACCATTCGACCAACCCGAAGGTCAAAATACTGACAAAATAACGCTGAAGGAAACGGGTATACTTGCTATCTTTATCTAATATTGAACACATACAAATCATTTATTCGTAGACATGCTGTGTGGCGTTCTATTGTGTGCGTTAAACTTAATTCACAGAGATATTACGTAGAATCGTGCAGGCCAATATAACCATTAAGGTGCGCATGGACTTCAGGGGGCCTACTATAATTCAACGTAAATGGTAACTACGGCCGATATTTCGCGCGTTTCCTACTATAATTCTTTATCGGGCCGAAACTTTGTTCGAACAGAAATTGTTTGAAAATGATGGTTTTTTAACCTCAATTTGACGAAACCAAAATTGTTACCTTTTGATTTTCGTAAGGTGTTCAAATTTGACAGATATTCGTTCGGATTTTCAACCAAAATTTTACGAAACAAAAATTGTTACCTTTTGATTTTTGTAAGTGTGAATTTCGTGTGAAATCCTTATAAAATGGCATCGAGTAAAATCGAGACTGCAATTCGTGAAAAACGTTTAGAGCGTGGCTGGAGTATAGTTATATTACTAATTAGAAAATATATAAATGTACATTAATTTATTCGTGTGCATTAATATATCTTCTAAACGCGATCAAAAGATTTTTTACAAAAATAAATAATTTACTCACAAATTATGTCAAATGTTACTTGTAAGCGCCCAAATTCAAATTGCTTCTTAGGAATGCTTGTAGAATGAGCACTGTGTTAGCGCAGTGTGAGTGAGAAAAGTAATTTTAGAAACATTTATAATAATTTATATTATCTTTGCTGGAAACCAACTAAAAAGTTTGCATAGAAACGTTTGAGTTTTTTGACAACCAACTTTGGTACAATATGGTTAATTTACATTGAAGGTAAAGAGTAAAATCGTAGCATAAACTAGTACTCTTAAAATTATTCTGAGTGAGTATTTGAGCATCCGAACATGTACTAGAGTAGGGTCACTTCCAAAGTTTCGTTTCATTCTCGTTCGATTGACAAGTTTCGTTCGGAGAATTATAGTAGATCTCCAGGATTTTTACTGTACGTACTAAATTTAAAAAGACCAAAATTTTGTTATTTTTTAAAGATTTAGGGGAGTGAAAACGTTATCACTTGATACAAGTATTCAAAAATATGCATTACTTGCGCCGCGTATCGGCACTTTACAATCCTTTTAATGCATTACATAAATATGGAGCATTTACCTAGTTTTACCTAAGCGCAACTTTAAAAACCCTAGACCTTACTTACAAAGTCACAGCAATCAAAATGTTCAGATTTCCAAATAGAACGCAGATGCGACTAATTTCGAACCAGTACGTACAAGGTTTTGTACATACATACAAGCATGGAATCTATTCAACTTACGCGAATGGCTTTGACTGGTCAGTATATGGAGGCAACCAATTCTGTCAATGTCGAGTGATGGTAAAATAGACCGGCCAAAGAAACGCCACCTGCCTCAATGTGAGTATTTAATGATAAAATAACTATGTAACACAACAAATATTAGATAATATCACAGTAAATCGTTAAGTATTAACCAATACTAAGTATCCACTGAACTCGAGTGTTGGAAAATCTTGAATTACAGCTATTTAGTTAATACGCCAGGTGGCCTAGACAAGTATTCGAAGTTTCAATTCGAACGAATTAAATACAAATGCCAGCGTGGTGGGTTATGGCCCATTCTCCCTTTATTCTTCCATCCACAGAGAAGGCCTGTGCCCAGCAATTGGGACATAAAAAGGCTGGTGATGATGATAATAATCATGAAAATTATACTTTACTTACTTAACAACGCACTTGTACGATAGCCCTGACTATTGTGTGCAATTCACGGACATTGTAACTGTTAGATGTTTGATTGAAACAGACATAACATAACGTAAGTAAGTAATACTTGGTAAGAATAACTGTGTATTGGACATAAGTTACGTTAATTTATTGCGCCACGTGCGTGAAAACAAATTTTCAAAAACATAATTATTTAGATTAATATCACTCCTGTATCCCCGAAAGGGTAGGCAGAGGTGAATTCGCCAATCATGTTAGGTCCCAAGTACCCAATAGGGGGCGAGCCTGTGGGCATTTAAGTTGCAGTTTATTGCTAGGTGGCTACTGCCCATTACTTATAGGTCTTTATGTACGAAAATCGCGGGAGAGATTACTCCCAATCTCCCCCGCGGGTGTCGTACAAGGCTCTATTCTGATCTGCCATCACCATACGGTACACATTTACTTATCTATACGTATTTTAAGGGGGAATTTCGACGCTCCTTAGGACACAGCAACAACACAACTGAAGGACACACGGCAAGGCAGTTATTTGGGAAAATAAATAGACCATATTATGTACAGCTACTTAAAAATTCAAAACAAAAATATTCGCTCGGCAATAATGGTAATACCTCACCCATTTGTAGTATGGATTTGTTATTTGCATGTATTAAATATTGTTTGCATAGCCTTATAATTTAGTCGCAATCTTTTAAAATCTGTAAATACAACAAGTTTTTCTAGTACCGAAAGAATTAGTCATAAACTTACCAAAGTTTCTTCGACTACGTGCGGTTAAGTGGATACCTCGTATGTAAAATGTCGTGCTGAAAATTAAGAATTTGATTATAATTTTGCATTACTCATGATAATTAATAGGCACAAAAATAACTAAACTTGAAACTACGAAATGCTACGTTACTACGCCGTAGTCACACAGAGGTGCTTCTCAAAACATCGAATTGATGAACAAACTAAATTAAATCCATTATTTAGATGCTAAGATTCAATCTTCATAATTTTGTAGTTGGTTTAACACTAGGTATATCAAACTGGTTATTTATGACATGTTTATTTCCAAGATAGTTAATTTTATCATTTAGGAGGTTTGAGTTAGATTAAAACGTATAACTTTTAACAAATTATTAATTTACCATAAGAACTGCAATAGTGTTAACAAAAATAATAAGTAACTTATAATTAATATAATAACTATCGTAAATGATATTAAATTGATTATACAAATATACAAAAAGAAATAAACAACATTTGGGTATGTAGACTTAGCTATTTAAATTTATATACTTAAAATACATTTCAAGAATCGACCGAATCATCTACGAAACATGGGCAATAATTTCACAGAAATTGTTTTCATATTCGATATAATATATCAAAGAAATAAATATACCGTTCGATACAAACTATTGTTTAATTAGGTGTTCAGCGGTTTCGCAACGCTCAGGGTGAAATAGAGGCATTGTTTCGTATCATAATGGGATATCGGAAATACCTAGATTTTCATAGAGAACTACCGTAAACACTTATTGCAGCAACTAGATGTTTATTTTACACCTTTAAACAGGCCCCAAGACTCGTATCAGCGAAATTGCACCCTTTTGTTCTTAAAACTATCACACACATAAATCACGCCTATATCCCCGAAGGGGTAGGCAGAGTTGAACTAACACCCTCGTTTCGCCAATTAGGTTAGCTCCCATGTGATAGGTGGCGAGCTTTTTATCATTTGTCGGGCACGGAAATCGCAGTATAGCTAGGTGGCATAAGAGGAACCCACTGTTGCCCATTAAGTACTCATCGCATAATGGGGGTGGTGGCAATTGTATTGTGCTCTGCCGTCACCACACAGCTGTCGTCACACCCTGTCGTGTAGGTATCGTACCATCATCGTACACCCTATTATTTATTCAGAAAATAAAATAAACTATTTCCCTGTTCCAAGAACTCCTAGTTGCCAGAGTGGCATATCTGCCCGGAAAAAAAATCAGAGTTTCTCGGACTTTATTTTTTGTAATGTTTTATTAAATCATACAATAAGTTACAGAATTCACACTGGCGACTGAACACTACAACATCAATAATACCGATTGATAAAGCAGCATTTTCATAATATTTTTGTTCGCCTTCATTCCAAGAAACATTTAATTGCGACAGAATAATGAAGTGTGGGTTCCATGTTTTTCATATTCCAACAAAGAGACGCTATCAGTGGTTTTAATTAATTTTTAGCATCGGTAATAGGTAACCTCGATGGGGTGGTATATCGTAAATGGACTATTTAACAACTGGAATAGGTCCTGTTGAGGTCGAAGGGCGAGTGAAAGTCTATAATAAAAGGATTTGGACGCTTCTTCTTTATCTAGGCAAGTTATTGAAATTATTCAGACACATCAAGTTAAAGTGTCACATCGTAGGTAAAACATATTTGCCGTTATTTGTAGAGAATTTATCAATACACTAGTCCAATAAGTAAGTATAATAAGAACTCGTGTTAGACGGAATTTTTTTAAGAAGTATACTTAATAAAAAGTATCTTAAATATATAAATATTTTAATATGTCTACATAAACATATAAACAACCATGACTCGAGAACAAAATATGTATGTGTCCGTTACAAACATTTGATCCCACCAGGATTTGAACCCGGGACCTCTTGTACCTCTTGGCCGGGACCTCTAGGCATAATAAAGAAAGCCGTCGTAACAAATGTATGATGATATTAATTAAATTTTAATTTGATAAATAAATACTATAATTATTTTTTCGGTTCATTGTCGGCTTCGTTGGTTCAAATTCGCGAACACCTACCTAAATAAAGCTATTGGAATACAGTGCTGTTTAAAAAACAGGCCCTTTTATTTATATATATTCGCTCTTTTGTTACTTACTTTTCGCTCGCGGTTCAATGTCGAATCCATAAACTATTGGAACTGTCTCACTATGGCTGCGCGTCCAATGCGGGCTGGCCTGCAACTGACACAAGTATAAGTCGGCGCGCGCGCGTATTTTTCGACAACTATAGGCAGCCTCACTGCGCTGACAGTACCAGTTTTCCTGATAAAGTAATTGCGCTGAAACGGCGTTAATTTGCATTGTGTGGGCGTTTAATAATAGTAAACTTTATTTTACAGCCCTTTATAGGAGGCTTTTTTATTAATAAAAAATAATTGTCATATCCATGTAATGTAAGTTATTTGTTCGCTATGCACCTCTGTTCTGATCTTTCGGGTCATGTCTTTGATAAGGTTTCAGGTATTTTTGAAAGATTCATTAGTTTAAAACGGCGGGTAGTTTGAAGTTTAACACAATTATTTTCAAATTCAATAATAATTCATACTTGAAAAGTGCGTGCATGACATAATTATCGACGATTTTTTTATATTTTCATACAAAATGTTACACACAGACAGAAGGACCACAATATCCCCGAAGGGCAAAGCAGAGGTGAAGTAGGCCTAACTAAATTGGCCCACTTTTCGCCAATTAAGTTAGGCCCCTTGTAATAGTGGCGAGTATTGCCATCTATTGGGTACATAAAATTGCAGTATATTGCTCGGTGGTATAAGAGGAATGCTGCTGCCCATTACTCATCGCTGTCTTTATACTTAGTCGCCTTGTACGAGAACCACTGGAGAGATGGGGGTGGTCACAATTGTATTCTGCTTTGCCGTCACTACACGGCGTTAAATATTTTTACTTCTGTTAAAACAAGGTTTCGCCTGAGACAATTTCCCTAGTTTCATATTTCATATGATTATAACATCTTTAATAAAGACAGGTCAAGCAAAAGGTATATTCGTAATGGTAAATATGCCATTATGCCTATCTACAAAATTCATAACTGAGAGCTCTGACAGCGATGTAGTCTCTTTGAGAAATACATACCTAAATCACGCCTATTTATCCCCGAAGGGGTAAGCAGGATTAATCACTCACGTTCACATCTTTAAGAAATGTTGCCAGTATTCATTGTCACTAGTAAGTAGATATACTGGTTTGTCCAGTGTTGCACCCTTGACCCATCCAGCTCTGTTCCATAATACACAATTGCATTAATGTCCAATTCAATACAGTGCTGCTGCGGTATTCGTTACGCTACGCATGCCTACGTATCAATAGTGCACAGTATAAACAATACTGTGGTTAGAAAAAGTTAGAAAAAATCTAGTTTTGATGCAGGAGTCGAACCCGAGTCCACTGCAATTCGGGCAGGTGCCTAAAGTACTCGGCCAACAAGACGTTTCTAACCACAACATTATTTGTAGGAAAGAAGAATGAAAAATTAGTAAACTTTACATTTATACTATAATGTTCAGATTCAAATCAAAATAGTATAACTGCACAGTATAATTTGCACCTTCTGGCCTGGGAGCTAACAATATTAAATAACGTAGACTGGGCCAACCCCGACTTCCAGATAGACTGGGAACAGGGCCGGGAGAAGAACACATTTCTAAGATATTGCCTGAAATATTATTATCATATTTCATTTCAGAGGATGAGAAAAGAGAGCTAATATTTTGGCCCTGCACACCTACAAGAAACTGCGATGCGACGTCGCATCGTAAAATATGCCAGCTCGCACGCCGCATCGCAAGAACTTGCGAATTGATACGCATCGCGTATTTTTCCAATTTCATTCTTCTTTGTTTCGCCGCTTGAAATCCCATCGCAGTTGTGTGTGTACGGGCTCTTATAACCTATATGAATGAACAATACTTATATGTATTTTTGTCATTTTGTGGTACAATGAGCCGCAGCGATTGCGTAAATTAAGCTCGCAAGGCCGGGCATTGGATGGGTGACCAAAAATTATCTTGAGCTCCTCCGTGCTTCGGAATGCACGTTAAGCCGTTGGTCCGGCTGCATCTGCAGTCGTTAATACCCAACAACCTGCACTGGGCCAGCGTGGAGGACTATGGTCCATTTTCCCTATATACTACCGTCCACCGTTAGGAAAGGTCTGTTCCCCAGCATTGGGGACATTAAAAAGGCTGGTGATGATGAGGAAGGAGTTCAAAGCAAAACTTGTTTTAGTTACCTAATATAATATTATTTATATATTAGTCGAATGTCATAGTGTCTTACTGCAGGAAGGCAGGAAAATCTTAGTGGCTAAACAACCTTCTAACGTGAATGGAATATTTCCGGGTTGTCTAAACTGAATGTCTTTTGCTAACAATGAATAAATTAGTTATTGAGATTCAAATTTAGTAACGATAACAATGTAGTTTTGGTCACCCATCCGATGGCTGATATAGCACAACGTGCTAATAATTGCAGCATCGAACCCTTTTATTCTTTTTCTGTTTAATTAAAACAAAACAAATATCTCCTGCGCATCAGATTTTTTTTTTTTTTACACTCACACCTATCATCTAGCCCAAAGTAAATAGCCTAAGCACTTGTGTTATGGATACTAGATGACGGACATATTTTTAATATAATTATGTATATAAATGTTGAAAATATACTACATAAACATATACACAACCATGACTCCGAAACAAACATTTGTGGTCACCACAAAGTTTGCCCCTACCAGGATTCGAACCCGGGACCTCTTGGCCAATACCCAGCTATCTGAGCATTCGACTAAAGCGGCCGTCCGTTTTATTAATACAAAAAAAATATTGTTTTAGATCTCCTGCGCATAAATACTACCACTAACGAGGTGAGATGTTTTGACAGATAATTTTATTTATACATACTTAAATCACGCCTATATCCCCGCAGGCGTAGGCAGAGGTCAATATCTACACCCACATTTCGCCAATAGGATAGGGCCTATGTAACATATAGGTATATATGTGGCGAGCCTATTGCCATGTATCGGACACGTTAATCGCAGTATATTGCTTGCTGGTATTAAGGGGACGGTCAAGCAGGTTGGCGTTAAGCACGTTGATTTTCTCTTTGTTTCTATTGCTTGGTCGAACAAACAAACAAAAAGCTTTTAAATGCTTGACTCAAGCAAACATAGTAGACGGTCAGAATGCTTGAAGCAGGCTATAATCTACGTGCTTGAGGTCAACATATACGTGAGCAAAAAATATAGGGAAATAAATCCACGTTTCGTCAGATACTTGTAGCACGCACAGAAATGAGTGCGCGCCTATGCCAATTTCCTTCTAATTTGGATAATTTTTGTACCTATATTATAATAGTAACTTAATTTAGTCCATCAACCGCTACCTGCTCGCCACTTTGCCCCAGTACGGGTAATAAGTAGATGATCTTTAGTTTCCTTCTGACGAAACAGTTTCGCAGAATCCATTATATCCATTATGTGCGAATAATTTCCTTAAAAACAAAATCCACGTTCACTTAATAATTTGAGGAAAGCGATCATGTGTGAGCAAGAGATCAAGAGATCACATAAACCCAGTCGTCTCGAAGGACCATCGAAAACGCGTATTTATTTATTTATGTATGTATATACTTATGAATGTTCTTCCGACATCTTAGCCCAAGTAAAATTGTCAGTTCAATTAGTAAATTATGCTTTATAAAAAAAAACAGTTTTTATAACATCACAATGGCACAAACTAATATTTGTTTAGTATTAGTTGTGATTTAATAGAAGATAACATAAATTCTTCTTCCTGCCCTGTTCCCAGTCCATCTGGGGTCGGCGCAGTATGTTTCCTCTTCCATTCATATTTCAGACGTCATCAAGCCATCCACTCCCTTTTAATTCATATCATCCATCCCACCTTAAAGGTGCTAGTGATGAATGAATGTATAGAAAAGAGACGGAACGGACCTTGTCGAGAATAAAACAATACTATTTTTAGATTAAAACAAAAAATGTCTTGGTATTCTATGTTTACTATCTTGGGCCTGTGTGTATGTTTCCTGAAGTGAAAGTAGGTATTTAGGTACACGACACGGGCGGGGGAGGAAATCGGAACATGATTTTTATATGAAATCCTATCATCCACACCGTTCATGCAGCACGGATTAACGTGCGTTTCCAAGTATCCATAGTGTGTTATTTTTTAGAGTGGATAAACGGAATAAGTTCTTTGGTTGGGATACAAACACACGAAATATAAAATGCCACATTTTTTTTATAATACTTTAATTTTACACGTAATAATTGGAACATGAAATACATACTTTAATAATAACATATTATTTTATAATAAAATTACTTCTATTAAACTTATACATCAATCCAACAGGTCCGCATCGTCCGACAAATCCTGTAAAAGAAAAGAAATTATTAGAGTAAATACACTTTAAAATCATTATTAATTAAAGCAATATGCCAAGAGAAATTATTCTTATTAAATGACAATGCAACTGATTGGCCCAAAAATATGAAACCCAATGTACGTAATTGAAACCTATGCCAAACATTAGTACTAATCATCCATAACAACTATTACTATGGGGCCAAAATAAATCTATCCTAGGAAAAAAATATACAGGCTAACAAATGTTTGAAAAGAGTGTCGATTTTTACGTGACCTAATATAGGCTTTATTTATTTTAAGCAGTTTTAAAATATCTCCTAATGTATTCGTAGAGGCTTAAACTCATAAATAATTAATTCGCTGCTGATTTAATTTTTTAATTGTTCATTACTGTTAAATGAGCGTACACAGATTGTTGGTAGGCTGTCTAACGTCTATTGAACTATGTTGTATTATTTTTGACTCTGAATTTCCTATCCTACATCCTATTTAGGTGTTCTATTGTCCATATGTTTACAATTGGCGATATTTTAAACGTTTAAAACAAACAAAACCTATAATTGAGTCAAATAAACATCTATTTTTTTCAAACATTGGTTACCCTGTATATTTTTTTCCTAGGATAGTTTTATTTTTGGCCCTATAAGTTATTACGGATGATTAGTAGTAACGGTTGGTATAGGTTTCAATTATTTACATTGGGTTTCATATTTTTGGGCCAGTGGTCAATGGAAAAGTTGCATTGTCCTTTATTCAATGAGACATGGCGTCATCGCACAATTTTGGGCTTTATTCGTTTTTATATGAATTTTACATTTGATACACCTATAAAATGTAACATGCATGCCATGCATAATAGGTAAATAAAGACGAAAGAAACATTGAACAATATTGAATTATACAATTGAATAGCCTATAAAAAATATAGCGTTTAGTTATTACAGTAACTTTTGGCTTTATATAACGAAAGAATTTCCCGATAACATCAAGTCTCATAGATCAAATGGGAAACAATCATTCGACACTGTTAACATTCCACAACATTCAACATCACAATAATTATGTTACGAGTGTGCAGAAAGTACAATTTTTCAAAGTAAACCATCATTTACTATCGAAACAATAGTACTTTTTTCACCCAGGGAGGAAAGTGGCCGATTGTTCATTAAGGTGTATATTAGTAATTTTAATACACCTGTATAGACGCACTTTCTCACAGGTAATATAGATACATAGTGACTTATACTACACCTACAAGGAAAATAAAATATATTTAAATAAACCATTGTAATGACAATTTAACCATGAACCTACTTTAATGACAATTTTAAACTTAGAAGAGATCAGCTAGTGCTCTAAAATTAGAACCAACAAAAGTATTTTCATAAAATATCCCACCGCGTGTTTAACTAACTGAGAATATAAATAATAAAGAAGAACTTTCTGACCGGTTCTTATCCAAATATAACCGACCCTTTCCGGGTAGGTGTAGTATAAATACGTATACACGTTATATATTTATAGTTTGTATAAAATGAAACAGTATTCGGGCCTAATTCTGACTACACTCGCTATTTTCCATCTAGGTATAAATAAGTAATACTGATGAAGTTATAGTAATTCCCTTTCGACAAATCCGTCTGTCCTTCTCCGGTGTATAGAAAATAAGAGAGAATAAGTAATTATTCTTGTTCTTTAATAAGGAATTGACATCTGTCAAAAAGGGCTTCGTATTCGGAATAGAGAGTAGTTAAAACTAATTTTTTTTGTTACGCGTAATATATAAAGCAAAATCCAAGAGTAATTTTGAGAGACAACGTAATATTTTTAAACGTACTGTCTGTAATATTCAATTACTGATCATTAGCCTACAGATCTGCAGATTTTAAAAATATTTTTGTGTAATATAGAGTTCTCAGAGACTCCACTAATTCAGGAAGTTTACGAATTATGTATTTCGTGATGATGATGATTAGCATAACAAAAAATTAACAAGAACTACACATTTTATAGAATTAATACGAAATGAGGTAAACATATCTTAGGACTTTTTACGCATCTGCAACATACTAGGAGGTACATAAACCTAAAGTTTCATTTGAATGCAATTAGTCATATATTGTTTTATCTGAGCGAATGAAAATAGAATGAGGACTCGTGCAGTTTTCGTGTAAAGGTGTATGATATAAATTATGGTGATATTTAAACGAGTGTAATCAGAGGCTGGTCTCAAAAGAATAATAAGACAACATTTATCCACATAGCATGCGAAGGAGGTTAACATAGCCGACATTCATCCACAATTGGAGACAGAAGTGTGACAACAAAATTTTATTATTAAAAATATTTTTTTTTCTACTGTTTAATAAAAATAATTTGTTTTGTTTTTTATTGTTCTCAACTCTTATTCTTTGTACTTTACTTCTTATTTTAAGTTAAGAAATTTCTTTTTATGTTACGGTAGACGTGTAACGTAAAAATGTATGTAAGATTACGCGGTACCAAAAATTATT
Source organism: Cataclysta lemnata (assembly GCA_963931975.1). NCBI lineage: Eukaryota > Metazoa > Arthropoda > Insecta > Lepidoptera > Crambidae > Cataclysta > Cataclysta lemnata. Next base: position 27,244,571 of record OZ008338.1, read on the forward strand.
AAAGCAAATAATTCCGAGAAAACTGCTGAACAATGCTGAGATAGTAAATTATTGTAGAAAAATATCTCAAATATGACTACGGAAGCTTAAAGATCTTTCTTTATTTTGGAACAATTAAACATTTTTGTGTCTCGATGTCTTAAGAACCTCAGTTTTCTGTAGGGACGTGAGATGATCAGTGTAATGAAAGGTGACGGATGATAATAAATATATAATAATTTCGAATAGAGAATGGGAACAGGCGATAGCAAAATTATATAATGCAATAACATGCATTTGTAACCAGCGTCAAGTATCAATCATACAGATCAACATTTTTTTTAAATATATTTAATTAGTTCCAGCATATATATATATATTGTTTGTCTTATTTGCCCACCCTGACGCTAACTACAATTATTGTTCATATGAATCAAGATGCGCTGTGCAAATGAAAACGTAAAATGGATACACTTTGAAAATGATACGTAGAAGGTATACGACATTTATTATGCAACAATCTGAACCTACATAACAATAGCGGGATGTCAGTTTGAATTCCCATAAAACCTCCTCGACCTATATTAGAGCTATGACGTTATAACGCAAGCACTATTTGAACGTACATGACGAAAACATAATCTTTTCTTGAATTCAAATTGTCTTATATTCCTTTTTATTTTAAACAAATATGGAAATTCAAAAAATATGTAAGAAATTCCAAGGACATCCATGAATTGAATTTTGTACATATTTCCTTGTGTTGACACAGAGGTTACGGCTACAGGGTTAAGCTCTAACTATTTTGCAAAATAGGGAATTGCGAATAGTTTACCTTCCATCTTTCCCTTAAGTTTAGGTCGAAGAGAAACAAAACAGTGATTATTTCAAATATCAATATACCTCCCTTTCGTCAAAACGTCTACACGTAATAGTCAGTGTATATTGTTTATATACATTGACTGCAACTTGTAATTACTAAATCAAATAGATGAATTAGACCTAGGATTCCATTAGTTAAAATTTCCTATAACATGAAGGCATACGTTTATATAAGTTATCTTTCAAAAGTGTATATAAAGTTCCTATAAAACACTAAATTGCGTTATCCTATTGAGTCGTTATGCAGTGAGTAATAGCATGATTTAACAATATTGCGTAATACTAATGCAGTAGCTATGTAAAATGTAATTAAATTATTTTGACCATGATGCTATCAACTGTGGCGTAAAATTATTATTCAGATACAAAACTACATCATAAACTGGCATAATATGCAATATAATCCTAGTCCCTAAGTAGATAAACAATGAGTTCTCGCAGAAGCTCTAAACCGATAGAGATACAGCACAGTACGAAGTTTTGGTACAGTTTATAGAACGTCAACGACCGCCTGCATCCGTAGTAGTGTGCTCGGAGTCGTTTTAGGAAAATTTCATACCTCCATCTGACGTAAATTTCGTTAGCTTCTCTCTGGGTTAAATGGGCCATGCAGCAGTGATCATCCTCATCAGACGAGTCCTCGCTTGACGACTGCCGACTTAGCTGTTCCCTACGAAACTGTTCCCTACGAGACATCTCCCTAAGCATCGCCGCCGTACGCGACGGACCAACTACATCGCGCGACGTCTCATCGCGTGATAACGCACCACGCGAGGGTTCTCCCCATGCAGACTCGGCACGTCGCGGCTCTCTGCCAGACAACACTGCACGCGCCCTATGGGACGAATCTCCACTTCGCTCCTCCAGACAAGGCAACTCTCCGTATGACAACACGATACGAGAGGTCTCTCCGTGTGACGACTCATCTCGATGGAATGCTCCACCTGATAACGCTCCATGGGCCAGTTCTCCATGTGACGAGTCTTCACGAGACACCTCTCCACGAGGGAACTCTCCACCTGACAAGTCCCCAAGAGAGATTTCTCCGCCTGACAACTCTCCACGAGCCGACTCATCATGACGTGACTCTCCGCGTGCAATCTCTTCACGAACCGATTCTTCACGTAACGAGTCTTCACGAGGGAACTCTCCACGAGTCGGTTCTCCATGTGACGAGTCTTCGCTCGACACATCCTCACGAGGGAACTCTCCACCTGACAACTCTCCACTACCCCAATCTCCAAGTGATAAGTCTTCACGAGGCATCTCCAGACGAGGGAACACTCCACGAGTGAACTGATAACGATGGGATTCTCCACCTAGCAAGTTTCCAAGAGCCGAGTCTGCTAGAGACACCTCCTCAAGAGCGAACTCTCTGCCTGACCTCTCTCCGCGAGCCAACCCTCCAACTGAGAACTCGTTGCGAGGCGTCTCCCTACGAGGGATTTCTTCGTCTGACAACTCTTCAAGAGTCAAAACTCTGCGGGACATGTCTTCACAGGACGGGAACACTCCACCTAATAACTTTCCACTAAGCGACTCTCCACCTAACAACTCTTCACGGAGCGCTTCTCTATGAGACTTTTCACTACAAGATGACTCTCCACGTACCCAATCTCCAAGTAATGGGTCTTCACGAGGCATCTCCAGACGAGGGAACACTCCACGAGTGAACTCAAAACGATGGGACTCTCCACCTAGCAACCGTCCAAGAGCTGAGTCTGCTAGAGACACCTCCTCAAGAGCGAACTCTCCACCTGATATCTCTTCACTTCCCCAATCTCCAAGTGATAAGTCTTCACGAGGCATCTCCAGACGAGGGAACACTCCATAAGTGAACTGATAACGATGGGATTCTCCACCTAGCAACCGTCCAAGAGCCGAGTCTGCTAGAGACACCTCCTCAAGAGCGAACTCTCCACCTGACAACTCTCCACTTCCCCAATCTCCAAGTGATAAGTCTTCACGAGGCATCTCCAGACGAGGGAACACTCCACGAGTGAACTGATAACGATGGGATTCTCCACCTAGCAACCGTCCAAGAGCCGAGTCTGCTAGAGACACCTCCTCAAGAGCGAACTCTCCACCTGACAACTCTCCACTTCCCCAATCTCCAAGAGATAAGTCTTCACGAGGCATCTCCAGACGAGGGAACACTCCACGAGTGAACTGATAACGATGGGATTCTCCACCTAGCAACCGTCCAAGAGCCGAGTCTGCTAGAGACACCTCCTCAAGAGCGAACTCTCCACCTGACAACTCTTCACTTCCCCAATCTCCAAGTGATAAGTCTTCACGAGGCATCTCCAGACGAGGGAACACTCCACGAGTGAACTGATAACGATGGGACTCTCCACCTCGCAACCGTCCAAGAGCCGAGTCTGCTAGAGACACCTCCTCAAGAGCGAACTCTCCACCTGACAACTCTCCACTTCCCCAATCTCCAAGTGATAAGTCTTCACGAGGCATCTCCAGACGAGGGAACACTCCACGAATGAACTGATAACGTTGGGATTCTCCACCTAGCAACTTTCCAAGAGCCGAGTCTGCTAGAGACACCTCCTCAAGAGCGAACTCTCTGCCTGACATCTCTCCGCGAGCCAACACTCCAAGTGACAACTCCTTGCGAGTCGCCTCATCACCAGGTGAGTCGTCTGCCGACAACACCCCTCGAGGTGACACTCTACGTGACAATTCCTTACGAGGGGTCTCCCTACGAGGGATCTCTTCGTCTGAAAACCCTTCACGAGACAAAGCTCCGCATGACAATTCCCCATAGGACGTCTCCCTACGAGTTAGCACTCCACCTGATAATTTTCCACGAACTGACTCTCCCCGTGACAACTCTTCCCGAGGCGCTTCTCTATGATACTTCTCCCTACAAGATGACTCTCCACGTACACAATCTCCAGGTGATGGGTCTTCACGAGGCATCTCCAGCCGAGGGAACACACCACGAGTGAACTCACCACGACAGGATTCTCCACCTAGCAACTGTCCAAGAGCCGACTCTGCTAGAGACACCTCCTCAAGAGCGAACTCTCTGCCCGACAATTCTCCATGACCCAGCTCTCCAAGTGACAAGTCCTTGCGAGACGCCTCATCACCATGCGAGTCATCTTCTGACAACACCAGGTGAGGGAACTCTCCACGAGAGGACTCATCACGATGGGATTCTCCACCAAGCAACTCTCCAACAGCCGAATCTGCTAGAGACACCTCCTCACAAGCGAACTGTCTGCCTGACAACTCTCCATTAGCCAACTCTCCAAGTAACAACTCCTTGCGAGTCGTCTCATCACCAGGTGAGTCATCTCCTGACAACATCAGGTGAGGGAACTCTCCACGAGTGGACTCATCACGATGGCATTCTCCGCCTAGCAACTCTCCAAGAGCCGAGTCTGCTAGAGACACCTCCTCGAACTCTCTATCTGACATTACTCCACGAGCCATAACTCCAATTGACAACTCCTTGCGAGTCACCTCATCACTAGGGGACTCACCTCCTAACAACACTCCTCGTGGTGACTCTTCGTGTGACAATTCCTCACGAGACGTCTCCCTACTAGGGATCTCTTCATCTGACAACTCTTCAGACGCTTCTCTATGAGACTTCTCCGTACAAGAGGAGTCTCCGTCCGACGATTTTCCACGTGCCGACCCTCCACGCGACATCTCCTGCTGAGAGGCCTCGTCTTCCGACAACTCCTCATCAGCCGACTCTCCGTGTGACAACTCCTCAACAGTCGCCTCTCCCTCTGACAACTCTTCACAGGCCTCACGAGCTGACTCCCCACAACAGGACTCACCACGTGACGACTCCTCACATTCAGAGTCTTCGTGTGACAATTCATCCCAAGACTCTTCACTAGACGAGGACTCTACCCCTGACGCCGCCCTACGTGCTAACTCTCTACGCGACATATTCACGACTGAACTCTCGCTAGTGTAGTACGGCAATAGTCTGCAATCACACGTCCTGTTCTGATCCATCAGATGTTCAATATTATGTTCGGCGGGGCAGCTGTTTCTATACCACGTGACCAGGCGGACGTTTTCACGATTTATCACCCCACTGGGCAAAATGGTGACTCGTGGCTCCAGAGGACGATGTAGTATTTCCTCACGACTCGGCGTGTACTTGCTATCAGGTGAAAATTGCCCAGGGGAACGGACAGGGTCTACTACAGTGGACGTCAATGTAGGGAGCGGGTTTTCATCAGGTGACGTGGCATCTAGGATCGGATCATTAGAAGACAAGTCTTCTTCAGAGGATGAACTTTCGGAGAATGCGGCTATACCGTCATCTTGCCAGATACGCATGTCATCAATACTTGGGTTGTCACAAATCAAATCCCGATACAGCCTATTCCTATCTGCACGGACGTATATAGTATTCATAGCCGCGTCCACATTCAATGGACACTGTGATAAGTTTTCGTGGTCCGTAGCTTCAGGTGACACAGCGTCCCTTGTTGGATTTTTAGGGGGTGATTCACCAGAACTTGGGCCCTGGGTAAACTCAAGAGATTCATCGTCGCGAGACGGGTTCTCGACGGATGGGTTTTCACGATGCGGTTCACCTATCAGCGTTTCCTTACGTTTCAAAACCCGAATTACTGAGGAAGAATGGGGCTGACCCAGAGAGGAATCCTCAGAAGACTCCTCGTGAAAATGCAAAGGGTCCATAGGAGATAAGTCATCGTGATCTGGTTCATCAGGTTCCTTGCAATGAGAGTCTTTTGAAGACGGGCTCGTAGGGACGGAGATTTCATCATCAGATTCTAAGAAAGTCTCGTCACTGAATGGTTCGATGTACGATGTATTTTCACGGAAAAAGTATCTGAGAGGGTCGTCGAATCGGCTCTGAGGGGGTCCATGCACTTGTATTCTTCTTCTTGGGATTATACTGCGGTATATGCTCTCAAGAGTACTTTCCTCACGGTAAGGGTCACTATATCTATCGTCCAACGGGACGTGATCCACGTAATCGTTGCGTGAAGAGTCCTCAATCGTTGGCTCACTAAGAGGCAAGTTTTCAAGAGGCAAATAGTCACATATCAGTTCGTCACGGAACGGACGGTCCTCAATTTGTCGATAACGGAATGAGGAGAATCCAAGCCCGTCATCACAGGGAAGACCCTGAGGAGAAACGATTATCCTATGCGAAAATTCATCTGAAAGCGAGCTATTATAGAATGGATCGTCAAAAATCGTGTCGTAAACAGATGCAATCTCTCCAGATATGCCGTTGCGGGATGGGTCTTCACTCGGCGGGTCGTCACGCGGAGGTTCTTCCAAAGGCTCGGAAGCCAATTCCTCATAAAAGGGGGAATCTTGAAACATGTCATCGGTTGGTGGATCCTCAAGCGATGGACAGACAAGAGACGGTTCCACTAGAACTGGATCGTCACGATTGGACTCCTTAAGAGGATTATCCAGGGACGAACCCTCACGAGATAAATTCTCCCTACGCGGATCCTCACCAGAAGGGTTTTCACGACACGGGTCTTTAGACGATGGGTCTTCCCCAAAGATCCTTTCCAAGAGGATCCGTCCCTCGTGGAACGAGTCTTTGGGTGACGATTTTGTTCCGTAAACAAACTCACCACCACGATGCAAGACGAATGGCAATGGGTTTATGAGGCGCGGAATCTTACCAGACGTGCCATGGGGAAGGCGGTTGTCGCTGTGCGATTCAGGATGTGGCTGCGAAGCGTTCTTACTAACCAAAAAGCGGAGTAAGCCCTCAAGAGACCAAGGTTCGTCTTTCGGATCTTCACGAGACGGATCCTCGTGAGACGGATTGTCACGAGACGGATCGTCACGAGACGAATCCTCACGAGACAGATCCACGCGAGATAAATCATCACTAGACGGATCCTCGCGAGATAAATCATCACGAGACGGATCCTCACAAGACGGATCCTCGCGAGATAAATCATCACGAGACGGATCCTCGCGAGACGGGTCTTTGAGAGATGTATCTTCATTAAACGGGACATAGTTTAATGGATGCACAAAGACATTGTCTTTGTTTAATGAATCCTCGCAGGATGGGTCTCCACCATGCTCAGGAGACGTGTAGGCAAATGATGGATCTTTTTCTGATGGATCTACACAAAGCAGGTCATTGTAGGACGGAACTTCGCGAGACGAATCCCCACCAGATGGATCATTGCTTGGTAGATTTCCACGAGACGAGTCCCCACTATATGGAACAGTATTTGAAGGATTTCCACGAGGTGCGTCCTCACTAGATGGATCATTATTTAATGGATCTTTACGAGGAGAGTCCGCAGAAGACAGACCACTGTTTGATGGATCTTTATCAGGCGAGTCCTCACTAGATGGATCATTATTGGATGGATTTTCACGAGGCGAGTCCCCACCAGATGAATCATTGTTTGATGGATCTTCACGAGGCGAGTCTCCAGAAGATGGTTTATTATTTGACATATTTCCACGAGACGAGTCCCGATCAGATGGATCATTGTTTGATGACTTTCCACGAGACGAGTCCGTACGAGATGGATCATTGTTTGATAAATCTTCACGAGGCGGGTCCCCACTTGGTGGATCATTGTTTAATGGATCTTCACGAGGCGGGTCGTCACCAGACGAATCATTGTTTGATGGATCTTCACGAGGCGGGTCCCCAACAGATGAACTGTTTGATGGATTTCCACGAGACAAGTCCCTACTAGATGGATCATTATTTGATGAATCTTCACGAGGCGGGTCCCCACTTGGTGGATCATTGTTTAATGGATCTTCACGAGGCGGGTCGTCAACAGACGAATCATTGTTTGATGGATCTTCACGAGGCGGGTCCCCAACAGATGAACTGTTTGATGGATTTCCACGAGACAAGTCCCTACTAGATGGATCATTATTTGATGAATCTTCACGAGGCGGGTCCCCACTTGGTGGATCATTGTTTAATGGATCTTCACGAGGCGGGTCGTCAACAGACGAATCATTGTTTGATGGATCTTCACGAGGCGGGTCCCCACTTGGTGGATCATTGTTTAATGGATCTTCACGAGGCGGGTCGTCAACAGACGAATCATTGTTTGATGGATCTTCACGAGGCGGGTCCCCACTTAGTGGATCATTGTTTAATGGATCTTCACGAGGCGGGTCGTCACCAGACGAATCATTGTTTGATGGATCTTCACGAGGCGGGTCCCCACGCGATGGACCATTGTTTGATGGATTTCTACGAGGTGGGTCCCCCCCACCAGAGGGATTACTGTTTGGTGGATTTCCACCAGACGAATCCCCAGAAGATGGATCATTGTTTGATGGATTTCCACCAGTCGAATCCCCAGAAGATTGATCATTGTTCGAAGGATTTCCACTAGGCGAGTCCCCACTTGATGGATCATTGTTTGATGGATCTTCACGGGGCGTGTCGCCATCAGATGGATTATCGTTTGATGGATTTCCATGAGGTTGGTAACGACTGAATAAACCCTCATGATACGGGACTAATGGGTCAATTAGTGTGTCATTAATATGTGTTAGACCCTCACTAGAAAATTTGTCATACAAAATTTCATCGAGAAACGCGTGGTCATCCAAAAAGTCCTCAGGACCCGCATCCATACTATACCAATCGCCATATAACTGTTGCTCATGGAATGGGTCTTCACGGTACAGGTCCAAATGAGTCGGATCCAAATCTCTAAAAGACGGGTCCTCCAAAGGTTTTCCATAACACTTGTCGTCGTAATACGGATCGATACAGGACAGTCCTCCTAACGAATTAATGTCAAGGAAAGGATTTTCGGGCGCATCTTCGGGAGCCATATCTTCGCATAATGTTTCGCCACAAGTCCTATAAAAAAGGGATGAGTCCTCGGGGGAAAGGAGCTTACGGGATGATTGTTCATTGGGACATAGGATTACAAGGGAAGGATCTACAGGCGCAGTCGTTGAGTTCGCTATATACTGATCATCACAAGGCGTGTCGGAATCATCGCAAAATTGGCTATCAAAGCTCCACTTATCCCAGGCCGAATCTTCCCAATGTTCACACTGTTTCGAATCGGAATAGGACGGTACTGCGCGTGAGTCGTCAATACGAGAATCATCTACACCAGTGGCATTTAAAATTAATAGTATCCCTCGAGACCTAACAGACGTTTGTTCATTTAAAGTGAGCTTACAACTACTAGACACGTCCGCACCGAAACGGAACGCTTCCCCGGCGAGCGGGTCCCTACTAGACGTCTTCCTACCAAACGGGTCCAAACAGGACCCACCTATACCCCCGTAGGAAGGCTCCCTAGCGGGAGGGCACCACCGCTATTCGGTCTCCAGGCCGTTGATACCCACGATGCTATCCCCAGTTTCAAGGACGATGTCGTCTATCTCCCGCTCGATCTCCTCCATCAGGTCCAATGAGTCCTTGCGCTTGTTCTTCTTGTCTGTGTCCAGTGCGGGGTCTGGTGGCACCGCACTGTCTTCCCGGAGGCCGTCTTCGGTGGTTCTCCCGTCGGAGTTCGTGAGTTGGCTAGCAGAAAAACATACAATACATCGGTCAACAAGGATAATAATCTCTCTCTTCACATAATACACTAAACTAACATTTTGATATACAATATTTAACAGAAATAGCGCACACCCAGAACACTACCGATGCTAACTTAGGGCCGATTTCACCGTCTCTCATAGAAACTAAGTTTAATAAATCTTGGTTTTGATTAATGCAAACTTGGTAGCGGAACTCAGTTTAGAGCATAAACCGAGTTCAATTTCAACTGATCGCGTTTAATTCTGCGGTGAAATCGGCCCTTAGTCATATAAAAACTATGGTGATATCAAAAAGTCAAAATTGTAAAATTAATTTTCGAATTTTCCATATATTTTCTTTACTGACCAACTACTTACTTACAAAAAAAAAATTCAACTGGTAGCTATTCTTACAGGGTCTATAGTCTAATTTTGACTGTCTTTTTTTGTATTAAGCACTCATTAAATTTAACTGACGTCTCTGAGTGCGGCAGTTAAGTTGGTAAAGTTATTTTCACACTGACCTGTTAGCTGAAGCTTTGAGTTTCCATTTGCCCAATTTTTCGGCAGCTGCTCTCTCCAATGACAGATCTCTTTCAATGTTCGTAATGTTGGAGTCCGCGGGCAGGTTCTCTAGCTTCGAACTGTACTCGTAGCCGAACTCATTTTGAAATTGCTCTAATTGTAAAGATTCCTGTGAAGCGAGTTTTTTATTATAGTCGGTAAGGCCAAGCCATTAATAAACAAATATTTTATTTTACATAGTCTGTTTAACACTGCCTGGCTGTAGGAGTGACGTGTAGACAGAATATAAGTAAGAGAAACTGAAGGTGAAGGATTTCCATGATGGACTTTCCTGTTGTTGGATATAAATAAAGTTACACAGCACACTGGCCGTGTGGTGACGGCAGAGTAGAATACAATTGTCACCACACCAAATCTCTCCCGTGGGTGTCATACAAGGCGACTAAGGATAAATCAGTGATGAGGAATGGGCAGCAGCGTTCCTCTTATACCACCTAGCAATGTACCTACTGCGACTTTTGTGCCCGATAAATGGCAATAGGCTTCGCCACCTATTACATGGGACCTAATATAATTAGCAAAACGCGGGTGCTAGTTCACCTCTGCCTACCCCTTCGAGGATATAGGCGTGATTTATGTATGTATGTACACAGCACCTTTAGCCATTTTGGGAATACATAAAAAAATTACACATTATTTGGCATAGGAAAATAAAATACAATATAAATTCATCTTATAAAAATACCGGTAACGTAACTAACTAACTTTGGCCATAACACGTACCTGATATTCAGGGAACAGGTTCTCATACTGGAATGGGTCGGCGAGAGACTGACCGGATTTCTTGTTGGTCGCACAGACCGCCTCGCGCCACAATTTCACCACATCACACATTTTGCACGGTATGTATGATCTGTAATAATTACACAAGTTTAGGTAGTTTAGAGAATGAGAGTGGGAGTGAGAATGACGATGAGATCTGTAGGAACAATCTTCTAATATAGCTAATGATTTTCTAACTGGATATGGTTAAACGGACCTAAAGAACCATACTTAACAGCAGACGTTCAAATAATTAACCTCTCCTTGTATGTGATGATTGATGAATATGAAGTGTGTTCGTTTTTAAATAGTTTACCTGGCAAAGAACGCGGCTTCTGGCAACTTATCGCGCTTGATGAGGAGATCCAAACATGCGTTGAGGTCATTCAGAGTGAAGAGTGCGGCGAACGCGATATTGTCTTCTCCCTCTTCCACCGCTGTCCGGGCTACTTCTTGCAGCAAAGCCTTGTCGCCTAGAAGGTGGCATTGGAATTATTATTACCTACCAAACTTATTAATGCAAACATGGGACCATTTATTTATTATTATGATACATTATTGACAAAAATCATTTTGTTAGTTAGGTAATGAGTCAATATCTATATCACAAGAACTTTGGGCTAGGTGAAGTTTATTAAAAAAGGCTAGGTCACGAGTACCCGAAACCGGCGGGCATACACGAGGACATTAATGAGATTCAATGAACCGAATGAAGTAAATAAGTATCGTAGCAAGTGGAAGGAAGTGATCTCTGCCTACCCCTGGGAGTGGCGCGATGTATCTGTCTGTATGTATGTATGTAAAAAATAGATTTGCTATTATTGATTTCAGATGTCGATGCATAAAGTTTGCATAAAGTAAGAGCCCTGTCGTGATTGCAGTGCAGAATACTATTATCAGGGATAGGCAGAGATCACTCCTTTCCAATTGCTACGATCCTCACATACTTGTTCCGCTTCATCCAATCTTAGTATTGTCCTCAAGCATGTCCGTCGGTTTCGAGTACTCTTGACCTGCCCTCTTGATTTATGTAATACATATGTATGATGTATGTACACTGACCTCTATTTAACAAGTACTTGTTTAATAGAGGTCAGTTTATATGTATGTATATGTCGCGTCGTGCCGTGTGGTGACGGCAGAGTAGAATATAATGTCACCACCCCAAATCTCTCCCGTGGGTGTCGTACAAGACGACTAACGATAAATCAGTGATGAGGAATGGGCAGCAGCGTTCCTCTTATACCACCTAGCAATGTACTGCGACTGTTGTGCCCGATAAATGCCAATAGGCTCGCCACCTATTACACGGGCCCTAACATAAGTGGCGAAACGTGGGTGCTAGTTCACCTCTGGCTACCCCATCGGGGATATAGGCGTGATTCATGCATGTATGTATAATGTAAAGCGGTGTTGACCCGTGCTGGCGGCGAAGAGCAGCAACGCGCTGTAGTCCTTCGCGTTCTGGTAGCAGCTCTGGGTGAGTTCCGTGTCGGCCGCCGCCGCCGCCGCCGAGCCGAGCCGCGACCACCGCGCCGCCGACGACCGGCTGCCCGGACATAAACGAACAACCTTATTACATAGGCGCTCCAGTGATACGCCGCCATTTTTTAATTTCGCGCTTACGTCACCTGGCGCCACCCCACCCCCACCCCCAGCCCTTGCAAAAACGGCGCGTCTTTTCAAAATGAAAATATCTCGAAAATGTTGTAAGAAAGCTATTTTATAAATGTTGTGTTTCTGAAATCGTTATGAAACAAGCTATCTAGTGTATGTACACATTGATACAAGTATACTGGAGATATGTTATTAATTCTATGTTGAAATGTATTTTTGAAGTTTTTGACAGTTCTATGAAAACACAAAGGCAGCTCGAGTAGGTACAAGTAGTGACTCATTCAATTCAGTTAAAATGGCTCCGTTTGGTTGTCATGTGTCATTATATGCCGTCCTTGTTCTTTCCTTTACGCGTTGCATAAGTTAGAGCAGTAATAGATAAAATAAATCGCGTAAATTGTGCTTTAATACAATGTAGGAGCGATCGACCTAAAGGAGGCAGCTTGACAGATGGGCGGCGACACCTCAGACAATATTTTTTTTACTAAAAACTGTATTTTTCTTAGTTACCCTCATGGTAACTGATAAAAACTGTTCTACACTCCAGCCCGGCTAGGATGACCACCGAAACGCCGGTAAGCCATTTATCGCTTTGAGCTGTGAAAAATTCAATAATTTTTTACAGTTCAAAGCGATAAATGGCTATAACATATCGTGTTTCGTGGTTATGCTAGCCGGGCTGCTATTAAAAATAGCAAGGAATGAAATGTTAACATTGTTTTGTCATTTATATCATGGGGTTCATTATATAAATGATATAAAAAAAGAAACAAAAAAATTAACATAACAAAAACTCTCCACCTAAAATCACTGAAAAGCGAAAAAATAAACTCCTTACAATTTGACAATTCTTCTGTAAATATAAATACCTTTCAATTTAAATAAAGTATTATTATAACGTGTGCTATAGGTACCTACCGATCACTTTGCACTCGGTGCCAAGCCAAATAGGTATTACCTGCGCCCCCGCAATATCACATTCACTGTTCACACTATTCCTCAATTGTGACCGAACGCGCCTGAACGGAACGCGAATGGCACCGACTTCAAAGAAAATGGCCCATAAGGCAATAGTAATAAGGCCGCCCAATTATACCTTTTCTGTATCTTGTATTTAAATGTCTATTTCCTTTTTTGTGTGTGCAATAAAGAATATTTTATTATTATTTAGAACTAGAAGAAGAAGAGTACCTTGAGGATACGCCTTCTGCCACTGCGGCGTCTTCCGCCAGCTGCTTGGCCCGGTGGAGTTCCCCAAGGGACAACGCTAGCTCGAATTGGTGTTCCGGCTCCGTGGACACCGCTAAAGCCTGTTGCTTGAAGCCCTACACAAAAAACATTAACTGTCCTTATTTGTGCACACGAATATTATTGTAATAGTATGTAGTGTCGAGTAACATAGAGATGGTTAATCACCGAAAATTACAACAGCTCAAATGGAGTCAAATCAATACTAGACCCAATGAATGTTTTGATAAGGTAGAACTGAATCAGCATGACTTGCGTCACGATTACAAGGTTTCTGGCAAAATTCTGAATATTTACAAGATCCGACGACGTACAGTCGGACCTTGGTCCCCGAGTGCACTCCCGGCTCGGGAAAATACTTTACCTTTTTCTCTGATGATTCGAATAGTTGGAATGTTGTCATCCCAATCACTATCTTCATTCATTAGTCTCTCGCAGTGGACCTTTCCATCGCTTGTCTATACATTCATTCTTCATATAATATTTAATAAATAATATCTTTACTGCGCCGACCCCTGATAAACTGGGACTAGGACAGGAAGAACATGCTCCGTCAGCAGCATTTCTCGCTTACTCGTATATCACAGTAGCAGCATATACCACACGTTAGTCTGTAGAATATATTGGCAAGCGATGACGCTCAAGAAACTCGTAAGTAGTTTGAGTTTGTAATCAGTTCCTTGGGGATTATCCCCCACCTGCCGGCCGGCTGGGTCGAATGCTCAGATTGCTGGGTATTGGCCAAGAGGTCCCGGGTTCGAATCCTGGTAGGGGAAAATTTTGTGATAAACATAAATATTTGTTCCCGAGTCATGGTTGTGTGTGTAGTTATGTATGTAGTATATTTTCAACATTTATATACCTACATAATTATTATGAAATTAAAAATATGTGCGTCATCTAGTGTCCATAACACAAGTGCTTATGCTACTTACTTTGGGCTAGATCACAGGTGTGTGTAAAAAAAAAATTTTTTTTAATGCTTTTTATTGACCTGCTTCTCCAGGAAGTGCGCGACCCTGGTGCGGTGGTCGTGCGGCACGGTCGGCAGCACGCGGTCCGCGGTCTCGAAGTCCGCCCTCATCACAGCCGTCTGGTACTCCAGCACCGACAGCAGAACAGAGTACGACACCACGTTCAGCTCCTTGTCGTTCAGGTACAGTCTGCGAACGAACACACGCTGTTTTCAGACTGATGCTTCGTCGGAACCAATGATAAAGCGGGGAATTCGCTACATGCACATGCCCGCCGGACCTCGCTGTTAGGTCTATGCGATGTCCGCCTGTGTATGATTGTCACAGTCAGTTTGGGCTATAAAAACGAGGCATACACATATTTTTGATTTTTCTAAATTCGGTCGTTTTTATACAAAAAATCAAGATTAAAATTCCGGTCATTCTAAACAGACGTAAGCGCCAAATAACGTCATTGTCACGAAAAAATAGCGAAATGACAATCTGGCGTTTCCGGTCGCAAAAATAAAAACGTATTTGAAATGTTTGAAATTAATTTTCAAGTAAAATAGGTTTTAAATTAGTTAAAGTCTCGGAAGGATTTTAAATGTATTGTTACTTTATTAATGTTATTTTCGAAGATGACAATTGGCAATGGATTTCATTCATGACCGACAGACATGATATTGATTAACTTCGTAACTGTGACGTCATCGCATGTTTTTTATATTTTTTTTTTTTCTCTGTAATTAAGTAATAAAAGAATGTAAAAATAATATTTTCGAAGTCAGGATTGGAAAAAAGAAACGGTATTTTGGGGTGTTATAATTTTTTAAATGTTGTCAATGCGCTGCTTAAGGCGACTAGGGTCAAGGGTTTCACTTACTTCCTGCCTTTATCCCATCCTATTTGGGATCGGCGCAGTACGTCCTTTTTCACAACTCTCTCACCAATCACCTTCACATTAATTTATTTATTCAGATTCATCATTCATGTTCATCGCTCTCTCGACATGGTCTTCTATCTTTTCTATATATTCATGAGATGGATGATGTGAATCAAAAGAGAGTAGATGGCTTGATGACGTCTGACCGATATAAATGGAAGAGGAGAACATACTGCGTCGACCCCAGATAGACTGGGAACAGGGCAGGGAGAAGAAATGTTCTTTATTTTTTTTAAAGTAATTTACTAATTTTTTCCTTTAAGATTTCCTGCCACCAACGACAGCGACTAAGCATTGTCACTAACCTGTTCTCCTTGGCGACATATCCAAGAATATACATGGTGTGGTCTAGATGCGATATCGTTACGATCTCGCCGCCCACATAGTAGTTTATCCTGTTCAGTGAGTTTGTGTAGAGGAAGCAATCGCCCACCCATAGCCCGGTCTTCACCGACTCGTTCACCTCGCCTACCACCTGGTGAAAAGAAATTGTTCGATTATTAATAAATTATTGATAAATACCCAATGATTAATGTAGTTATTTTTTGACGATTCTAAGTCCGTAAAAACATTCGCCATATATTATATTTGATGAAAATACTGTCAAAACAGGTTTTAAGTTTTTCACCTTTTATGCAGAATTCTAACCTCAAATGCATCAAGGCAAATGCATCAATTATTATTCTAACCTCAAATTAATAAATGCCGATTACATTACATAAAAATACTGGTTAAAACTGATTTTAAGTATTTCACTTCTTACGCATTAGGCCTAACACGGCAAACAAAATCTCCCTTTACCACTTGACAGCGTTTCGTCTCGGGATTCAGCACGAGAGGAAAACATTTTCGTTTCCCCGAGGAGATTTTGTCCACACCACGGGGACAGGAATCCACTGGATTTAGTGTGAGTTAGGGCGAGGGGAAAGCATTTTGTTTTCCCCGGGGAGCTTTTGTCCTCAGGATCCTAACCTCAAACGCGTCATCGATGCCGTCCTCGGTGATGTTGGTGTTGTTCTCGCGGGCCTTCGCCACCACTGCGGCGTTGTACTTGAGCACGTAGTACGTGTCGTCGGCGGCCAGGCACACCAGGCTTCCGCTCTCCGACCAGTACACGTGGCGGGGCTGGATCTCTATGCTGGAAGAGACAGAGACCAGTTTTGAGTTCTGTGGCATTTCTTTTTGGCAGGACTTTTTCTTTGTGCTATGTCAGTCGCGTAGTACCCCAACGTACAATTATACTATTATTGTTATAGTAGTGAACTTGAAAACATTTCAAAAATGACAACCCTCCAAAATAAAAATGAAAATGTCGGAAATATTTTATTACATTTTATTACCATTACATTTATTTATTACTTAATTACAGAGAAAAAAATAAAATGTAAAAAACATGCGATGACGTCACAGCCGCAGATGTATAAAATAAAACGTTTGCCTTCCTAGATGAGAGAACAAAAAAGTTATCATAGACATTATAACAGACGTCAGTCATAAATCAAATCCAATGTTATTAATTGTCATCGTCGAAATTAACATTACTATAGTAGCAATAAATTGAAATACTTCCAAGACTTTAATTTATAACGTATTTTACTTTGATATTGATTTCAAACATTTAAAATAAAATGTTTTTGTTTTTCGCGTCAAAGCGAGTCAAAAGTGATTTCGCCATTCATCCATTGCGGTGTCGTCATTTGGCGCTTACGTCTGTTTAGAATGACTGGAATTTTAATCATGATTTCTTGGATGAAAACGACGGAATTCAAAAGAAATAAAAAATATGGGTGTCTTCATTTTTGCTTTATTTTCATATAGCATCATAATAAAGGTATGTTGATAAAATTTAATGTTGTCAATTACATACTCGCATTTGATATTTAGCCACTTTTTATATTCAAAAGCGTCGTCAAGCAAAGCCATCTACTTATCTATCACGAAACTATTTTCAATGCGTTAGCAGTCTCTATTAAAGTTCCATAGTCTACGAAAATTTATGCCCTAAAGCGAAATTGGTCTTAAATCTGGTTGATTCAGCAGCAATAGCACAGCTCGCATGCTAAACATTAACATGTAATAGCCTGATACGATAGATACAAGTTCCTCCCAGATTTTTTGCCTCATTGGACACCAGTCCTAATTATTTATGCACAGTAATCTTAACTAAGTGAAGATGAAGATGACCATGAATAATGCGCACTTAGGCCTGCCAGTATATGTAACATAATATTAATATACCTTACATAAAATACTAGCAACATAAAGTCATAAACAATTTTTCTTAGAGTGTTAGTTATTCGCTTTATGCAACTACTTATAAAACTTTTGCAAAAACACAGCAATAGCTTTTTATTTTAAAATTGGGGACAGTATTGAGGGTTTGTTTATTGATTCAACATTATATAAATGCTAGAAACATAAATAAGTAGGTATAAATAAGTATACAAGTGTCGCTAGCAATATATTTCAATGGCATAATACATGAAATGAAAATATTTAACCTAATCATACAAAAACCTTACGTATAGAATATTTATTAACAATTAAATCGCTTAGGCTTAACTTAAATTATAGCAATGGCACTACAACTACAATTATTTAAACAATAACGGCATCTACCGCATGACCTATAAAGCTCACTAGTTAGCCCTATTCTTCTTTAAAAAGAAACAAAAAAGAACTGGGTGCCCAGCCAAGTGTCAAACGATACAATGATTGTGTGGAACTAATGTCAATTGTCGACAGCTACTCTAACGTTTGACACTTTAACTCTTCGTTTGAATAAACTGGTCACTTGTCCGTTAGTGAAAAGTCCTGACTCTATTATTCAAGACTTCTTTACCTCTACATCTTTCCCTTTAGCTCATATCTAACAATTAAACTCTGAACGCAAAGCATCCAATTATTCCTTACCGTCTGATCAGATCCAACTGTTCCCAGTCGTAAAAGGAGAACGCCATTCCGCTGATGGACTTCACGCCCAGCATGTAGCCGCCGAAAATGCCTGCAACCAGATTTTGAACATAATTGGAATAACTTAGGACTTTGATAGAATAAAACCATGTTTTAAATAATGCAATTTAAAATTTCCGCTAAAACGCCAAAATAGCAATAGCGTCTATGTGACGTCACGATTTAGTAAAGCTGTCAGTTTCTATAGTACAGTAGTAATTTTGATTGGCAAATAAAATGTCAAAACGGTGATCACGAAATCGTGACGTCACGCGGCGTTTGACCACACATGGCGGATTGCTAAGTTTTCTATTTTCTTTTTTTTACAATATACATATCAATCATAAGTACAATTTGTGAACGAGTGATTTATAAGAAACCTTCTTATCCTAAACTATTATTATAAATTATTTCAGTGATTCTTTGTTTTTCATCCCTCTGTATACCAGTTCCCATACCCACCTTCCGCCCCATACTCCGGCTTGAAGCTCTTGCGCTCCTTGAAGTTCTTGAACACTTTGATAGTACTGGAGTTCTCCAGGGTAGCATACTCGCTGCTATCCAATGCCCACACGAACTCTTGGGCTGTTCCAAAGGCCTTGTTCCTCAGAGCCATCGCCGTATAGATGATGTACTCGCCGTCGCCGCACACGACCACGAACCGCCCGTTTGGATTGTGCGCTATCGTTTGAGGGTAGATCTCGCACGAGCCCATGTCTTTGGCGGCTACCGGGACGCGCTCGCCGTCTTTAATCTCTGTGCCTGTTGACATAAGACATATTTTTATGAACAATCAAAACCGTGTGGTGACGGCAGAGTAGAATACAATAAATTGTCACCACCCCAAATCTATCCCGTGGTTGTCGTACAAGGTGACTAAGGATAAATCAGTGATGAGGAATGAGCAGCAGCATTTCTGTTATACCACTTATTACACACTGGGAGCGAAAAATTATGTGCCAGCCTCTACTCGTCCTATGGATGTGGTAAAAGTCGACTAAGGGAGGTGGCCCAGTGTAGACCAATAAGCCAATAACCTTGCCTTGGGGCACTGAAATGGTGGAGGGCAAACCACTAACAACAGCACACCCAAAGAGCGGCGCGGCGGCTGCGTTCCAACCACTAATTAACAGCTTACGAATCGTGACCCCCCACTATTTCTCAGTCTCTTACCTTCTGGCAGTGACTTGAGGTTGACTTGTTGCATTTCAGAGTGCTTCGCCCATATGATTTTGCCACCGTTCACGTCCATAGATATAGCTGGCTCTTCTCTGCCTACTTTTATCATTATAGTGCCTTCGTCATAGCTGGAAGAAAAAAATAAGCAAATGAAGTAATCTAGTATAAAGGTGGAAACCGCATTCAAAGCCATATGGTGACGGCAGAGCAGAATGCAATTGGCACCACCCCCATCTCTCCAGTGGGTGTCGCACAAGGCGACTAAGGTCAAAGACAGCGATGAAGAATGGGCATCAGTGATCCTTTTATACCACCTAGCAATATACTGCGAGTCACGTGCCCGGTATACTATAGTATTAAATGGTACCTAACTAAAATGGCGACAAGTGATTGTTTAATTCATCATCACCAGCCACAGGCCTGTCCTACGGGTGGAATATAGGGACAATGGGCCATACCCCACGCTGGCCCAGTGCGGGTTGGTGGTTCGATTCACCTTTAAAGGCGTGATTTACCCGTATTCACAAACAATACTTGTATAAGTAAAGAAGCAACACTGTGCGAAGTAAGACATTTCTCAATGCGTTTTGTCACTCAAGTATTGGGTATGAATAGGTTTTATTTAACGTTTATGAATACGGGTGTTATTTATGTATGTAAATAGTGCTCGCTGACAGAAGCACTCACCCAACAGCGACATTGTTAGATCCGTGCATCGACGATATGGTCCAGACCCTCTCGAAACCATAGTTCAGGGAGGATTCCAGCCTGTAAGTGCCCGCGTGCCATATTCTGATAGTTCCATCTTCTGAGCCGGTCAGCAGTATCGGCAGCTCCGGGTGAAAAGATACGGCAGACACATTTTGCGCATGACCTAAAGAAAAGGGAACTTATCAAGTATCTGCTGAATGGTAGGGCTTCTTTCAAGTCCGCCTGGCAAGCCACCACCATCTTATCAAAATCTGTCGCCATAATAACAGCGATTTGTCCATTATGGAGCAACTTTAAAAACTAGGGAATAGCCGCAACCCCGGCTCTATCTCCTGCCAGCCTGTTCGTATAAACGAGATAGAAAGAAAATTTACTAAAGATTTTCAAACCGATCGGATGTTCAGCAACTCCTATTCGTCGTTACATTGATAAAAGTGTAATATTAACGGAGCAACTAGAAGCAATAGTCCCGAAACAATTGCCGCAATTAATTGTGATTGCTCCAGGTTGCTCCACATAATTGCTCCAGATTGATATAGAACAGTTTTCAAGTGATTATTGCCAGAAAAATTGCCCATGTAAGAGAGCACCTTAGAACAGCAACACACGATCACTTCAAATGTAGGAACAGCGACGTGCGGATTCCCCACATACGATCGCGTCGGATTTCTAGTTTGGAGTGATGGAGTGACGTATTTGGATTGACTGGAAATCTAAAATTTTTCTTCACTTTATTCCCTCCACTTTGGATTCCGCATACACGGAACGTTTTGGCTTTATTTTGGAGTGATTGCGTGGAGCGGTGTATATCCATTAAGCCTCACTCAAACAGCTGCGGGCGCGGGGCGGTGGCGGTGGCGAACCCGAACAAACGTCGACCGCACTGGTTTGAATATTGTCCTTAACTGCCGCACTCAGAAACGTCGATTAACTTTAATGAGTATTTAATGTAAAAAAAAATCATTCAAATCTAGACCATAGACCTGGCAAGAATAGCGACTAGTTTTGAATTGTCATTTTTGGACGTTAAGTACTCTTGGACGTTAAGTACTCATTAGCGTTATTTGACGTCTCCGAGTGCGGCAGTAAGTTACCTACGTTACAACTGCTCGCCACCGCTACCGCCGACCACTGCTGCTTGAGTGAGGCTTTAAGAAGAGATCTGTTCAACTACTCTTATCAAACTCTGTCGCCATAATAATAATGTTAACAGCATTACTGTGTTCCACAATGTGTGATAAGATAGCCAGTCCCTCTGTGGTTGAGGGTTCCAGGTGAAGCTCGATTCGATCTACGGCCCTTATCGTCACTTATCATCATCAGGTGAGATGGCAAGAGCTTCCTGTATAGCATAAAAAAAATACTAGCCTTCTAGTGTCTGCACACATGTCTTGTTCTGGTAGTCCCATATCTTGACCAGGCGGTCGTCAGCGCCGCTGATGAGGTAGGGCTTGTCCCCGCCGTGGTAGTAGTCGACGCAGTTCACGCCCTTCTCGTGGCCCTCCAGGGTGAAGTTTGACACGGAGGAGCCTAGCTGCCACACCTGCATGCAAGGTTTGGGTGATTTATCGCATATATATCAAAACAATGTTATCCTTAATAATTTTAGCCGCCTCCGAGGTTTATTGGTTGGTGCACCTGAAATAGATTACAAATTTGTCCTTGGTTTGGTTGGTGGTAGGACTTTTGACCAGTCCGCCTGGCTAGCTAACACCGTCTTATCAAAATCTGTCGCCACAACAATAATGTTGACAGCGTCATTGTGTTCCGACATTTTTTGATAAAACAGAGATGAAGTTCTAGAACTGTGTTTTTGAGTCTTTTTGAATACGCGACCGCCTTTATAGGTTAAAAAAATTGAGGACCCCCTTAGGCAACAGAAGTTGGCCTCTATTACAATTAATTCTCACTGAAACTGTGTATAGCACCTAGCCTTTGCCTTTTGCCGGTGACCCCCCGAGTAAGACATCGCGACCCCCTGGGGGGTCACCACCCACAGGTTGAAAAACACTTGTCCAGAGCTTCCCTGTCTAACATAATTATGTAATCCACTGGAAAATATTAAGCATCAATTATTAATCACTCTGAAACAGTGTATTTTTTATAGTAATGCATGTTATCTTTGCCTTTTGCCCCCGAGGAAAGCTTCGCGACCCCCCTGGGGGTCACGACCCAGTTTGAAAAACACTTATCTAGAGGTTCCTTGTCTAACATAATTGTAATCCACAGGAAAATATTGAGAATCAATAATTAAATAATCACTTTGACGGTGGTGTCAAGACTGGCACTGGCAAA
The DNA here is from genome assembly GCA_963931975.1 of Cataclysta lemnata. Taxonomy (NCBI): domain Eukaryota; kingdom Metazoa; phylum Arthropoda; class Insecta; order Lepidoptera; family Crambidae; genus Cataclysta; species Cataclysta lemnata. Next base: position 27,267,200 of record OZ008338.1, read on the forward strand.
GGTGTTATTGTCCTTGGGGTTGATGACGATCTGCATCACGTAGTGCGTATGGCCCTCGAACACCTGCTGGCAGGCCCAGTTGCGGTCCCAGTTCCACAGCTTGATCAGCAGGTCATCTGCAATGGGATAGATGACTCATTTTGAAAAACCGCACCGCATTGTTTTTGCGTATCTACTTTACTTGAAATAAATTATGTTTTTTTAAAATATGAAGGTATTAAGGTTTTCATAGGAAAAACATGTTTTGAATATTACAGCAATGGCGTCTATGTGACGTCACTTTAGCGTAAAACATGGCAGTTTCTACGATTTGCAGAAAAAATGTAAAAAAAATATTTTTTAAATATAAAGACCATGCTTGGTATACTCGTTTTTTGGTTTATATCTGGTTTCAATCTGAATATCAATGTTACTATTTAGTCTATGTTATGATTGTAACCTGTTGTGTATGCTATATTAATAACTAAATAAATGAAAATCATAAATAGCTCACCGCTGCTAGTCAAGATGTAAGGTTGTGTAGGATGCACAGCTATACACCTGACGTAGTCCGAGTGTGCTTCGAACGAATGGATCCTCTCCAGTGTATTGTAGTTAAACACACGAATCTGCATGTCATCCGAACCGGTGATGACCCAGTTCTTCCTCGGAACGAATTTAGCTGCCCTCACAGGTATATCACATACCTATTGGATTAAAAATAAACAAACGTCAAATTTTACACTTGAAACTTGATGACAGAATGCAGAATCCGTAACTTATCTGTAATTATGTATGTTTTTCATACGATTCCTGCAGACAACACAACCCAAAGACCACACACAGCCATATATAAGTATTCGCTGATGTTAGGCAGTGACATTAGAGGTTCCCTTTTCATTCTACACTTCGCAGGTGACAATCAATATAAAAGACGTAAACAGCTTTGAAATGTCTCTTTATCGACGAAATTCATTTAAAAATAAGAAAGTTACATTTTATAATTCATCAAACAATTTATAAAATCAAAATGATTTGTGACTTTGAGAAATAGAATAGGTATTACATTAAATTTTTAATTTCGTATTTTTAATAATAAAAGACTCATCAACATTATTTACTTTGTTTATCTTGTTATAATGCCAATATAAGCTCTTGTTGAAATAGATAGATTTTCATCCAGTAATTTCTAGAGGTGTGGTACGTAGGTTACTTTGCCTACTGGATTTCTTCCATGTAGATGGTTGTTTAGCAAAGGCAATGCATACTTTTTCCACACTATTATGTTGCCTATAGTATTTTTAAATATAACTTAACTTACAATTACCCCCGAATACAGAAACGCTACTCAAATTTAGGGGACTGCTTAAAAAGTTAAGTGGACACTACGTGTCAGAATTTGTATGGAAAAACGTCAATTTTGACAATATTTAAATGTTAAGCGGGACTCAAACTTTGAATAGCGTTTCCGTATTCGGGGGTAAAAGACTTAAGTGGTGCTTGCTCTATAAAACTAAAAACATTATACAATATTAAATAGAACAATGGATCTTAAAGATTTCCAATGAGAATATGGCACTAGGTATATTCTCATTGTGAATCATCATGACAACAGATTTCGGAGGCACAACACCCTAATATTAGTAAACATTAATAAGTAGTACAAACATATAAAATATAGGATTGCGCTGTAAAGATTACATAGGGAAGTTACACTGTATTTAAATATGAAGATAATTATATATTATTTTAAAATAAAAGTCAATTAATAATAGAATAATCATCCTCGCTTGACCCTGGAAACAGTCCTGTTGCAGCCAGAATAATAAGACTGCTTGTGAGTTATAGTCTGACAAGTTCGAGGAATACCTTCCGGTATGAGACGGTGGTGGGAACGGGGCACTCTAGATGTTAGCGGGGGTGGGTGAAGTGGGGAGAAGACAGTTTTCCCTCCTCCACAAAGTTATCGGACTATAGTGGAAATATAAAATGAATATTTTTTAGCAATATGGACATACAGTTGCAAAACTGCTAAAGATATTTATGCATTACAGCATTTTAACAAGCATCTATGTGATGATTTATACTAAATATGAAATAGGTGTATTTAAGACAATCTATTTTAGAAAAATCTCGAGTGTAAATTATGATCAGAAATTTACTTAATTTATACTTTTATTTTCTTTTATTAAAAATATAATAATACATTGTAATACAATATTAATAATACATCTACAGACAACTTGTAAAAACAGTATTTTCTTATATATTTTGTACTGTATATGATATTTAGACACAATATAAAGATTAATGGTAATTTTTCAATGTAAAATAATAAAAATTTGAAATAAAATGAAATGAAACTGCTGTATTTATGTATAACTTTTACTAATACTTTATTTTATAGCTTTATAACTTTATCGTTCCAAAAGATATGAAAATAAAATATGGTTGTACAGAATAATAATTTAACCTGATGTTAACATGGTTGATATTGAATCACACTGCACTTGGTTATCAGATTTGAATATAATTATCACTGAACTTATCCTCAACTGAAACATAGGACGTACAGTTTTGTAACTAGGACAATATTTGCAAAGTTAATTAGTTCTTAACACTCATGCAACATTTATAAAAAAACTTTAAGAGGCAAATATCAGAATCCTTGTTATTAAATTCATAATATTTAAGTTAAATGTTTTTTTTAAGTCGAAATGGAAAGCAGCACTGATCCATGAAAGCGCAACAGAATAGAAATATTTTGTGTAGGTACTTCGCATTGAGTTCAAAAGTTTTTAATAAAACTAAAGTTTCTTTTACTAAAAAGCTCATAAACTAAAAATCAAAATAAAAGTCTACAAAACAATAACAATGTAACACACTTAGATTTTAATAAATGTTTGAATTGTTTCAACTACAAATGAAAGCTTAATTGAAATAAGTGCTATGTACAAACTTAGACTGTAAAACTGCATACGAATAATGCCACCACATCTTGTGACCCAATGAAATTCATGATTGCTATTATGCCATAATTTATTTTAATTATATGTTTCAAACTATTAACTTACCTCGAATCTTTTGATTTGGGTATGAGTCTCATAATTCCATATGTTTACGTCGCCGTTGTACAGAGAGCAGAGAAGCCAGGGTTCTGTGGGGTGTTGGTCCACACACTTGACTCGATCAGACCTTGCTGTCAATTTCCTCTTGATATCTAGTCTCAACGGCTTAAGGAACACAACAAACGAATCCATTAGTATAATTTCTTTCTTCCTATGCTCAAATACAAAGAAAACCTAGTAAAAATTAAATAGACCGAATGCCGACATAAAAGAATGATGACACTCAACCTACAGACGTGTAACTACGAACATATCACTTGAATAACACGTATACGTATATCAGTGTTTCGATAACAGTACCAAATAGAAATCTTAACATTTCTTACCATTTTTAATAGTTAAAACATGAAAAATCTTCAAACTTAAACAGTGAACCCGTGGAAGTTTGACAGGGTGGGTGGACGTGTCACTTCACTCTTCGATTTCTACCACGGAGCACGTTCGGATACATCAATATATTTTCCGGCAATTATCGGTGTTTTTATTTAACAGAAATATACTGTATAAAATTTTATTTGTATAATACCCACCACGTTAAGTAGGTAATAGAGAGATAATCGACATGTCGTCACGCAAATCATCCAACTGCTAACTGGTTTGGGTTAAGTAGCAAACGAACACAAAAGGATAAAACCAGAACTAATGTAATAAAACTTCACACTTTCACACACAATATTCACTTCTCGCTTCTTGTAAGTCCTGGGTAACTTTGTTAGCGTCTGTCCGCCGTGTTAGACCACGCGCAGATGCGAAGTAATTGAATACATTCTGGGCGCTTGCGCAAATGGGACTAGCTAGATAACAAAGGTCTAGACTTCTGGAAATAGCTAACAAGCGATGGATCGATATTCCGGTAACACACGCGCAATAGCGAACAGGTACGCCTAGCAACGTTCATTGACCTCAGCATCCGGGTTCAGACAGCTACCGCTGTCTACATTTAGCGCTATTAATCATAATTATAGCTATAACAGTACCACATGTAACTTAGGCTCAGAGTAAATAGTCCTATTTACTCCGAGAACTTAGGTTGAATCGGATTGACATACAGCCTTTGAATATTTTAGGTTGAAAAGTATCACACTTCTCCCTGCCCTTATCCTACTCTAAGTATGTTCGACAAAATATGTCTTTCTCTTCCACTTTTTTCTCTGAGCTCTGCATAAACTCCCCTCTTTCTCAAATCATCTTTCACACAATCCATTCATCGCTTCCTGGGTATTCCTGTCATTCTAGGTCTAGGTGACCAATTCGTTGACTCTCAGGAAGGTCTATTGGCAAGATATCATATTGTTAGGTACTACACAAAGTATCGAGTATCCGAGAAATGGTTGATCAGCGAAAAGTGGGGCATGGGCTTTCCTTAAGGATGGAAGAATATAGGGAGATATAAAGTTGGTGGGTATTAACGACTGCAGATGCAGCCGGGACCAACGGCTTAACGTGCCCTCCGAAGCACAAAGGAACTCAAAATAATAAATTTTTGGTCACCCATCACACGACCGGTCTTAGCGATCATTGCTTAGTTTACGCAATCGCAGGCCGATCGCGCTAAGCCACTGCGTTAGCGAGCTACTCTATACCTACGTACGTCGTGTGTGTGTGACTCAGTCAGCTCGAGTCATTTCGAAATTGTACCAATTATACCTACATAAATATAAACACGTAAATGTCAATATAAAACAATACTAAATTGACCTTACTTTGATAGTTTCTCATTTTAATTTATTACATACATACATACATAAATCAGGCCTATATCCCCGAAGGGGTAGGCAGAGGTGAACTAGGACCCGCGTTTCGCCAATTATGTTAGGTCCCATGTAATAGTAAATAGGTGGCGAGCCTATTGCCATTTATCGGGCACAATCATCGACCTAGCGCCTACATTAAAATTCTTAGCAATGTTTGCAAGGAATTATATTGCTAAGACTTATATGTGAGTGTGACAATGTTCTTTTTTAATTCATATTTATACTCATATTGCGACAAATCAAACTCATCAGGCTTCTGCGAGCGGTCATTAACCTTTCTGTCGGCGCATGGCAAATGTGAGTTAAAACATTGATGCACCTTGCACTTATTTCCGCGCTTATCGACTGGGCTATTATTACAATGTTAACTTAAATAACTCGCACCCTGATACTATCCATACTAACATTGGGGAGTTATTAAAAACCGAACTGGTTAATTTTTTCTTCTTCTTCCTTATTTAATGATCGGACAGTAAAGCAAAATTAATGAATTATTCTAAAATTAATTTCACAATTTTTAATATAATTTTTAGGGTTCCGTACCCAAGGGTAAAACGGAACCCTATTAACTATTAAGACTCGGCTAGAGTCAGCCCGTCTCGCGCCAGATAAGTCTATGTGTGGTCGAAATTGGAGCAAAATTCCGTCTGCTATTTTGTTTGTCAGTGTCAATGTGAGCGAGCAGACATATCTGGCGCGCACTCTAATCACAGATGATGCATTTCTGTCGTCAGTATAACAACAAATACTAATAAACAAAATAAAAAAATTAGGGGCTTCCCGTACAACAATTTTTTTGTGCTTGTTTTGGTGCGGAACCCTTCGTCCGCGAGTCTGACACGCACTTGACCGGTTTTCTATTGATCTTGCTAGAGTGCGTTTCATCTTATAGTTCCTATGCCGTCATGGTGGTAGTATTGCAAGAAAATGATACCATGATGATAGAGTGCGTTTCATCTTATAGTTCCTATGCCGTGATGGTGGCTACCATGGCTGTCAACAACATCAACCCGTTAGTCATATTTACAGGGTTTTTTATGTTTTATAGAAAATCTTTGAGAAAATCATGTCCAAAACATTGAAAAATGATGAAAGATTAATTGTGTTAAAAGCTAAGGTCTTTTGTGAACGTGAAAAATGTAAGGAGATCCCGCATAATCCATATTAGTGTGTACAAGTTCGGATTGCCGCCATTGAATTTGGTTACCAGTATCAGTTTTCTTATGTGTTTGTTAAATAAAATAAATATATTTATTTTAGTTTTAAAACTGTACATAAATATTACGTATAACGATAAATGTAGACATGTTAGATGAACAAAATTATTGTTAATCATAATAAATATAATAATTCATTATAATTTAACCTTCTTTACTTCATGACTCTATCCTTCTTACGTCACTACAATTTATTTATCTGTTTAATTTCTATCACATTTATAATATCATGAACTAACTGTTCTCCCAAATTTTCACGAGCTTTGGCCTATGACTTTCATAAAAAAACTAATATGTAACTACTACTTAGTACCGGTAGTAGTAATAAGTAACAAAATAAGATAGATGCATAATTGTTTATCTAGTTAATTGAAAAAAAAACTCCCTGAATTAAAGGTAGTACAATAAATTTGACATGGTATCATTTTCTTGCAATACTATCAACGTAACGGCATAGGAACTAAAAGATGAAACGCACTCTACTGCTTTAGTTATTGTTCTGAGCACTCTACTAAACGTAGTGTATTATATACTCTTTGCACTCTACCATGAAGATGAAACGCACTATAGAGTGCGTTTCATCGATGAAGATGAAGATGAAACGCACCATAGAGTGCGTTTCATCTTACTTCCATAGTTCTTATGACGAGCTATGACGTGATGATGGCTACTCTGTCTGTCAACAACATCAACTCGTAAGTCATAGTTGCAGGTTTTTTTATGTTTTATAGACAATGTTTGAGAGAATCATGTCCAAAACATAGAAAAGTGATGAAAGATTAATTTTGTAAAAGCTAAGGTGTTTTGTGAACGTGAAAAATGAAAGGAGGTGCCGCATAATCTATATTAGTGTGTACATGTTCGGATTGCCGCCATTAAATTGGGTTACCAGTATTAGTTTTATTAAGTGTTTAATTAAGAAATTAAATATATTTATTTCAGTTTTATAACTGCAAATAAATAGTACTAAAAACGATTTAACGACTGACAAGAGTGAGGAAATTTCAAATGTAGACATGTTAGATGAACACAATTATTGTTAACGATAATAAATATAATATTTTATTCTAATTTAATCTTCTTTTACTTAATGAGTTTATCCTTCTTATGTCACTACAATTTATATTTGTCTGTCTAATTTATATCATACTAATAATACCATGAACTAACTGTGCTCGCAATTTCGATGAGCTTTGGCTTATGACTTTCATATATATTAATTAGTACTGCGAGTAGTATAAGTAACATAATAAGGTAGATGCATAATTATTTATATAGTTAATTGAAAAAATCTCCCTGAATTAAAGGTAAGACAATAAAGTTGACATGGTATCATTTTCTTGCAATACTACCACCATGACGGCATACGAACTGAGTGCGGCAGTAAAGGATAATAATTCTTCTCAACCGTGGCAATGAATGTTTTGCGCGATCATAGCTTAAATCTCGATTGAAATACCTATCGATTCTTGTCCAAGTGGCGTTTCAGAATAAACGTAAACAGAGATCAATGAATTGATACTTAAATATTGTTCTAGAATTTAGGGTTCATGTTAATCTCGTGATTCACGTTCAAGTGTCGTTTCAGCCGTCGCAGCACGGGACGTGGACACATCTCCTTCGGGGGAAAGAAAATATTTTCTTCTCGCTCCAACTCCCACTAAATCCCGAGACAAAACACTGTCAAGTGGTGGAGACTTGTCCACGTCCCCGGGCTAGGCCCGTAGAATACGAGCCTGTCAAGAGACTTGACCATAGACTATACATACATTTAAAATGACATCAAGCGCGTATCAAAATGATTGAAGCAAGCAAAAATCTACGTGATTGACACAAAGCCGCTTGACCGTCTCGGAGGCGCACTATAGTGCGTTTCATCCTATAGTTCCTATGCCGTGATGATGGCTCCCGTCTGTCAACAACATCAACTCGTAAGTCATTGTTACAGGTTTTTTTATGTTTTATAGACAATCTTTGAGAAAATCATGTCCAAAACATAGAGAAGTGATGAAAGATTAATTGCAAGGAGGTGCCGCATAATCCATATTAGTGTGTACAAGTTCGGAGTGCCGCCATTAAATTGGGTTACCAGTATCAGTTTAAGTGTTTGATTAATAAATAAAATATATTTATTTCAGTTTTATAACTGTAAATAAATAATACTAATAACGATTTAACGACAAAGATTTTGGGGTTAGAAAAAGAATTTCGAAAAATTATGATCTTGAGGCGGGAATCGAACCCGCGTCCGCTGCTATCCGGGCAGGTGCCTGACCGCTCGGCCACCCAAGTGTCTTGATTTTTCGAAATTCTTTTTCTAACCCCAAAATCTTTGTACTAATTTTTCTAACATTTATATAATGTTAAAATTAAAATCGAATAACGATTTAACGACTGACAAGAGTGAGGAAATGTCAAATGTAGACATGTTAGATGAACACAATTATTGTTAATGATTATAAATATAATATTTTATTATAATTAAACCTATTTTTACTTAATGAGTCTATCCTTCTTACGTCACTACAATTTTTATTTATCTATCTAATTTCTATCATACTAATTGCCATGAACTAACTGTTCTCGCAAATTTTGACGAGCTATGGCTTATGACTTTCACTACTTCGTACCGCGAGTAGTTATAAGTAATATAATAAGATAGATGCATAATTATTTATATAGTTAATGGAAAAAAAATCCCTGAATTAAAGGTAAGACAATAAGTTGACATGGTATCATTTTCTTGCAATACTACCACCATGACGGCATAGGAACTATAAGATGAATGAAACGCACTTTACATATTAACCCCACTGATGCGCAATGTTTAGAGATACAAAGTCTTCGTATAAACATTGCGCATCTGTTTCCCCCACAGTTTGTAACGTCATAATGCGGGAATCGTCTTCCCCACTGCTTTTTCTAATATTGTTTTTATTTACTTTTTGTTAAAAATGAATTGTGGATTAAATTAAGTATTTTATAACCCTGTCGACTGTCGACAGTGTCGACATTCAAATGTAATCGGGAACGAATATTACCCAAAACAATAAAATACCGCAGGTAGGTAACATAAATAAAACCAACAACAAATTTATATACCATGTTTTTAACTCTATTTTATAAATATGTAATTTACAATCAGTTGTAATATTCGCTTAATATACCTACAAGAGTTCACAGAAACAGCGTGCCAAGATTTTCGAAACGACTGATACGGGTGGCGTTGCTCGCTAACATTGACAGACGAAATTTTATTTCCAATTTTGACCACGCGCGGCCTTATACGGCGCTCAGTCTATCACCGATTTGAAATTAACGACTAACCCCAAAATTAAAATTTTCTCAAGGCATGTTTTTTTTTATAATTGAGCACATTGATGGCTCATTTAGAGCTTGTACACAAAACTGCGATATGGCGCGATGCGAATTCGCAACGCAGTGGACCCGGGTTAGATTCCCGCATCAAGACCATAATTTTTCGAACTTTTTCTAACCACGAAAATCTTTGCAAAGAAGAATTGAATTGAATGATATCGCATCCAGTTTTGTGTGCAAGCTCTATTACATGCCGGGGCCTAATTAGCGAAACATTGGTGTTGATCCACCCATGCCTACATAGGCGCGATTTATGTATGTTTTGAGGAAACACTGCACCATATGCAGTGTTTCCTCAAAACAATCACATCGGTCATACATCATCAAGCCTTCCATCCCTTATGATTCATGTCGTCCATCAAGCCGTAAAAGTGCTAAGTTTTAAATGAAGTTACAGAAAAGTGCCTGAAAAGACCATACATTGATCGAACGTGCCCTCGTTGGACCACCAATGTACCCTAACCATGGCTGGAGTAAATCTGATACATACTAGTAAAGTAGCAAAGTATAGTAGTAACATTTTTAGTGCATTCAGAATTCAAATCGGTGATGGTAGCCCAACCAGTAAGATTCACAACCGTTAAACATTGAAACCAAACAGACAAATCAAATTGAAAATACAAAGCACTACGCTTGATTTAAATGTTACTACATAATTAAAACCTAAGTGCCTTCACCTCAGGCTAGGAGGCTTCTTTTTAACATTGATTGTAATACTGTTACATTTGAGGCATACATAATAAAAACAGTCAATATAAACAAATATAACCATAAATAACAATGTGATTCTAGTCGTATGCAGACAAGAAGATAGCGTATAGTCAAGTCGCGAAAAAACTAAGCTACGTGAATCAGCTTAAATTAATACGCATTATTATTAAATTTTTCTTTGAACATTGTATTAGTGTTAGAAAAGTTGCGACAACATTTTTCTGACCAAATTGTCTTAATATGCATTTTTAAACTTTAAAATAATATACACGAAGAATCACAGAGTGGTGGATGTAAAGAAATACAACATTAGGCACAGTGGTTTAATCGTAGACAGATAGTTTCTTGCTAAATTGAAATATTATGGCCCAGAACATTTAGATTCTGGTCCAATAAGACGTCAAATGAAGGCCTCTCATAAATGTAATCAGTTCAGTCGTTTCTCTATCTTTAATTTTTACACTTTCACTTAGAAAAACATTAACAACATAATAATATATTACAAGGTAAAATCAGTAGGCAGATACCTACTTATATCATAAAGATTTATTACCTACTACAAATAGCCACCATTGGTGTAAACAATATACAAAGATGCGGCAATACTGGGCATCACTGAGCATTTTATCAAAGTCAAAAATTAAGAAAAAAAAAAATGTCTTTCCGACAAAGACAGTAACTAAACAGCCAATGAAAAACTTAATTAAATACCCAAAGCAAACTTCTTACATTGCAAAAAACGCAATATAAAAAGATCACGTCAAAAATTAAAATAAAGTCACATTTTAAATATATTAATTCGATAACAGCACTGAACACAATAATTATTGGGCGTGTAAAAATAGCGTATGACAAGCTACAATCTTGTAAAATTATTTTTTTAAATACTTTTAGGGCCTGTGTCACAATCGACGTCTAAGTTCTGGGTAGCTTACTTGGCAGATCATTTGACAGTTGTAATATGAAATTTATGTCAATTGAATTGCCAGGTAAGCTATTCCGAGCTTACCCGTCGATTGTGAAACAGGCCCTTAGGGTCGAGTTCACCAAAACGTATAACAAATGATTATAATTTGTCATCGGTTTTTGACATTCGACCCTATGGATAAACTGTCAAAAACTGACTGTTATTTTTTTACGTTTTGGTGAACTGGAGAAGACTGGAGTTCACCAACACTTAAACTGGAGATTATTTATTAACTAGCACTATCAGATACCGACGGTTATCTTTTAATCGCATGTTTTAAATGTTGGTGAACTCCAGCCCGATATACCAACCACATATTCACATCTGGGTTACACCAACAGTGGGGTTTGTGCAACATCTATGTTATATAATAATATAGACATTGACATTAGGCTTACTATCTAAAGTGAGACACATCGGATTGCTGACACATTACTAACCTAAATTCATAACACATATGAACTTGCTTGCTTAACATTTTTAAGCTAATTTTATGATGTTATTATAACAACATCTAAATGTAAGTACATATAACACAATTATGATTACAAGTGGTATTATATGAAAAATAACAATTATGTTAACAATAAATACTTTAGGTATACGATACATATTTTGACGAGACATTCGTTACTAATACAAAAACTGTAATCTAACATGGTAATCAATGATTGTTAAAATGAAGTGTAGAAATAAATCTAAAGATAACTAGGAAGAAGGCTTAAATAATTCTGTGAACGCCAACATATATTGGATAATATATTAAAACTATTACTCTACAGACTATTTACAATTATCTAGTGATATAAAGGTAGTTAGTGGGGTTGGCCAACAGCTACCAACTGCAAGAATTAAATTGATAGACATACATACTCGTACATATTAACAATATTAATTAAGTAAATAACATTCTGGGGAACACTAACAATATATGTAATAGTAAATTCTAAATCTAAAAGAGAAAATGTTACGTATGTAACAATGTCTACTTTCAACATAAACACTGAATATTTTGCATAATAATATATTTGTCATGGCTAAAATATAAATATATTCACAATAAACAAATTGAAACCTACAGTGATGCAACAACTGCCATGGCTGGAGATTGTGGCTATTTTAACTATCTTTTGAATATTTTGTAAATATAAAGTTCATAGGTAAATAGTGTACTCTGTGATAATATCAAAGCTAGCTAGCTAAACTAAATATTAAGGCATTATGTTCGTTCGTGTGCATTATTAGTTTATAATAATAATATAGTATTGCGTATAAGTTTCGAGGTATGTGCTCCTCACTTGCAAATCATAATATAAATATTGTATAGCTTGTGTATTCTATATGAAGTCATTATAACGTGATTTTAACCTCAAAATAACGTAACATGTACATATAAGCTAAATTGCAATCGACTATTATGTTATTTTTAAACAATAATATTGTATTTACAACATTATACATTATGTGCAATAGATGTAGTAATTATTATTTTATAAAAAAATATTTACAAATAATGTATTTTAATAATTTTCTAAGGCAAAACAATATGCTCGCGTCAATAGTAATTTAAAATTGCTCTACTTCTATAAGTTAACTACTTACATAGATAAACATTTTATGTAACACCATATATTATTATAAAAATTCTATTAACATATATAACAACAAAGTTACAAGTAGTATTTACAGTTTATATAGTTAGGAATGTATAATTCTAAGGCCTGCATTGAATGTTATTGCTACCTTTGAATACTAAGCTGTGGTACCATAATAAACCACATTTTCATTACAAATTTAACCCATACAAGGGTAAATTTTAAAAAGAATTTGGATAGTACAGCAGGTCCCAGAATTTATTGTAGTGGCAAACACATTTACAAAATAGCTAGAAAATTTATAAAATATATAAATTAAAAATGAAAATTTTATAGGATTTATGATTCTAACTGTAATTATTAGAAAATTATATACCGTTAAAGTATTGCTATATTTGTTCGGATACCATAAACCACATGTTTACCAAAAAGGCCAATTTTCAAAAGGTCCTAGCGTTTGCTAGTATTCCGTAAACTGTAACAAACAAATCAGGTTTACATAACCAAAACTAAGTTACTCGTCAAAACAAGCAACCGAATTTATTATAAGCGTAGGCTTATTCAAGCCATACACATTAAAATGCCCGAAACAGATCTCAATTCAGGCAGACATGACGATTTATATCATTATACTCTCTTTGTAAGTATATTTTCAATAATCATTTATACACAATACTCGTGTAATGACGTCATACTAAAGCAGTCAAGTTTATTTTATTTTAACATTGCTTGTTTCCATATATGTACTACATAAGACACCATGTCGTATGACATTTAACAAGTCTGTAACTCTATCGGGTTCACTTCTCCACTTCAATATCACCATCCTCCTTCTGTTATACCTCATCCATAGTGATTGTTTCAGTATGAAGACATCCAGTATAACAACTGGAAATCGAACGTACATCATGTACCATTGTAGCGTTGAATGCTACTCATCGTTTTTCAAGGTAAAAGAGCTGTAACGCTAAAGTGAAAATGAGTTACACTCACTCCCACTCACGTTCAGTCTTTTTTGCTTGTCAATATCATGGTTGTCCGTCTCTTGCGTACTCCCGGCGTCACTCCAGCATCAGAGGTGACTTGGTACGGCTACAGTCAGCGCGGCCTGAGGTCCAGTGGCCCGTAGACATGTCGCATTACTTGAGGTAGCTGCGGTACAGCAGAGTGGAGAAAGAGGTCTCTCGCTCTTGCTCCAACAAGTATATCATGTCGCGATGATTGATGCGCTTCAGCCGGGTGCGCAGAGCCAGCTGGCTGCGGGAGGTCTGATAGGAAAATACATCAATTAATATAATATAACTTCATACTTCATTTAATCAACGTCATCATACTTCAATAAATTAAATAACAGATGTTTATACAGTGCGTCCTTGTCAGTGATAACTCTTATTTATTTTCACATTACAATTTGCACTGTGTCTTTTATTTTTATACCAAGGGAATAAAAGCAGTGTCTTATGTCACGGGTATTGGGCAGACTTGAATAGCGAGGGTAAAGGCCAGATTCCACCAGCGCGCCTTTAGGAAGGCCTCAATTTTAAACTACCGAACGCACCCAAGATTATAGACAGCCACCAATATTTATTGTGTTATTTTGGCGTTTCAAATTCAAATCAATTCCATCCCTAGAGATAGAATGAAATTTAAGTACCTACAACATTATCTCGCTGTCTCTTAAAGGCTTAGAATGACTAACTTTGACACAAAGAGAACCTAATTTTTGAGCCGTTGTTCGAAAAATGTGCTCTAGGGAAAAGTTCAAAGTGTGTGCTCACTAAGTACAACATCCTCTCTCTGCCCCGTAACGGCTTAGAATGACTAACTTTAAAGTTAAATTAGTTTACTTTACACAGAACAAGTAATTTTTTAGTACAGATATTCTAAAAACAACCTCTACTATTCAACAGTTCCACGTGCACTCACCAATCCAGAATTCGAGTGTTGGCTTTAACTTTAAGTATTGTAAGTTTACTTCACCCAGAATATGTAATTTACGAGCCGTTATTCGAAAAAAAACCTCTATTACCCAGTTCAAAAGGTGCACTCACCAATCCAGAATTGGAGTGAGGGATGGTATTAGGCTCGCCACCTATTACATGGGACCTAGCACATTTGGCGAAGCGTGGGTGCTAGTTCACCTCTGCCTACCCCTTCGGTGATATAGGCGTGAATTATGTATGTATGTATTATTCGAAAAATAACCTCTATTCCCCAGTTCAAAAGGTGCACTCACCAATCCAGAATTGGAGTGAGGGATGGCATTAGGCTCGCCACCTATTACATGGGACCTAGCACATTTGGCGAAGCGTGGGTGCTAGTTCACCTCTGCCTACCCCTTCGGTGATATAGGCGTGAATTATGTATGTATGTATTATTCGAAAAATAACCTCTATCCCCCAGTTCAAAAGGTGCACTCACCAATCCAGAATTGGAGTGAGGGCTGGGGTTGCCGACGTTGTCCCCGGCGGCGCCGGGCGCCTCGAGGCGGGGCTTCTTGCGGGGCCCGATCGCCTGCAGCGCGGTCAGGTTGGCCTCCCGCTGCCGGAGCTCCTCCAGTTCGGCGCGCTGCATCTCCTTTGCCTGTGCACAGGATAAACAAATTAAAAATAAATCATCATCGCCCTGCCTTTATCCCATCTTATTTAGGATCGGCGCAGTATATCCTCTTTTTCCATTATCTTCTGTCAATCGTCATCTCCTCATTCACATCCATCACCTTCATATCACACCTCACACAATCCATCCATCGTTTCAGTGGTCTTCCTCTACTTCTACATCCATCAACATTCATGTCCATAACTTTCTTACTCACAAACATGACATCACGTCGCATAACATGTCCATACCAAGCTAAACGGCACCCTTTCATCTTCTCTGTTACTGGCGCCACTTTCAGACTCCCTCTTATGTACTCATTCCGTATTTTGTCCATTTTTGTCACTCCGCACATCCATCTCAACAAATTAAAAATAAATAATCAATAAAAATATGATTTTTTTGGTGGTTAGAAAAATAATTTCGAAAAGTTATGGTCTTGTTGCGGGAATCGAACCCGCGCCCGAGAATAGGATTTATTTCTACATTGCGTGGGTACCCGTTGGCTTACAACGTGAAGTGTAAAGGTTAGAAGAATTTCGGCAAGTTAATTATTGTCTTGGTTGGCCGAGCGGTCACGCACCTGCCCGGATAGCGGCGGACGCGGGTTCGATGCCCGCATCAAGACCATAATTTTTCGAAATTCTATTTCTAACCAACAAAATCTTTGTAGTAATTTTTCTAACATTTATATAATGTTAAAATTACAATCGAATAGAATATGATTTTTTTATAAAAGGTATAGAACTCATGAATCTTCAAAGAAATACGTTAAACATTGGAAACCTGTTTTCGACACACACGTTTCATAAGGTTTTCAATATTTAACGTGATAACGTAAAAATGTTACCATGCAACCTTGTGGTTAAAGGTTTTTTGGCGAGGCACTAATGTAAGTTGAGCACGGAGGGAGTGCTTCGGAAGGCACGTCAAGCCGCTGATCTCGTAAACGGCTTAACGTGCCTTCTGCAGTCGTTAATACCCACCAAATTCGCACTGGGCCTACGTGGAGGATCATGGCCGTTCTCCTTATATCCTTCCACCAAATGAAGGGAAGGCCTAACATTAAAGGGTTGGTTATGATGATGATGAAGCTTTTAGAGTTTGTAGACTTACACCCGAATACAGATTTGGGGCACTGCTTAAAAAGTTAAGTGAAAAACGTCAATTTTGACAACATTTAAATGTTAAGCAAGACTCAAACTTTGATTAGCGTTTCTGTATTCGGGGGTTATTCTCCCTATATTCATCCATCCATAGGGAAGGCTTGTGCCCCAGCAGCAGTGGGGCCATTGAAGGGTTGGTGATGATGAATTTTATTTGATGCAATTACAGCTTGATGGTAAGATGCTATAGATAGACCTATTTCGCCAATATCAATATGTAACTCAGTCATCATCATCGCCCTGCCCTTATCCCATCCTATTTGGGGTCGGCGCAGTATGTCCTCTTTTTCCATTCTCTTCTGTCACTCGTCATCTCCTCATTGACATCCATCACCTTCATATCACACCTCACACAATCCATCCATCTTTTCAGTGGTCTTCCTCTACATCGACATCATCAACATTCATATCCATAACTTTCTTACTCACATTCAAGATATCAAATATGTAACTCAGTATTAAGCAAATAAAGATTTCTATTCTATTATTTTTGCCGTGTGGTGACAGAGTAGAATATAATTGTCACC
Source organism: Cataclysta lemnata (assembly GCA_963931975.1). Taxonomy (NCBI): domain Eukaryota; kingdom Metazoa; phylum Arthropoda; class Insecta; order Lepidoptera; family Crambidae; genus Cataclysta; species Cataclysta lemnata. The sequence continues at coordinate 27,284,220 of OZ008338.1, forward strand.
ACCCCAAATCTCTCCCGTGGGTGTCGTACAAGGCGACTAAGGATAAATCAGTGATGGGGAATGGGCAGCAGCGTTCTTCTTATACTACCTCAATGTACCTACTGCGACTTCTGTGCCCGATAAATGGCAATAGGCTCGTCACTTATTACATGGGACCGAATATAAATGTCGAAAAGTTACAGCTGACCCCCTTCGGGGATATGGGCGTGATTTATGTACGTATGTATTCTATTCTATGCTAACCTTGGCTTTAAGCTTGGCCTGTTCAGGGTCCTCGTTCTTGGAACGCGACTTGGCCGCCCTCAGCAGCATTTCTCTCTCAGAGTCCTCTCGTCTCTTCTTGTCTGCTCGGTCCAGCTCTTCTAGAAACTTCAGTTGTCCCTTCGTGTCTTGCGTCACTTCGTACCGGCTGTCGCTCTGTGGCAATACAATTTGCACTTTAATTGTATTGTAACACAAATTAATAATTGGGTAGCATGCTTACAGCGCCAGCGTTCACGTGTATACTAGCAAAGAAGATGAATATCTATTGTACTGATATAAATGTTCTCGCACTTAAACAGCCATTCATGTAGCTATACATCAACTACCCTCGTTCTGTTGGGAGTTGACACTTTTCGCATTGGCAATATTCACTTATTTTAATACATGATTACTACAACATAAAACAAGTATACAAAGCAAACGATGAAATAAACAAAAAATAATATAACTAATACATAATATAATAACATGTCTCAGTAACATGTTCATAATAACATGTCTCAGTTTGTTTCGTCAATTTCAAATAATAGATTATAGGTATACAAAAAGCTGTACAACAAAGAATGTCTCAGATTGCAGGAATATGTTTTTTTAATGTAATTTTCCTAAACTTTTTTGTTTGCAAATTTGCTCAATAATATTTCGCTATCTGCTACAGCTTAACGTCACAGTGGTCGCATGCTCAGCAAAATAAACATTGATAAAAGCAGTTCTGGACTTTTCGCAAGCGTAACCAAAAACCATCGTTAGGTTTTCGGTCAGTTTCGTTTTACGCTTCTACATCATGGCGGTTTCACAGATTTTTACAGGGCTTCGACAGACAAGTGGCCATTTACTCGAACGAATAGAATCACCACATTTGTCATGTATGAAACTGACGTAATTACAAACATGGCGGCCGTCGTGTCAAATGTTTCAGTAGTTGCCAAAATTGACAGCTGCATTTTATTCAAACAGGTTGGCCACTTATCGGACGTCAGCGGTCCGTAAGATATACAACGTTGCAGTGTTACACAGAAGCAAAAGGAACTCGAATCTATAGATTCATACCTTAGAGTTGAGTTTTGCAGTAACATTTGAAGATTTATCACCGGTCTGTATATTACAATCAAATATTAGTCGCAGCTAGCAGCCAGCTAATAAGAGCATAGGGTTAACACATAACACATCTCCTTCTGGAGACCCGCTGAAATATAATATGACGGGCAAAATACCAAAATAAACACACACACAAAAACCTATTATGTCACACAAAAAAACGCTACCAAAACCTTTTAATAAAACTGCCAAGTCATTTTACGTGGGTGATGAGCAGAATAAATTGTCACTGCTGGTACCCACCTACCTCTGTCGCAAATAAAAAAAAATAGGCAGCAGCGTTTCTAGTACACCACTTAGCAATACTGCGATTAGCTTGGACGACAATAGGCTCGCCTTGTATTCTCCTCTAGACAAATGTGGTTACTGGTACACCTCCACCAACAGCTTCTTTTTCAATCTCAATTTCACTCAGGCGTCATATTATATCCAGAGACGAAATTGCATCCATGCAACAGCAGTGAATTTTATTTTATTACACTTACTGCCGCACTCAGAGACGTCAATTAACTTTAATGAGTATTTAATGTCAAAAATGTTCATTCAAATCGAGACCCGGCAAGAATAGTGACTAATTTTGAATTGTCATTTTTTGACGTTAAGTACTCATTAACTTTATTTGACGTCTCTGAGTGCGGCAGTCAGAACTTACTTTGTTTCTATGCATTTTAAAGTTTCGTCTACCTTTTACTAAATGAGCGACTAGTTACCTACTAGCTTAGTAGCATATTATACAAATGTTCCGCAACGCAATGATAAAAGTAAAATAATTGTAGACTTATGAAGCTCCAGCCCTTCTACCCAAGTGGCTAATCGTTTCAAACGAACAAAATACAAACCTAAATAACTGACGTCTGCGGTCGCCATGTTGGTCGTGTCAAACATAAGAGCAGTTGTCGAAGATTGATATTTCTATTCTTATCGTTCGCATAGCTTGGCGTCTAGTCCCCCTGCCACTCTAGTCAAGCTCCCAATCCATTCAAACTAATATAACGCAAACGTCAACAAACAACATGGCGACCGTCGCGTCAAAAACTGCCACGCCACTCATTCGACAGAAACGCTGTACCGTCTACCGCTCGGAACAGCTCGGCACCGCTCGTGTTCGCTCGGGAACACCCCCCCCCCCTCACTCACCTTGATCACCAGGTCGATCCTGTGCTGCGCGATCACCGACAGCTTCTCCACGAGGCTCTTGAGCCTCTCGTGGACCGCGTGGCTTAGCAGGCCTGCCACTTCTGGAGAGGGCTCCTCCATGCCCTTGCGGGCCACGTACGCCTTCAGCTTGGCCTGCATCACGCCCATGGGCACTAGGAACTCGTCTTTGCACGACCTGCAGACGGAGCATTGTTCATCATCATCATCACCACCATTTATGGGACAAAGCATAAGTAAGCAATGTTTTTTTCATTGGTTTTGAACCTTATTTGACAAATCACCACGGGTCAAACTGTGGTGACAAACTACTTTGCCACAGACTTTAGAGGATTGGGTGTGTGGAACTCACCTTTGCCTAACCACTCGTGGGTAAAAAGCCGTGATATTATATGGATGATCATCAGGCTCCTGACCCGTTCCCAGTTTATTTGGGGTCGGTGCAGTATGCCTTCTCTTCCATTCATACAGGTCCAAGGTCATCGAGCCATCAACTCCTGGATCCGATTCATCCGAGTCATTCTACACTCCGTTAAGTGGTGAATGAATGTATAGACAAGTGATCTTGTCATTACCTCTCCTTTCAAACCTGATATATGGAAGAAAAAGCTACGCTAGTTACTCACCGAATTTGAGTACCAATCAGCTCAGTAGATCCCAGGATCCTCTGCGACTCCTCGGCCAAGTTGACACCACCCATGGCGGCCACGTCGTTAATGTCGTCGTCGCCGGCCATCTTGTCGTCTCCAAACGGGTGGGGGGAGTACGCGACTAGCAGGGACTTCTTCTCCTTGTCCTTGAGCAGCGATTTCCCCGTGAGTACTGTGGACAGGGCCGCGGAGGGAGCTTGTCCCCGGGAGAAACTAGACTTGCTGTTCACGGTCATGGTCTTCGCGTTGGTAACCTTTAGTTTAGTGTGCACGGGAATGTTTTGCAGCACGGCTATAGTGCCGCCAGGCTTGCCCGGCTGTTGCTTTGGCTAAAAACAGTCAAACACAACGTTGATACTCGACACTCGCTCGCTCGCTACGCAAGAAACATTTACTATAGAAGCGGAACAGAAAATAGAATAATGATTACGACTCTGCATACTTCCTACCTATATAAATAATATTTAAATAACATACAAAACAATAAGTGAATTGGATGTTGTTGTAACGAAACAATAAAAATATGTGTCCAAATGAAAAGAGTGCTCTTAAAATGTATGCGAGAACGTCTATGACATCATCAGCCACCAACTAAACAATCTATTAAACAAAAGTGACGTCATTGTTCAGTCATTATTTTAATGAAGTTTGAGAAAATATTGTTTACGTTAACTCTTATCAGATGAGAGTATTTCAAAGAAACACTCGTGTCATTCAAGAGATCAAGCATTTGATTAACTCATTGACACTTCATTGGTAATAAATTTAGCACCCAAACTGAGGCATCACTGAAATTACATCATCATTAATCGTCTACGATCAGAGAAATCAAGACGGGTATTGGGACACTTCAATATATAATTCATACATAACACGAATAATAAGAATGCCCAAAGATTCAGTATGTTATTCTTTTCAAGAATCCCGATTTCAATTTACCACAGGGGGTTTACATTTTCACACTGAAAAACATTGCCATACAAGTCATTTTCATTAGATCAAAAACGCTATTTGGTTCACAAGTCATTTGACGTCACCACTCTGCACTTGGGGTCATCCCCGCCACTTTTAAAATGCTTTCTGTGTGATATTTTTTAGTTAATTAAATGTACTATACCAGTTACATTCATTATACATTAGATATCACAATGATAATCATGCAGCGAATAAATATGCTCATACTATTTCTTGTCATCTTGTCTATTACTCTATCAAATATCATAGAATAACACTTCTACTAAAATTCTAATCTATAAATATTTGTAGCTATTTTATCTTGTCAATGTATTGACCGCTTGAACAATCGTATATGAGACTTTTTTAGTGGCTAACCAAGTCTGATCAAATAAGAATACTGTAATGTTTAAACGTAACATTAAAATCTATTATGAATATCAAGCCTAAGAAACAAAAGCAACAGAAATAAACCATGCAGCTCTTGTTAAGTGTCAAGTAAACTCCTTTCTGAATTGGTTAGGTGTCAGGAATATAAAATCCTTTTTGAAGCAGGCATGACTAATGAAACTGAGTAAAACAGAAGAGTAATGCGAACCAATACTAACACGAAAGCGATATAAACGTCTTGGCCTATATAAAATATAATTTTAAATTATGTTTGCTTTTGCCCATTACATTATGGAAGGCAAGGATCTCGAAAATATACAATAAACTAAGTGATTCTATTTCCATTCAAATGCGTTGCTGAAATAAAAATCCTTATGTTAAACAATAAGTAGAGATAATCGCTAATATTTTACTAGCAAACTAAGCGAAAGCAATTATTGAACATTAACGAACATTTATAATTGAAACTGCATATAACGATTATTAGGTTAACTACAGTTATTATTCGTAACATACAAAGCAAGGTATAGACAGCCAGAGAAATAAACACATCTCTTTTAAACTGTTATGCAAGAGAAATAGGTGTTTACAATCGCCAAAATGACTAATTCAGAGTTAAAAAAAAATTCCATCATGATGATGAAAAAAAAAATTGTAATTTGCAAAATACCTAATTCATGTTTACCATTCTGTTAACATTAAACCTGTGAACGCGTCATAATACCGCTTGGTACATTGACCATTAAGCGCTACGAACTGGCTAATAAGTAAGTACATATCATACAACATTTTTGCTTTGCAATAACGATGTATACATAATTGCCTTCAACATACTCATACTCTGGGTAAATTCACAAAAATATACTGCTTTTTGATAAACACTATATTGCATGTATAAACTACGATAACTTTTCCATTTTACAGTTTGGCGATTAGTTTAGTTAATCACAAATCTACAGTACTAGGTCAACATTGAAATTACAAATCTACCATTCCTCTCCTCGAACGGGCGTGGTAAACGTGTCGCAAACACTAAAAAGCAATGGAAGCAAAGATAGACCAGAGGGGATGACAGGATTCGTTCAGCCACTGCTTTGTATCAAGTGGTGGTAATGGTATAAGGTCGTGGCTCATTAGGCCCACCCGGCACCCGACACGTGTCATACCGCCTCGTCGCTCGGCGTCCACTCGTCGTCGGCAGGTAGTTCACAAGTAAGTGGATATCACGTGGTCAACGAGTGAATCTAACGTCGCTGTACCTGGACTCGCTGAGATCATACAATAAATATAAATTAGAGTTTCGAACTTCTTCGATAAGTCTTTCATTGTCCACGACACGTTGGAAAGAAACCCCGGATGGCTCTAATGAGCGTTAATCTTTAAGGTCACAGTTCATCAGAGCCGTGGAGAAAATCTCCTCGAGAAAAGAAAATATTTTCCTCTCGCTCTAACTCCCACAAAATCGTAAGACAAAACACTGTCCTACAGGTTGACCGCGCGTTGTCCACTGGTTGACCACGCGGCGTTCGCGAACCACCTACCGACATCGAGTGGTCGGGTGCCGGGAGACCCTAACAAGCATCGACCTCAACAGCATCCAACAGACAAACATTCCCGGGCGTTCGGCGTGCCAAACGCGTGCGAAGCGTGCACTGTATGCTCACAAACCTGTGACGGTGCCGAGGGCTGCATTGGCATAACGCTAACGGGATTGGACGCGGCCGGGACCGACACCGGCACCGCGCTCGGCATCAGCGCCGTGAGCGTAGGGCTCAGCGGCTCCTCGTCCCGCGGTTGGCAACACCACATCTCGCTTGCGACGGGACACTGTGCAAGCACACGGGACACGTGCAAGCACTTCAGTCGCGTCGGTGGAACACTCCCTTTAGGTACACTGGCTACCTACTTCGTCGTTATCGATAGCAATGTTCAAGGTGTTGCAGTGGCCAAAATCTAAGACGGGTCACGACTAATGTCCAACTGTGTACTAAAATATGTAATTTAAAATAAATCTCGTGTCATAGTGTTTGTTAAAAAACTCGTTTCGGAGGAGTTTTGTTTTTGTTTGGCTCGACCGATTGTTATGAAATTTTTTGTGCATATCTGGTAGGACTAAGAATAGTTACTTTTTGCACCCCTAGGTGATGAGGGCAAAGCAACGTTTGCTGAAACAGCTAGTTTACTATATATTGTATAAATGAACTCATCAACGTTAATTGACGTCTCTGCGTGAGGGAGTTACCTTACAAAATTTACAGATGCTATTGCAATGTTTGGTAGTGATGAACACAGAACATAATTATAACATCTATAGGTACAGATACATAATAATAATCGTAAATGATTAGCACATAATATGTATTATGAAAGTAAAATAGAAAATTATAAAAGTGTTTCGATGACAGTGACAATATTTAAATATATTTTGAATCAAATGTGATTTTTTTTTCATATTTATCGTTACAAATGTGTTCATGAATCGCTTTTGACTTATTTATATACGATAGGTCAAATATTTTGCCAAAAATAATGAATGTCTACGAACGTAACCCATCTCATATTTTAGTAACTACAAGAAGCACTTACATGTAGTGACAGTTATTTCAGATTATACTGGGTGGAGTGACTATAATATAATAATGACACCAAACATAGGGAGTCAAGCGTACTGGAATAACCGAGATATAGGGGGCACAGACACAAATAAAAAAAAATAAAAAAATAACTCAGCTGCAAAATCGAGAAGACATCTAGAAAAAAAACCAAAACTAATCAAAATAAAGCCTTCGTGTGTTCGCATGAAGAAATCGTGAAAAAAAAAACTAAATCGAGGCAAACTAAAAACTCAACAGCTACAGTCCAGAAGAGCTTCAGTTAAAGAAGGAACGACGCAGACAACAAAGAAACAGCATAAAAATAGAAACGAAAACATCAATACAATAATAATAATACTTTCGACAGAGCGCTCGGGGACGGACTCATGCGAGAATCGAACCACCAGCCGGGTGGGCATGTGACCAACCTGCATCGCGGACTGTATCGATAAGCCGCTAAAGGCCTGTGGGGAGTGCATCAGAGAGTGGAGTGGCAAGACCGCCGGCACGAGAGGCGTCAGGGTAGGACTTGACCCTTCCTCATCAGATAGCTGATGGCACAACAATAACCTTTTTAACCGCTAAACGCGTCGTTCCCGCTGCAATCAACTCAAAAACCGAATATGCATGTCATAATGAAAAGTGTTACACTGTTGTGCAAAATCCTTGCACTGGACCTCTCAATAAAATCTCTCAATTTTTATTTAATAATATTAGTTCAACAATAAGAGCCAGTTCACACCGAGACGAGCAGTGTTCCGTGGTATTCTGAATTGTACAACGAAATGTGTATCTTTTCGTGTAGTCAAGTAAATAAACCTAAAATTTTAGTCACTCTATTAAAAATTGCGCGCGGCCTCGCGACTCGGTGTGAACTGACCCTAATTGCAATTGCACAAATATTTACAAGAAAATTAATATGTTTGTTACATTTTAGATAATAGCGAAAAAAACGTACCATTTGCATGTTGGTGCCGGCTAGCACTGGCTGCGGACCAGTTAAGGTCGAGAATGCAATGTGCGGCGAAGGCGGATTGATACCTTCTATGACAAGCTCTTTTGTTACCAACGATTGTCTCAACAGTGGGAGACTTCTCTGAAAATAAGCAAAGTGACAATGTTTAATTAACTTTGTACACCGGGCAGTGCCATGTGGTGACGGCAGAGCAGAATACAATTGTCACCACCGCCATCTCTCCCGTGGGTGTCTTACAAGGTGACTAAGGGTTAAGACAGCAATGAGTAATGGGCAGCGTTTCTATTATACCTAGCAATACACTGCGATTTATATGCTCGATAGATGGCAATGAGCTCGCCATGGAACCTAGCCTGATTAGTGTTAACTCACCTCTGCCTCGTCAAAACTAGTCGCTACTTTCACTGACGCATACCAGTTTCGTAGTCCCCACGGCCCTCCCTCATGTTGCATGTTAGTAAATCGAATGCTGACGTACTTGCTTGGCAGATACAGGCATGTCAGTTAGCGTACACACGTGATAGCAGGAGGCATGAGCTTTTATGAAAGTGTGCCGGCTACAGGCATGTGTATCGCCACATCGCCACCTTAATGTTAAGTGGACAATACCGTCAGATTTTGTATTGAAAAACGTAAATTTTAAAAATACATAAGCATTATTTTAATTTTTATTTGAAAACAAATTGTCGACAGGGTCGGGGATATTGGCGTGAGTTATGTATGTATGTAGTCGTTGGGAATTAAAGTTGAGACTTGAGACTTACTTTCAAGAATCCAATAAGGCACGGCTGCGGGCTAGCATTGAGCAGTCGCTCGAGTCTATCGCAAAACTCCTCCGGCTCCACCTGAGCGTCAATCAGCTCTTGTATCAAATTCCTCACGTTCTCCTCAACGGACTTTGGCTCTTTGCTGGACAGATCCAAGAGGTTCGCGAGGAAATTTCGACATTTCTCCTTGGTGTTGTCGCTAGGTTTCTGGGGAGAAGACAAGTCATATTTAGTGTGTATCGCGTTCTGAAAGTTGAATAATGCCACTAAAGATAAAAGGGAAGATTTGCAAGTCTGTTATGTGAGACCGTACACATAACTGCGAACGCAACGCAACGCAAAACTACAACGCAGAAATCTGCGATGCGATTTGGTGCGGCAAGGCGGCGAAACAAAGAAGAATTAAATTGAAGGAATGCGCGATGCGAATCAATTCGAAAGTTCTTGTTTGCGTCAGTTTTGTGTACAATCCCTAAGACCTGTCGTCATGTATGGATCGGAATGTTGGGTTGTAAAAAGTCGGATGAAAGGAAATTGCATGCGGCAGAGATGAGAAGGTTGAGATGGATGTGCGGAGTGACAAAAATGGATAACATGAGGAATGAGTACATAAGAGGGAGTCTAGCAGTGGCGCCAGTGACAGAAAACATGAAAGGGAGCCGTTTAGCTTGGTATGGCCATAATGAATGTGAGTAAAAAAGTTATGGACATGAATGTTGATGGTAGGAGACAGATCACTGAAAAGATGGAGGGATTGTGTGAGGTGTGATACGAAGGTGTATATAGATGTGGAGATGACGAGTGACAGAGGAGACCTCAAATAGGATGGGATAAGGGCAAGGTGATGATGATGATGAAGAATCGAAGTTGAAGATAATGAATAAAGAAATTTAAAGCGTGGAATAAGGAAAGCAGGTAATAGGTTGTCTGAAAATACGCCAGCAACAGATAAGTTAAAGGTGATGGTTTGGCTTGTTTGAAATAGATTGAGATGGTCGACTAAAAGGGTGATGAGGCGTGGGGAGTTTACAGGAGAGGAGAAGAGGGACATACAAGAGCTGATGATGATGATGATGAAGGACAAGAATGTGGACGGGTCTCGATGTAGGGGGCTATAAAATGGATGGATTAAGACATACTATAGGTATAGGCTGTTGATACCGGCTGCTTCTGCAGTCGTTCATGCCCACTAACTATTGGTCCCGGCTCGCTGTACCCAAGCAGAGATAATTACAATTCATAGCGTAAAATTTTTACTAATTCAGGATGCAAAAACAGAGTTGAATCTCCATTCTATTCTATATTTATGTAAAGAATATCATCATTACAAACTGCTTCAAGATATCCACAGGCCTTCTCTGTGAAAGCAAAATGTAGGGAGAATCGGCTATAACTAACTCAAGGGTCCTGTGTAAGTTGGTGTGCATTGACGACTGAAAACGCAGCCGGGATCTGCCTTAGTAATTCGAGATAATACATTCTTAGGCACCCGGTCACCCGGACCATTAGCGAGCATTTGCAAATTTAATTTGTTCACGCAAGCACAGTTCTAGCGCGCTCGACACTACGCTCTCACTAGATAAAAGCCTTTATAACTATACCTATTTTTACAAAACAGAAGCAAAGCTTTGATAAATGATAAGTGTCATAAAGTAAACGTAGCGCATCAAACTATACAATACAAGGCTTTTCTGGCAAAGAAGTGTGATTAATAACTACTAGAATAATACAGCAATAATGTCCATGTATTGTGTATCTACAAAATGTGGATTGCCCAACTGCATCAACCGTAATAACTTTATACGTGCGTTCGCTAGAGTATCAGCTATTAGAGGTGTTTCCTAAACATGATTACCTCAATACTTTTAAGTTCAAAGAGCGTAAAAATACTGCAAGATATTAAACAACCAGTTGAAATTTCTTAGGTTGAACTTGAGCATTTTATTATTGTGTGTTAGTTTTGTTTGTAAGTCATATGACTTTTACTGTCTATATTTTTATTATCTAAAGAACAGTACAAATTATCAATTTTAACTGAATATACCAAGAAAAACTCAACCTTTTTTCAAAAGGTTTTTAATACAGCTAAAGCATTATTAATAACTACTACAATGAAGACCTCTGAACGTAAAATAAAAACAACTTTACAAAATAATTAATCTAGATACGAAAAATAAAGTTCTGATAAATCATTCAAAATTAAAGTAAACAATAATTATGATTACATCCGACAATGACAATGCAAGTACAGTAAAACATTGAGGGTGAGAATTGTCTCTCAAATATTCCAAAGTCACTTACCAGTAGCCTACAATCTAATAGTCAGGAAACGCTAGGATCTTGCAAAGCAATGTTGTAGAATGCGTCGCCCCTTTCGTATTCCGTGAAATTAATAGTCTAGTAATAGCATACAAGCATATTTGAATATGAAAAAAAACATACTACGATGACCTCACATCAAATAGGTTAAGGGTAAAGAGAATGATGATAATAAAAATCTATGGGGCATTTGTGTTGGTATAATTAACGATATTGCTCCTCATATATAAACTGTATTTTTTAATAGACATTTTTCCAAATATCCAGTATGTCAGTAACATTATTCCGTTTCCCAAAGCTGGTGGTAGAAGAGCCCCACAAATGATAGGCCTATTTCTATTCTACCAGCACTGACTAAACTAAAGTGCTAACAACTTATATTTTAGAAACGGTTTTGTTTGCAGATGATACCTCTTTAATCTTCAAAGGAGAGAGAGGACACTGTGCATTGGATAATGTGAATAGCACCGTTTCTTGTTGCAAACCAATAAGACGAAGTGTCTTTCTGCCGTACTCAGAGACGTCAAATAACGTTAACGAGTACTTACTGTCAAAAAATGATAATTCAAAACTAATCGCTTTTCTTGTCGGGTGAATGAATTTTTTCCACATTAAGCACTCATTAACTTTAATTGACGTCTCTGAGTGCGGCGGTAAATACTACAAAAAGTAAGGCAGGTTAGCACGCGCAAAAAAAAAGATCAATTGAGTGTTCTAATTCTACTGATTTTTGGGTACCTATTACTCTTGAATCAAAACTGTATAATCATAGCCATGTGATGACGGCAGAGCAAAATACAATTGTCATTACACTCATCTCTCCCTTGGGTGTCGTACAAGGTGTTTAAGGGTATAACAGCGATGAGTAATGGGTAGCGGCATTTATCTTATACCAACCACCTAGCAATATACTGCGATTTAATTTTCCAGTGTTATGTAACATGATAATATGTTGTTACATATTTGTAATACAAAAAAGAACAATACACACTTAAGACAATTACGCAATGAACTATACGTATTTAATGTGAAATATTTATGTTAGAATTGTAAATGTATTAACTTGAGAACATGTAGAGAAATTACATTTTTATTACTTAAATCAATTGGAGCTCTCTCTCAAAATGTCCGGGAATTGTGTTTATTTGCTAATTCCACTGATATTTAAGCTTGTTAGCAATCATTATAAGATACTAAAATATTTCTTTCACCGTCTCAAGGTGTACTTACTATGGTTACTTATCTACTATATTTCTCATTAGTGTCGTACAAATGGGACTAACTGCCGCACTCAGAGACGTCAAATAACGTTAATGAATACATAATGTCAAAAAAATACATTTCCAAAACTAGTAGCTATTCTTGCCTGGTCTATGGTCCAAATTGAAATGAAATTTTTTGACATTAAGTACTCATTCAAGTTAATTGACGTCTCTGAGTGCGGCAGTAACTTATAAATAAATATGATGAGAAATAGGTACACCACCTACCTCTATTGCGATAAGCATGGCCGCTAGATGCCAATAAGGTAGATAGGCATTGCATTAGACCAAACATAGTTAGCAGAATTTGGGTGGTATTACACCTCTGCCTACTTTGGGCGAAAAAAGGCGTATTTTTTTAATTAAGTAAGGTACACTCACTACTCTATTCAAAAATCTTTCTAAAACACACGCACACACACACACACACACAAACAAACGTGATATTAAGTTTAGTGTTAGAGCGAAGGTGAAAGAATGGTTCTTTTTTTTAAGGATAGTTATGAGTAAATTCCTGGAACTCTTGGTTGATTCGGTGTTGGTAGAATGTATTGGGTAATGAGTGTCAGGTCGACTCACTATAATTACACTAATCTAAGGTGCTTTGTGATTTGATTTTGATTTGAATATAATGTAGTAAATGTTAGAAAAATTATTACAAAGAGAACAAAGTCAGAAAAATTACGCAGAAATTACTGATTACAGTGATTTTTCGAAATTTATCTAAATTTGTAATCTTTTTAAGGTGCATTGTAATAAGCTGAGAAGTGTAATAATTCACTAACAGTAATAATTAATAAAACTATTAAGTTTAATATTTATGTTTCTCTGTTGTGGTCTCTCAATCAATGTTTCTTTCTTTCTTTCTAATACATTCCACAACTCTTTCCGTGTGTGGACAGTATCTACTTAATTCGTTCTTTGAACACGAGAGTGCCAAATATTTTTGCATAGAATTACCTATTTTTAATTAACTATAATATTCAAGGATCATGATTCAATGATTTGTCTATAAATAAATATTACTTGCGCTAGCACCTGTAATCTAGCCCTAAGTAAGTAGCGTAAGCACTTGTTTATAGACATTATTAGATGACGGACAAATTTTAATACGTATACATACCTAACAATTATATACAAATATTGATAAATAGATTAATCACCATCACCACACAAACATTTGCCGCCACCAGGATTCGAACCCGGGACCAGAGGCCTAGACAAGTGGCCAATCTAGTCGAACGAATAATCAACACAACAAATGTTAATTTTTGACAGCTCTTACATTATTTGACACGACGGTCGCCATGTTGTTTCCTCACTTCAGTCCCAAACATTTGCATTCTATTAATTAGATTGGCCACTCGTCTAGAGCAGAGAGGCCGACAGCCAGCGGCCAACAGGACCAAAGCGGCCGTATTTCGCCTAGCCAGACAAAGATATTGCATTTCGCCTAGCCAGCCAGAGAAAGTCAAATCTCCGCTTACCTGTGTGGTGACTGTGGGCGGCTGCGGGGGCGGAGTGCCTGCCGACACGGACACCGGGGCAGGCGCCACTATGGGGGTGGCGACCACAGGCGCCGCCACCACAGGCGGTGCCACCGGCCCCGGGGGCATCTGCCCGGCCATCTGCCCGGGCGCCGCCACGCTCGTCGACACTGTCGCCACACCGGGGTGCTACACAGACAACGTTCAAATGTACCGTCATCTACTACTGGATAATTACGAGTCACAAATGCAGAAAGCACTCCACAAGCCAATCACTATACAAACAATTAGGCCAGTGCTTTTCAATCTGTGGGTCGCCAATCTTAGAGGGGTCGCGAAGCCTCACTCGGTGGGTCACCGGCGAAAGGAAACGGCTACGTTCTGTTCTACAATACGAAACACAGCTTCAGTGAGAATAAAAATAGAGAGAGAGAGTTTATCTATTGCTTAAGGGGGTCGCTATCATTTTTCAACCTGTAAACGGATCGCGTATTCAAAAAGATTGAAAAGCACTGAATTAGACATTCCGTAGTACACAAGGCGTATTGAGACCGGGCACTCTTCAGATCGGCTGCAAAACGATACACACCCCTAAAATAATAATAAAAAAAACCCTGATTGCATACATCACTTAGCGCCACCTTAATGCACTTAATATTAGTGAATGTGATTAATTAAAATATTCAGAGTTAATCGGTACACAATGAAAATCGATTCCAATTAATATCTTACCTTGTTAAATACCTGCCAACATGCACCTCCACCACACATGCATGATTGATAATTGAAATTGGACAATGTTCACAAAACGTTGTTGAGATTGAGAACCACTGTTCAACTTCAGCTTTCGAGTGAGTAGCAAAAGTGGGTGTGCCTACTTACTGCCGGCACTGCCGAGAGCCGGATGGCCTGAGCCTGCGGCGCCGTTAGAGCGCCGGCCGAGGGCGCGGGACCAACTCTCAGCAACTGGTACTGACCCGTCTCAGTCTTTAACAACAAATGACCCTGCTGCCCTGGTTGTAGACTCTGCAGAGTTTGCAGCGTTATCTAAAAATGAACTCCGTATTTCAATTTTGGCTGCGTAACTATACTTTCCAATAATATTTATAGGATTTCAATGAATAAAAAAAAACAATGACTTTACTTAATTAACAATTTGAAGAATGAGTCTAAAGCAGGTCATTTGTTAGGTATATTTCAATCGAATATTAAATGAAAGTGCAACACTTTGGTATGAAACGGTGTGCTCCACGACAGGGTAATTATCATGTTAGCGTTGTACAAGCTTGTGTAAACTTTTACTTTAGTGCACACATCTTTATAGCATTGTAGTACAGCACACGTGTGAGGAAAACTTCAACATTTTATTAATACATTTTATCTGATTGAGTGTTCTCAATGTATTTTAATGTTGTAACATGTTTAGTTCGGGTCTGACTTCAAGAGTAAGTAATGGTGGAAACCTGATACAGCATAATGAGTATATTAATTAATATTGCATTTAATGATACAATGCATGATAAGATCTGACAAAGTTATTATGCTTCACACATTGACCTTGTATTTGACTTAATTGCAGTAAAAATCCCATCAGCAAACAGCGGTAAACCTGAAGATTTAGTTCCAAAGACATATTTGAGTTATTACATGTGGATGGAGGATGACCATGATTTTTAATATTACCGCACATGCAACATAATGTTCATTCCTCTTAACAAGGATACAGGAAGAAAAATGAGCACATCAGTTACCATGACAAAGGTAACACAGATAGATAAAATGCATTATTTACAAGCTATATTATTTACATCCATTGAAGTTTTTATAGTTTATGCAGTTTTGCAGAAGCAAGTGTTGAGGAAGCAGGTGTTGAGTTGAGGGAGCTTAACTTGTTCATTGCATTTAGTGCGACTGTATCTGTGAATCACTTTTCAATTTAATCTATTCATGTGTGTATGTAACAAAATCAAAACACTTTATTACAAATTTCCTATTTATTATTTTAGCAACATGTACTATTGGATAAATGACATGGTAATATAGGAGTTTTTTTTACTGGGACAGTATAAGAAAACCTGCCACTATAATAGAGACAAGAAAACTATCTTAGGCACCCTTTGAAGTTTGTGTTAAAAACAACTTAGGCACATTAATTTTTTGGTCAAGCATAAATGGTCTATAAAAAAATTTATAAAATTGTAAAATAATTATTTTATGCAAGCTCAGTCTGTTTTATGTGAACATCATTCCATTGTATCGGAAGAAAAAACAGAGTAGAGGAGAGCAGAGTTGGTACAATTTGATACAGTTTGTTTCCACAACAAACAGAACAGTGCAGGATCACTCCTAACTAATGAATTGTGTACCAAGAAATTTAAAAAGTACTTGATTAATGTTTAATATTAGGTAACATTGTATCAAATGGTCTTAAAGAGTAAAAGGGTGGGTTTTTTTTTTCAATTATTATTTATATGTTACTATTTTGTAGTCATGAACTTGTATTTTGTTCATCAAACAAGTTAAAGAGTTGCTGTTTTTTATCATTATAACAACATATATTGTTGTCCAAGGCAACAAGAGGTGTTCTGAAAAATACTTATTACATTCAGCAGTAGCAAGGTCATATAGAGAAACATTACTGCATGAATTGTATGATATTTATTTAAATAAATTAGATCTTCTGCTGCTTTTATATTTTTATTCCAAAATAATCCACACCATTTAAAATGAGTTAAAGCCATTGGGTAACAGCAATTTTACTTCATATTGATCAAATTTATTTCCATAAAAAACATAACAAAAGTTTCTGATATAGTTTTCATGTCTTAATCAGGTCCATGTTTTCTTATACTGATTCAATTAAAAAAACACTGTATATGTAAAGAAAGGTTACCTCAGGTAACTGCATCATTTAAGTCTCTATTAATTTCCTTCAGTAAACATACATAGTGGACATACATTTATTAATACCATTGATATGTATAATCACAGTTTAAATAGGTCAACTGATTAAACTTGTAATATTAATTTGTAGTGCAAAAAAATATGTGTAAAATATTCAAGACTAGATCTCTTGTAGTAGAGTGTATTTAGAGATTACATTATTAGGTATAATATCAAGTAAAGCTCCTGGTTAGTGATATAGTTTTAATGGGTTTAGTGTCCGATATCAGCCATGAATGTTGTGCCAATGAATTTTATTAGCCTATAACTTACACCAGGTGCTGCAGCTCTGGTACCGACCACCTGAGGTGCTCCTATCACCACTCTTGGAGATACTGTTGCTACTGACTTTTGTGCAGCCACAGCGGGAGCCCCCGGCCTCATGTTTAATATTTGAACATTAGGAATTATCGCTGGCTGTGCTGATCCCAAATTTTGAGTAGTGACAACAACATTTTGCCCTCCTGGCTTGTTCAAAGTCATCACATTTGGAATTGAGCCTGGCATGCTACTGTTTACGGTCATAGGCACTGTTACCATGCCAGGCTGCATTCCGACCTGACCACTCGATGTTCCTTGCTTTATAACTAACGGAGGCTGCATGGTCACCGTCTTGCTTACTGACTGGGGTATCAACGTATTACCGGCTACCGTGTGGAGAAGTGGGCTCTGAGATGTTGGAAGGCCAATGCAACCATTGGAAATCGATTGTGCAGTAAATGTTACACGATTGCTGGGGTTAGCTAGGCATTGCGTTTGTGAGTACACTAATTTTAGAGATTCACTATTAGAAGCGGGACCTGTTATCGTGTGCGAAACAAAAGATTGCCCATTATTAAACCCACTATTGGTGAGGATGGCTGGTGACTGGATGCCAGTTACAATATTACTGCAACTAATTTGATCCGTGTTGTATTTTTGTACGCCAATATTATTTCCACGAGATAAAACATTAGTTAAATGATTTGGAACCCCGTTAAGTATAATATTTTGAGAACACGTGGAGGACAGGGACGTGACAAGTTGATTTTCAAGAGAACCCACGATAGCGTTTACTGTATTCTGGTCAACGTCTGTAGACAAAGCTTGTTCTAAAAACTCGGCTGACGCCATTTTATATGATGTCACGAGCATAGTATAGCAAACTAGAAACCGGTAATTTAATTTAAAGATATTGATTGAAATATTTAATTAAAAAAAATATTATTATCACCAAATCAAAGTAAGGGTTTAAATAAAATTGGTAAATATTTGTACTCTCTGAATTGCAATGCAGTTAAAAGTTATGTCACAAAAATTTAACGGTTATCTTATCTGTAGCAAAGCCATAGATTAAAGCTCTAAATTAAAAATTAATAGAAAAAATATTTAACATTAATTGAACAAAGAAACTCAAAAGGGAATTAATTTAATAAAAACATCCTAGAATTAAGCTGATTTTTTGTAAAAGAATCTAATTAAATAAAAGATAAAACCGTAAAAGTCGATGCGGGACGTCCTCTGTTGGCAGTTCCGTTTAAAATGTTTTAATGATTATATAGTATGTTGGTACTCTACGAGATGGCGCTTTAGAACAAATTTTAATTTTCTTCCAAGTCCGCCAAAATAGTGATGCACCACTTTTGATTTACTTTGCTAGTCATCGAAAATTATGTCAACAAGGTTTAAAACTAAGAGATGCGTCATGACGTAAATTTGTCATAGGTCATGTAAAAGTGCATGACATTTTAAGCTTTATTATCTAAAGAACAAGACATTAATTACTGCAAAGAACATTTCATGTTTCTAATAAAATTATACAAACTATATAAATCACTGACTTCTATACGTGTATAATACAGGTCAGTGATATAAATACAGTGTGTCCCTCAATGATATTATATTTAAAAAATATAATATCATTGGTGTCCCTCGATAAAGTGCAATCCTGCAAGGGGGTGAAATTAGATCATAAATTATCGACAAAAACCATATAAAAATATTTTGAAAAACTATTGCAATTTTTTATTAATTTATTATTACTTACATATGTATGGACTCTACAAAAAAAGCTTTCAAATAAAAAAATATTCTTAAATAACAATAAACTAGTCTCTCCCTTTTGCCATGCTAGCTCTAGAGAAAGAAAAGGAGGGATTGAGAAAAAATTGTCTCCTCCCCGGGTGACATATCTCCGCGTCCGGTGCTAGGCCCCCTGGATACGCATTGTTAAAGTTGACTATGATTATTAAAATCGACTATGATTAGTCACGTAATAGACCCTTTTTTCTATTGTCGTCGTTGGGCTTGTTCTGTTTTTTGCCCAATAGAGATAAAGGGGCAGGGAGGGGTTTTTCACTCCTCATGCTCTAAAAATTTTGTGCCCGATAAATGGCAATAGGCTGGCTCGCTCCACCTATGGAACTTGACATAGTTGGCGAAACGTGGGTGCTAGTTCACCTCTGCCTACCCCTTCGGGTATATGGGCGTGATTTATGTGTGTATGTATGCTTATAAAATGTCACTTTACTCCCTGCCTGCACAGCGGGAGTAAAATTCCATTTTAATCTCTTTTCGAGGAGTTTTCTGTCCCTTTATCGCAGTTTCAAAATTTGCCATGACAATTGTCATTAGAAGAGGACGAACAACCCTATTCGAAGAGGACGAAAAACTCCACTTCTATACATCTCGCTCGTATTTTCGGCTCTAGTGCTCAGTCCTAGTTTTCATACTATAGGCCTACTAAAATTTCATGGCAAATTGAAAAATAAAAAATTGTAGAGGGGAATACTGGGGAAATAGGAGTAAATGGTTTTGATACTTTTTAATTTTTATTTATTTGTCAGACGTAGCAGTAGACGATGTATTAATTATTTATACTAGGTTAAGATATAATTATTACAAAGATTTTGGTGGTTCGAAAAGTTCGAAAAATTATGGTCTTGATTCTTCTAACCTTTTTGACGTTGTAAGCCAACGGATTTATGTAGAAATACCAAAATCACACCAAAATCTTTGTACAAATGTTCTAACATTTAAATTATATTGAAATTAAAATTAAAACGAGCCTAGTGGTGACAGCAGAGCAGAATACAATTGTCAGCACCCCCATCTCTCCCGTGGGTGTCGTACAAGGGGACTAAGGGTAAAGACAGCAATGAGTAATGGGCAGCAGCATTTCTCTCATACCACCTAGCAATATAAATTTGTACTGCGATTTATGTGTCCGATATATGCCGATAGGCTCGCCACCTGTTACATGGGACCGAACATAATTGGCAAAAAGTGCGTGTTAATTCACCTCTGCCTACCCCTTCGGTGAAATAAGCGTGATTTATGTATGTATGAAATTAAAATCAAATAAGATTATAATTATTATGATTGTTTACATTTATAAATGAAGAACAAGAACGAGAACAAGATTGAGAGGAGCAATAATACTTTAAGTGCTGTTTGAAATTGTATTATACAAATAGATTAAATCTTCAATTACAAAGAACTAGAGAGCGATTCTGAAAACACCACATGCATATCTTGCTCTTTAGCATAAAGGAAAATAAAGTGGTAATTATTTTATAGCGTTCTTCCAGTATCTCTATTAATCAATCTTGCTCTATAAAATCATTTACAAATTTCTTTTACAAGTTCACAACATTTACGCCAATCTCCTACATCAATAAATAAAATAAAATAACTATACATTATGTAAAATTATTTATTTAATTTTTAACTAACTCTAAATCAAGTTGATTTTTTCTTTCCAAAAATAGGATAGCCTATTTTTACAAGGAGTGGAAAATATACCATGATTCGATACGCTTTCGCCTATGATTCGCCGTGTAGTCGTATTAGAAACCCGTACAAAAGGGTCAATTCTGACATGATTCTCTAAACTTAAAACTAAATTTAAGATCAGTCTCTCCTTTTCATTCTATATTGAGAATGACAGAGAAACACTGTTGTCAAATTAGTCTTAGGTTTAGACAACCATGGTCAGAATCGACCCTAAAGACGTTGTAATGTTAATTTAAGTGACAAAGAGTAAAAATATAGGTAAAAGTATCAATATGGTATGTATCAACTAACCGGTCAAATCTACGACGCGCTTTAAAATAGACGATTGCGATTGATTTACGCCTCCTTCTTCACGTATTTTACGATGCACAATGACAATAATATTTCTCGCTGGAGATCGAAGTGGCGTTTTCGATATTTTCACAATAACAAATTATATTTTGAGAAAATACACAAAAATCTTTGAGCACTTGGCAAACCTTGTCATTTGATTTGACAGACGCCAGTTGACGTTGCCATTTCAAAATCCTAATTAAAAAAAAAATAATAATGCCATGAGATTCTTACGGCAATTAATGTCCCGCTAAAAAAGTTTCATTATTCAAAGTAGGAAGGTAAAACTTTACTGCCGCACTCAGAGAGGTTAAATTACGTTAATGAGTACTTAACGTCAAAAATTACAATTCAATCAGTTCTATGGTCTAGATTTGAATGTAAAATTTTTACATTAAATACTCATTAAAGTAAATTGACGTCGGCAGTGAGACTTGTTTTGTTCTGTAGAATAATGTTGTGTTGTGAGAATCCAAAATCCAACGCCGTTTCAGTTTAACTGAATGTGTAATACTAATTTGTGGTATAGTTCGCTCATGGCCTCAAGGCAAATGAAGATTTGGCTCAAAGGTCTTAGCAACCAAGCTAAAAACACTAAAAAAAGGCCTCATGGCGAAGTAGAATAGAGTGGATTTTGTGCAGTGAAAGTGGTGTTATTTTGTTGCACAAGCATCCGTGTTGATGTACAATTATGCAGACTCATTGAAAATAGGTCTTGTGACGTGTTTGATGTTGTGGAGAAAACCACTATAAGAAGTGGTTTTGTCTACCTTATCACTCTGAACTCTGTTAACATTAAATTCGCGCCAAGCACTCCTTAGATCCGTTAAAATGTGTGACACCCATATTTAAACGTAAAACTCATTTCATTCATACATTTCACCCACTCATTATTTCATAAGACTACAGATAAAATATACACTAAAGAAATGGCTGTATAGGCTAGACCCTTTTGCCATCCCTAAAATATAGCGAGAATTAAAAAAAATGCACATAAACACAAACATCACTACTGAGGGTGTTTGGCGCGTTTCAAAGTGTCAGTCAGATTTATTTTCGTTAATTAAAAAATTGTTACAGAGTGGATTTTGTGCGGTGAAAGTGGTGTTATTTTGATGCACAAGCATCAGTGTTGATGTGCAATTATGTAGAATCATCGAAAATAAGTCTCATGATGTGTTTGATGTTGTGGTGAAGATCACTATAAAAAGTGGTTTTATCCATTTCATCAAGCACCATCATGAACTCTGTTACCATTAAATTCGTTCCATAAAATTCATTTTATTCATACATTTCACTCACTCATTATTTCATAAGACTGCAGATAAAATATACACTAAAGACTTGGCTGTATGGGCTAGACCCTTTGCCTTCCCTAAAATATAGGGAGAATTTTAAAACTAACTAACAAACATCACTACTTTGTGTTTGTGTGCATAGAGGACATACGGATATTTGTGTGTGTACTGCTGTGATGTGACTGATTGAGTGACTGTGACTGTCAAATTGTCAATAAAATAAACCAAGTGTATTGAAGAGAGATTAGTGAGAGAAAAATAGAACATTCTTTATTTGTTAGTTCCTCTCCCAGTTTAGTTTACTTTGATTAATTGGTGATAAATTTAAAGAAATCCCTTTTTATTTTAGCTTGGAAAGAAACAAGTATACTACATTGATCGCGGCCTTAATATTCGAGATAAAAATGAATATACATTCCTAGGTTAGTATTTAGACTTATGTTTATAAATTTTGTGTAGGTCTATTAAAACATTGTGGATATCATATAAAACCCTTTTATAGTGCATTCTAGAAGGAATCTACCTAAAATATCTTTAAAAAGTGGTTGACTTGCGGCATTATGATTTAATTGAGGGGGCGTTGCGTTGCATAGGGGTATAAGTGGCCAGTTACGTCGAATGAGAAGTGCGTACTGCTATTATTGGTTATCCTGTAGTCTACATCATTGATATTGCATTTCTTGATGTACCAGCTGCACTCATATCAAAAACATTGATTAAAAAACCGTAATGTTCTTTTTGTGATTGTTCTATTTATTTGACTAAGGTGAGTGACCTTTTAATTTAATTTGCATTAATTCACGTGCATAATGAGTTAATAACCCTAAGAATTCAAAGTGTAATTTTATTATATAACATTGTCAAATAAATAAAATATATGGAAAACAAAACAAATTGTTAAGAATTGGCAGTGTAAGAGTCATTCTTAAGTTTTATCTAATAAAGTTATGGAGATAAGTTTTAGATCTTAACTGTTGTTAGTTTATCTTTAAATTATATTTGGATACACATCCTTATCAGTTAGCTTAAATAGTGTTTCTGATAAAATATAGAAAGAACACATTTTTATGATGTTTTATGTAAAATTGTAATACACAAAAATCTCCAGTCACAGTGTTTATTGTAGAACTCCTCTGAAACAATTAAACAAACCAAATTTTGTGTACCCATATCTGTCAGGTCAGAAAATAGGTTGTAGTGTAGGCTATCTTTTATACCCCCAACTAGGTGATAAGATCAAAACAACATTTGCCGGGTCAACTAATAATAGCAATGTAGATTTTTTAATTTATTTGTCTAATATCCAATTTTAATCAATTCCATAGGTCTTGGTAGATCCTATTGGCCACCTGATCTTTGTTTTAAATCCTGGCAGGAGCCAATGTTTATGTGATGAACGCAGACATTTTGTTCTCAAGTCACTGTAACTTAAACATGTTTATGAAGTATATTTTCAATACTTGTGTACCTACTTAATAATGTATATTTTTCTGAGTTTCCATAAGCGCTTGCTTATTTTGGGCTAGATGCTAGGTTGAATGTAAAAAATATATAAAATGATAAAGGTAGGTGCTGGAAATTAATTAAAGCAAGTGGCATTCATAGTTCATAACACCATAATTGTACATATTTGTATTGTCAAACAAACTCGCCAACATAATGTTAATTACACCTCTGATTAAAAATTGTAATTAATGTTAATTACCCCTCTGATTAAAAATTGTACTTAATGTTATTCATTAGGTAATCCAAATTAGACTCATTTATATAATCCATTAAATCTGGATCATCAAATCATAATAAAATCTTTACAGTATAAGCCTAGACTCCAAAACGTCTTTTTCTAATTTGCTAGTATGGAAAAGATTAAAAAGAGACATATTACTTTATAAGTGTATTCAAAAGTCTTAGTACTGGTCACTTCATCTATTGACTTTGTAGTCAGGAAAGTTTGATGTTACCATAATGTATATTTTTACCAGAAATTAATTGAAATTGATCCAAATGTTAATCTGTCTAGCCACTGAAAATATTCTAATCACATATTTATAAATATCAATTAAATTGTTCCAAACCTGTTGTTCCAGAATAAGGTTTTGAAAGGAAATGACTAACAATGTGTAGCTATGATATTGTTTAAAATAAAAATTGGTTCTCAGGTGACAGTGTAGGACCCTAATAGACATGAAATAAACAAAACTAATTTAGTATTTTCCTATTTAAAGACAATTTGGATAGCTGATTTGGTTGAATGGTCAAGTCACTGGCTATCGGCAAATAGGTCCCAGGTTCAAATTCTGATAGTAGCAAATGTTTGTATGATGGACATGGACATTTGGCCATATTGATTAAAATTAGCTAAATATCAAAAATATTTGCATTTTGAATTTGGTGATTTAACTGTTTTACGTGACTTGTAAGTTTGTTTACAATATGGAGACCTAAAAATATTGCGTTATTCAAGAATACAATTTGCAACAGCGCCAAGTTTAGCTCCGCAGGAACGGCTCATATTAATAATGTGTAGTTAAATGAAAAAGTAGAGAATATTAAAAAAATATACAATTTTGGTTTTATTTAACGATTTTGGTTTACATATTATAAGTATAATACTGGTCAATGCTCCAATTTCACACTCTGTGCATCAGACGAACATATTTATTTTGAACACCTGCCAAGTATTCGAATAGGACTTACCCATCTTATTTATTTATTCTATCTATCCTCCTGACATACAAATCGTTTATCTCAACACAAGTTCCTCGTCATAATAATTATACATACTTGTACATACATAGATACATCACGCCTTTATATCCCGAAGGGGTACGCAGACGGGAATTAACACCCACGTTTCGCCAATTATGTTCAGCCCCATTCATATGTGGCGAGCCTATTGCCATCTATCAGGCACGTCAATCGCAGTAAATTGCTAGGTCATGCTAGGTGGTACAAAGGAATGCTGCTGCCCATTAGTCCACCCGCGGGTGAGATTCAAGGTGGTGTCAATTGTATGCTGCTCTGCCGTCACCACAGGGCAGAGCAGAATACAATTGTTATACATACATATGTTACGCCCTATGGGAACAGGTGTAGGCAGATACTTTCCACTTACGTTGGTACAAAATGTTAGCAACTATTTCTGCTTATATTCAAGACTAAAGTGTTAATCTACTTTTGATGCTAACTGTACTACTTTAGATGACCCTATGCATACATATGCACTGTTGGTGGCGCAGTACACTTCAGCTTCAATCAGTGTCCTAGTTGATCCTTGATAGGAAAATCACCCTCTCTTCCCGACCAATCGCCTTGCAGGAAATTGCAAATTTAAGATTTTTCTTTGACATGATTGGCTAGGCATCGTCGGTTAGTGACTAACAGACACTACAGACAGTGAGTTGGAATAAGACATTTATGTTGTTAGGTACTGAAAAATGGATTTGATATCTGATTAATTCATGTTTTATTTATTTAACTGTACTGTTCTGTTCTGTATCTGTTTTTGAAGTTACTGACAACACAGGATACATTAGATGTACCGCCTCTGCTTCAATTTGGCTGTTGTTAAGGTTCAAAATTTGTTGTTTCAGTAAGGTGGTCATGGAACGATTCCCTCTGAAATCATCCGTACCCAAGATGGCCACAACTTACCAATCAGTTTACAAGAAGGTAAGCCTTTGTATTTTTAAGTTTAGGGAAACATATATTGCGTGTTTCGAGGTCATCATGAATTAGAATAATATTATAGTTAAAAGAATTAAGTTAAATATTATCTGAGGCACATCGGTATGTTGGTTTTTACTACTTATTCTGATGAAATGGGGGTTGGTATTGCTTACTTTACTATACATGTAAACAACGATTGATCAGATCCGGAAATATTTTAATCGTAACAATTATCAACCGTAAAAACAAACAAATCGGTATGTAGGTATAATGTGAACTTAATTCTTCCAAGATGGAGTCGCTTCCTTGCAAAAGAGACTCAACTCAAAACACTTCGGATTATTTTATCAAAAATAAGCCTTAGGGCTCATTAGAGTCACCCGGCACCCGACCCGCACCGCCTCGTCGCACGGCGTCCACTTGTTTGTCGGCAGGTGGAGCATCGGTGGATGACACGTGGTCAAAGATTGGACGTCCGCGTGGCTGACCAGTGACCCTAACCTCACTGTACTTGGGAGTCGCCAAGATCATATTATGTATATTGAATTATATTTTCGATCTTCTTCGATAAGCCTTTCTTTATCCATTTTGAAAGCGAAAACCATACGTCCGACACGTTGGAAAGAAAGGCTCGTAATTCGCATCACCGACGCATTGTCTTCGAGGGCAGCGCGCGATCCACTCGCGGGCCATGCGCGGTCCAACCGCGGCCACCGAGTTGAAAATGTGCAGTGCAACATTACG
Source organism: Cataclysta lemnata (assembly GCA_963931975.1). Lineage (NCBI taxonomy): Eukaryota > Metazoa > Arthropoda > Insecta > Lepidoptera > Crambidae > Cataclysta > Cataclysta lemnata. The sequence goes on from OZ008338.1 coordinate 27,310,897, forward strand.
AGGCAAGAATGCGAGCAGCGAGTGGTCAACTCGCTGTCCGCGCATGGACCGCGTAACGACCGAGGCGATCCGGTGACATTCCTTTTTACATGGACATTTGGAGACCTTCATATGGACACATCGATACCAGTCCATATAAAGGTATCCGCATACGTACCGGGAAAATACCCCGGATGGGACCTGTGGGCCTACCGTCTAACTCGATTGCTGATGATAGTTCAATAGCAATGCACTGTTTATCCGAGCGACCGCCTAAAATTGTATCAGCAATAAGCACAGAGTATAACAACAACTGCTAACGTGAACGAACGATATAGTTCTTTTGGCATAAGATGAGCTTTGCATTTGTGTGAGTGATCGCAAAAGTAGGGTTAGTGAAAAAAATAATATAATGAAATATTTTAAAAGAAAATAATAATAGAAAATAATATAAATAAATATTTTTTATTAGAAAGCAAGTCATTGACTTGTTACGAACGTATTATAGGAACGGACATACACACAAATCGAACACTTGACCATCCTCCGGCTTCTCCGCAGTCTGGTAAAACACTATTTATGTCTATAACTTATGAAAAAAAATATTCTATCTCTTCCACATCGGTTGAATTGAATCTTCACTATCTTCATCTGAAGACACATTAGAACCTGTGCGATGGTGTGTAAAGCGCTCCGTAAAACCATCAATAGCGGCGTCGCGACCATCAAATGGTTTTTCTTCTTTGACTGCATGGTCACAATCATTGCCCATCTATTTACAATGGGATTGAAAATTTCACTAATACCTAATTAAAACAGCGAAATATTATTAATATACGTAGCTGCTAGCGGTACATAGGAAATTGCGAGGCAAAGTATTGACAGTTGACGGACGCACGGAGCAGTAGGCCTAGCACGGGACGTGGAAAAATTTACAGTGTTTTCTCTCGGGATTTAGTAGGAGATAGAGCGAGAGGAAAAGATTTTCTTTCCCCCGAAAGAGATGTGTCCACTGCAGTATTGACAGCTATCAATTTAGCTAGCAGTCATTTTGAATTTTAGGCGGTACGGATTTTCTGCCAAATTCATACAAAATCAAAGTCTATTGCTGATAGTGACAAGTTCAAAAGCTATTGCTGATAGTGACAGCATGACGTCATAAACTATAGCTTTTTCTTTAGCAATAGAGTTAGGCGGTAGGCTCGCTGAACGGGACGAGGGCGGGGACTGCAATCATTTTATACAAAATGTACCATGAAGGACATATTTTATGTTACGTACCTAGTCACGGACGGGACGTGCACGGGGCTTTTTGTACGCGAGAGGTCCGAAGGTTTTGGTGCTATTAAAGCTACCCGTAATGTCTCCGGATCGCCTCGGTCGTAAGGCGCCCACGCCACGCCGCGTCCACCCGTGAACCATCGACCGACAACGAGTGGACGCCGAGCGACGAGGCGGTGCTGGTCGGGTGCCGGGTACCTTATGTGCGTTAACTTTAATGCTTACCTTTAATCTGCTTAATAATAATTTTTATAATTAAAATTTGAGTTGTGTCGTTTGTGTATTTTATTAGCAAAATAGGTATTTCGAATTATTCAACGTGTCAAACTGGAGCCGTTTGTCACATACGTTTGTTTTCCGTCCGAACTTATGAAATATAAATGTATGCCGTAGGTTAAATAAAACATAAATGTATGCCGTAGGTACCTACTAAATATACTTCATCGGTAGGGCAACCTTGCCATAATAAAAAAAAAATATTTAATAAAATTCATACGTAATAAATTCATGAAGGTACTAATAATACTTTTCGGTTACGACTTTTGAATCAATAATATGAACTAGAAAATTATTAATAATTTATTTAATAATTTTCTAGTTCATAACACCACACCATAACACGTACATTTAAAAATAAATGAAGTATGAGGTGTGATACGAATGTGATGGATGTGAATGAGGAGATGACGAGTAACAGAAGAAAATGGAAAAAGAGGACATACTAGATACTGCGCCGATCCCAAATAGGATTTTATAAGGGCAGGGCGATGATGAAGTATGGATTATACAATACATATTTATAAAATTAATTGGTGTATATTAAATATACATAATAAATAATGACCAAATTTAGAATGATCCATTCTCAAACGTAAACGAAATAATAAACGTAAATAAACCACACAACATTTTACGTTTAGCGTGAAATTTGGACGCGCCAGTCTCATATTGTGTCCTAATAAATCACACCCATTTATCCCACGACGGGGTAGGCAGGTGTGAAATAAAACCCACGTTTCGCCAATTATTTTAAACCCTATATGTTATAGCGGGCGAGCATGGCAATAGGCTCGCATTAGGTATATTTCTAGATTGAAAAAGAGGAACACTGCCGCCAATCACTCATCGATGTCCTTACCCTTAGGCGCTGTCTTTATGAGTGCGTCTCAACACGGCGATTTTATCGCGACGATCCGACGAGTCGCAATGTTCGCGCTAACGTCTCGTCGTATCGCCGCGGAACTCAGCGAGTGTAACTCTTTCAACAAATAGTCGTCAAGAAAATGCGGCGAGTCCGGCACGAGTCGTGACGATACGCTTGCGGAATAATCGCTCGTTCGTGGAGATTCTCCGACGATAGAAGGGCGGACTCGTCGCGATTCTCTCGCTCGTGGAGACAGCCCCTTAGTCGCCTTGTACGACATCCTAATCCTAATCCTAATCCTAATAATTTGGTTCCTCTTCCATTAATATCACTCAGACGTCATCAAGCCATCCACTCCCTTTAGATTCATATCATCCATCACACCAGAAAGTCACTACCAGGTCAACATAGACGACGAACCAGAATATATTTTATAGAAAACTTACAGCTTTCTTAAATATTGATAGGTACGCATTAAGTAAAGAAACTGAAGGCCATTTACAAGTTTCCACATATAGGTAACAGATCACACTTAAAAAAAAGGAAAAAAAGAAACATTTTTAGGTTAAAAACAAAATTTGGCAATTAAATACACTGTTTATTAAAGTTTAAGAAGAAATCTGTCTGCAATTAGTTTTTTAAGTTGGGTGGTTGAAGTATAAAATAAATCTATATCCAGTCCCTAGAGAGGTAATTGAAATACCGACATCACGCCCTTATAAAATATGAGTTCTGCCTGTAGTTAGACCCAGAACGAGAGATGTGCAACGAGCACACGGATAGCACAGCACAACAATTTCGATCGTTATCCACGATCTAAATCAACGATCGCGATCCTGCGAACGCCAATGAGCTAATAGTTTAATCTACGAATAGGTTTGATCTCGCTTTGTACAGCGATTACTGGTGGTCGGCCGACGGCGACTTAGGTGCTCGTGTTCTTCCGGAAATTAGATACAAAGGCTCATACTGTGCTGTAGCCTATTTAGGTCCACGTATCATTTGTTGTGCATAAATAAACGCCGGTCACATTCATACTACAGGCCGACCGTGGAATGATTCATAACATACATAAATCACTTCAGGATTCATGGCTGGGATATTGTGATAAGAGAAAGTTATGGTTTCATAAAAGACGTAATGATAAGAATTGAGAAACGGATGTTCGATTTGGTCACGTCGAAATAATGAATGAAAGGAGAATGACAAAAACTAGGATTTATACGCGGGCAGTGAATGGAGAAAATGGCAGGGGAAGGCCTCGCAGGATCTTTCTTACATCATCATCATCATCCGGGTCATCCGCCTGATGGCGGGCTGCGGGCATCGAGCGGTAGCTCATGGCCCGGGCATCAACTCAGGGGACATCAGTCCCCCGGTGGTCTGAGCCGCCGTCTAAGACGGCGGGGCTGCCCATCGTCCCCGTGCTCGACCCCGGTCTGGTGGCGAGGCCCTCGGCGCGGTCTAACCATATGCCGGGTGGTTTGCCGTGGGGCAAGGCCCAGCTAGGAGCCAGCGAGCGGGCCTCGACTTATGCCATATACCCGAAGGAGCAGAAAGTAGGGGGGAAGGAACCTGGTGGTGGGTCGGTGAGATAAGTGGGGATGATGATGATGGTATGGTCCAATCCAGTGGTGTCATGTCCGGTGAGGTCACGGCGATCAAGCGCGGAGATGGTCTCGCGCGATCAGCCGTGACTTGGTTGTCGTGGTCGGTGGGTGTGCCCGCGCAGCAGGCCGCGTGCACGGGGCAATGTCCCGCGCTCGCCTGCGGGCGGCGGGCACGGTATCAGTCCGGTGGGCGCGTCGTCTGGGGCGGGCGCGGCACAAGGGGCGCCTCGAGCCATACACGACGCGGAATCTCGGCCTGGGGATGTCGCCTCGTCGCGGGGATGCAGCTGGTGCTGGTGACATCTCCGTCTCACGGCTGGTGGTGAAAGGAGCTCTCGGGGCAGAGCTCGTCTGGAACAACCTGGGGGCACAAAGGATGTTGGGTGCGATGTGTTGGAGGTGGAGGTGGGGCCCGTTGTCGGCGCGGTCAAACATCCGACGCGCCAGACGGGCGACGAACTCCTCCACCGTCGGCATCCGGAGGCGATCACGTCGTTCCTGACGTACCGCCCCGCTCCTGTAATCACGCGGAGGGAGATGTTCTGCTGGGCCTGCAGTCTGGACTTCTGGGTCGGGGAGATGAGCGCGTACCAAGCCGGCGCCGCGTAGGTTAGCCGCGGCAGGACGTAGGTCTTGTAGACCATCAGTTTGGTACGCAGCGGTAGTCGGGATGTCAACACCGGACGAAGCAGGGTTCGCGCCATTTTCGCCATGCAGATCGAGTGGTCGACCTGCGGCGTCATCCGGAGCGAGCGGTCGATGTGACACCCGAGGTACTTCACTGTGGTCTGCCACGCTCCGTCCTGGCCACGGAGCTTGAGCGGCAGGGGCACGCGCGGCCTCGACCCGACTAGGATGGCAGCCATCTTCCCCACATTGACGGCCATTCTCCAGTTGTCCAGCCATGCGGGCAGGCGGTCCAGCAGTCTTTCTTAATTAATTTAAATTTTCTTACCCCCGAATACAGAAACGCTATTCAAAGTTTGAGTCCTGCTTAACATTTAAGTATTGTCAAAATTGACGTTTTTCCATACAAATTCTGACAGGTAGTGTCCACTTACCTTTTTAAGCAGTCCCCTAAATTTGAGTAGCGTTTCTGTATTCGGGGTTTAATCAATTTGGCTTGAAAGGTCAAGAGTACCTACCCGAAACCGACGGGCATGCATGAAGACATTAATGAAATTGGATGAAGCGAAAGAAGTATGCAAGGATCGTAGCAAGTGGAAAGAAGTGATCTCTGCCTGCCTACCCCTGTGGGAGAAAGGCGTGACGTATATGTATATGCATATATATATATATATATATATATGCATATACATATATATCAATTTAAGATATATCTGTGCGTATATGTCTGTATTTGATTTTAAATTTTAACATTATATAAATGTTAGAAAAATTAGTACAAAGATTTTGGTGGTTAGAGAAATAATTTCGAAAAATTATGACACAACGTGAAGTGTAAAGGTTAGAAGAATTTCGGCAAGATAGTTAGTGTCCTGGGTGGCCGAGCGGATAGCAGCGGACGCGGGTTCGATTCCCGCCTCAAGATCATAATTTTTCGAAATTCTTTTTCTAACCACCAAAATCTATGTATGTATTTGTTTGTAGAAGGAAACTTGGGAAAATTACTCGCTATAACGGCTCAAATGAATGCTTATTATTTTTGTAATGTAACCGCTTTAATCGTAAAATTTGTACAGAGATTTAAACATGACGCGTCGTTAGCTAATAGGGAGGGATCTCTTCGGTGTTGCCAATGTAGAAAAGTAGGGGAAATTCGTAGCTTCGCTGGTCGCGTAGACATGCCCCCGGCCTTGGAAGCTGCAGCTTTCAATGGGTTTCTTCAGTCGAGACGGGAAGAGGACATATTTTTGAGAAGGCTCTTCTAACTACTCCAGACGCTGTCCGAATATCAGCAACACGGGTAATTCCATCGTGTCCGGGGAATTTATCCCCAAATTTCGTTAGGTCAGTGGGGAGGCTATTTGACATCTATCGGGCACATAAGTCGCAGCAGGTATATTTGTTGGTGGTATAACAGCGTTCCTCTTGCGGCGGGTCCCACCCAATATTCTATCTACAGTTAAAAGTAAGCTAACTGGCATTTTTTGTTATATCGCAATAAATAACAGAAGTTGCTAAGCAACTAAGCTGTAGTACATCTATCTTCATAGACCGCCGACCCAAAACTGTCAAATTTCTTCAATCGATTGTCAACTTTCATTTGTTTCTAGAAAAGAAAGTCGATTGAGAAAATTTGACATTTTGTGGCAACCAGTCGTGCTGTTGACTGTACTGATATAACCTACTAGCGTTTGCAATATGTTAATGGTTTTGTGGAAGTTGAAGAGAACGCACTGTGATAGTGATAGTTGTACCGATAAGTATTCTATGACGGGTTTACATCGAAACGAAACCCATACCTACGATAAACTTTAATTTAACTCTAAGTTCCACCAGTAACACCCGATGTTAGGTATGGTATATAACAATATTTTTAAAAGACAAAATACGAACAATAAATATTTCCACAACTATTTCTCTCTTTAGGGAGGGGAATGGAACACCCACCTTTCGCTATGTTAGGTCCCATGTAATAGAGAACGGGCCTATTGCCATCTGTTGGGCACGTAAACATTTCCTTATTTTCCAAAATAATTAAAAATGAATTTAAAATCGAACCGATGAAATGTGAATAATTTCCCGCATGAAGACTATAATTTTTTGAATTTTTTTAACCACATTCTTTGTACTAATATTTTTCTACATACATACATACTTACATAAATCAAGCCTATATCCCCGAAGGGGTAGGCAGAGGTGAACTAGCACCCACGTTTCGCAAATTATGTTAGGTCCCATGTAATAGGTGGCGAGCCTATTGCCATTTATCAGGCACAAAAGTCGCAGTACATTGCTTTTGCTAGGTGGTATAAGAGGAACGCTGCTGCCCATTCTTCATCATTGATTTATCCTTAGTCGCCTTGTACGACACCCACGGGAGAGATTTGGGGTGGTGACAATTGTATTCTACTCTGCCGTCACCACACGGCTCATTTCATATTTCATTTCACGTCATATTTTTCTAACTTTTATATAATGTTCAAATTGAAATCAAAATAGTAAATAAGAGAATGTTTCCTTTCATTGCTTTCAGTAAAATTGGCCATCATCAATATTAAGGGTACCTATATATAGGGAGGAAAAGTAGGTACCTTTCCTCCGATCATGGTCTTTTTTTCCACCCAGTAGGTAGGTATAGGTATTGTTCTGTCGTTTTCATTACAACATGCCTGCGAAGCATTAAAAGCTCGCTCCTCCCTCCGAATATAAATTATGTCATTCCTCCCAGTAGCACATCGTATTAACTGCCACAGATTCGGGATAATAGAGAACGGTATTCGACGTTAGATCTCCCGCCCAATCAGGAAGCAGGAAATAACAGACTTTACAAATTACTACGATACGATTGGCCGAGAAGCTTAATGTTTGAATACTTTTGTATTTGATTGCGGCGGCAGTTAAATTAATACTTATACTTAAGCGGGGAATTCAATTCACGGACAAGCCCGCGGGCATACCCGCGCGGACCTCATTTTGGGCCAGACTGACTTTGACGGTCCTACACTAGGCAAACATCGCACAGACCTAATAGAAGCGAGGTCCGGCGAGTAAGTCTGCTGGCATGCCCGTGTCCTTGTCCGTGTAGTGAATTCCCGCATAAGTATAAGTATACAGAGGCAGGCGGTCGGGCGGAATTTTTTCAATATTTCTATTAATGTAATTACGGTTTTTGCGATTTTGCTCAAAAAATTTAGGCATGATGAGGTATATTTCTTGCATTATAGGAAAATAAAAGGCACATTTAAGATATACCTATTTGGCAATATTTGGTTAGACTTGGAAAAATTACGTAGGTGTGTACTTTTTATGGCTAATGGCATGTCCGCGTTAATTAGGTACTTTTTGTTGAAAATTTTATTGGTAACTATTATAATTTTGTGTGCTATTATTATATCTATTTGTTTTATAATTTTTTTTGTTTCCCATAAATTACATGTATGTCCAAACAACAAGAATACACAACCAAAAGTGTCGAACAGTATTTTTCTTAAGCACAATCCCGAAAACTGAACTTCGAACACATTATATGAACGTGTGTGGAATGGACGCCATGTGAAAAGTATTTAATAATCTTCCCATGCTGGCCATGCTGGTACTAACCATTTAATAATGTTCCCATGCTGGCCTGGGAGCGAAAAACTAACATAGAATGTGCCAGCCCCAGCTTACTCCAGGGGTGTCGTAAAAGTCAAATAAGGCGGATATCCCGCTGTAGATCATTAAGCACCTTGAGGCACCCGAATAATAGTAGGTAGCAAATAGTCCTAAAACCAACAACAGCATCCCTAAAGTAGACGCAGTTATCTTTAACCATTTCTTATTGTTCCTGACCTTATCCCGCTCTAGATGGGTCGGCACAGCATGTATTCTTCTTCCGCTTTTCTCTATCCTTCACCAATTATTTCACATATCCTCCTTTACACAATCCATCCATCTCATGTTTGGTCTTCCTCTACTTTTATGTCATTCCACGTTCTCGCCCTATCTATCTCTAATCATTTGTTAAAACTAAATTCCATATTAGTTTAATAACGGCTAACAATTATTATGCAACCAACGAATACCAATACAATCTAGTTTTAACCTCATATTTTCCCTATCAAATTATAATCTTACTAGTGTAAGACGTAAAGTGCATGGATTTGAAAATATTCTAAATTGATATACCCCACGTTACCATGATTGTACGGCACCACACACCGGCTGAATAAATAACACGTAAGTATAAAGATTTTCATAAATAAATTAGGGTACTTTAAACTTGCCTAAAAAGTAAATTAGCCGTCTACAAACGATCATGCCAATATTATTATGGAAACTCTGTACACGTTGTTTTTACAATTAGATATGTAATTCTAATATTGGCAGTTAAGTATACTTATTTAATTATAAATTATATTATTTTGATTTATTTTATTTGAACATTATATTAAATGTTTTCCATGTTGCCCTGGAAGCGAAAAAATAACGTAGAATTGGCTACATCCTATAGGTGTCATGAAAGCCGACTAGGAGCCTACCTTGGGGCATCCAAATGGTAGAGGGTAAACCACCAAAATCAGCATAGCATACCCAAAGAGGGTTGGTGTCCGGCAGGCGGCCCGCTGTAAAACCTTGAGCTGTATGGATTGGAACGTTGTCATCCCAATCACTTTCTACGTTCATCGATCTCTCGACATAGTCAGTTCCGTCTCTTTTCTATATATTCATTTATCACGACACGAGCACCTTTCCGGTGTGATGATGTAAATCAAAAGGGAGTGGATGGCTAGATGACGTCAGACTGATATGAATGAAAGAGGAAACGTACTGCGCCGACCACTTTGTCATAAATCATCTCTATAAAAATCTCGTGTCACAGAGTCACAGTGTTTGTTATTGAACTCCACCGAAATGGCTTGACCGATTTTTATGAAATTTTTCGTGTTGTTATATTTGGTAGGTCTGAGAATAGGTCGTAGACGATTGTTATCCTCTAGGTCAGAGGTTCTCAAACTTTTTGTTCTCATAGACCACTTTCGAAATTTTTCTGGTTCCGTTGGACCCCCTGCAGCTGCACCATATTCCCAAAACTCGACCAAAAATGTGAATAGTCTGGAAATTTGCCCCAACCACAAAAACAGTTTTTGAAAAAAAAGTGACAATTGATTGGTTAAGTAATTGATTCTGCTGTGAGTTGATATCCTAGTTTTTACAAGTAACAGTCGTTGTGATTCTAAAAATATTATCTGCCGACACCACACTGATAGGTAAAGTCAAGCCAACATTTTAGTTCTTCACTATCGAAACTAGATAAATTCTCGTGGACCCCCGCTTACGAATCGTGAACCCCCAATTTTTTTGTCTCGCCACCGTAGACCCCCGTTGAGTCTCCCGTGGACCCCTGGGGGTTCACCTGGACCACTTTGGGAATTAATGCTCTAAGTGATAAGGATAAAGCAACGTTCGCCGGGTAAACTAATATACAAATAATTTTATGGATCACAATTTTTCTGCTAACGGTACCCTTGTTCTATTTTTAAACATTACCTCTCTGTAGCTGTCTCTCTTACTTAAACGTGTTGTTATGGTAATAGTTGAGTCTATTCTCGGACTAGGCAACAGGCTGGAGGCGTGGCGGCCGCTGGGAGGTGCCAGCGAGCCGGTGGCATGGGGCCGGGGTGGCGTGTACACACGTACCTACCACGCCACCCCTCACTCACACGAACAGGGGTCGGTACACCCCAAAATTTATCACAAAGGAACAACGTTCGTTTTCGCTCGGCAAAGCCACCGTCTCGCTCTCACCGGTCGAGTCGGGTGGAAATGTACCCCACTCGGTCAGTCTGTCGCTGGTCTCCGAGCAGTGCGGACGTGTCCCTTCTGAAGCTAGCAGCTCCCTTTGGTCAGAGCTGAATGTTCAGTTACTAGTTTATGAAATCAGTTTCTCACTGAGTCCGTTCTAAGTGTGCGACGGAAGCGGCCTGTAGCTGTGTTCCTGAGCTTCGACGCCGATGTCAGAAGATGGTGCCTAAGTAGCTTCATCAATCTCAATTCCTGTCAATTCAATCTAAACAAAAAAAAATATATCTCACCTTCGTCGCTGTAATCTCTAAAGAAGCAGTTAATCCAGAATTTGCGGGTGAGTTCCGTACATAAGCTGCCTTGCTTTGTAAACAGAATGATATCGGCGCCGGTAGCGTATTTGTTGCTTTTTCTGTGCTGGGTGTTTCTCATTTACGACCCGAGTCTATTTAAAATTAGTTATTGCGTCCTGAAAATATATTTCACCTACCAAATTCTACAGCTTGTATATCAATTGCATCAGTTAATTATTTGAATTTTCCAACTCTTACTGCACATGCCGAGCCAATAATTACGCCGTATACATAATGTAGTGGTGCATTTTAATGTGCTTTTATTTTAAAATTCAGACAAAGATAAATATTTTGTAGTAGTTTTTGTTATGTTTTGGAACTTTGCATTTGGCACAAAACAACGATTTTAACTTTTAATAATTTGTAGTTCGAAAATGGCGATTTTCTCCCCTTTAAAAAAAATTAATAGAATATTGATAGTAAAACATTTGACTCAGAACATTTATATTTGGAATATTAGACTAACTTTTCTAAGCAAGCATCTTCGTTATTATTGCTTGCGCATATGTATATTTAAAAATATGTATTGTAAATTTGTACTTATTGTATTTATTTTTATTTCTAAACAATAAATGTAAATTTAAATAATTTGTATTCATTTCAATGTACAAAAACCCGAATTACCTTTATCACGACATAAATGGTTGCACTTGTTCTGTAAAAAAGATTTAGAATAAAACTACAAACAATTGTGGTGCTTAGGGTATTTTACACCGTGTAACAAAAAATATAAAAATGCGTGTTCAATGGTGTTTATAATATATATCACAAAAAAAAACGAGAAACGTCGATATTTATTAAAAAAAAAAAAAATTAATTTTAATAATCGTCTTTTTAATCTATTCTCCAAATGTCTAACGCCATTCGCTAGCATTTTAGATGCCGACGTGACGTCACTCTATGGTATACAATAATAGTGATGTAACGAATGTTAATATAAATATTTGAACATTCGCGAATGCGAATGCGATTATTGTTTTTTTTTAATTTTATATTCGCGCCCGTGCCGCGTTCCGTTTGTAACGTTATGACTTAAAAACGTAGCAGTTATGCTTTTTACTTTTTCAAAAAGCTGCTTTTCTTATTACTTAATTCTTATCTGTTTTTAAAAAATTCTAAGTTTTTTAATAGTTATTTGATAAACAAGAGTGCAAAGTTGCTTTTTAACCGCGTGCTAAATTTTGAGGAGAATCAAAGAGCACGAGGTAAAAAAATCTTTGCACTCGAGTGCAACACGTAACTTTTCATCCCACCTCAGCGAGGAAATGGCTAAATGCAAAAAGAAATGAATATCACATTATTAACAGTTTCAGTGAATTATGTTCTCACGCTGATACTTCCACACCCATCCACCCAGACACCTACCCATCTACCGAGACACACCCACCCAGGCACACTCACAACATCCACCCAGACACACCTACAATAACCACAACATCCACCCATACACATCCACAACATCTACCCCGACACTCCACCAACATACCTTCACCCAGACACACACACAAGACCCACTCATCCACCCAGACATCCACAAAATCCACTTATACACCAAAACACATCCACCCACAACACCCACCAGTCCACCCCGACACACCCACAACATCCACTTATTCACCCTAACACACCCACCCATCCACTTATTCACCCAAACACACCCCCTCATCCACCCACAACACCCACCCACCCAGGCACACTCACAACACACACCCACCCATCCACCCATAACACACACCCATCTACCCCCAACAAGCACCAGTCCATTCCGACACACCCACAACATCCACGTATTCACCCTAACACACCCACCCATCCACCCAAAACACCCACCCAGGCACACCCACAACATCCACCCAGACCCACCCACTCATCCACCCAGACACATCCACGCATAACACACACCCATCCACCCACAACACCCACCCATCCACCCATAACACACACCCATCTACCCCCAACAAGCACCAGTCCATTCCGACACACCCACAACATCCACCCACAACACCCACCCAGGCACACCCACAACATCCACCCAGACACACCCACCCAGACACACCCACAATATCCACAACATCCACCCACAACACCCACTCATCCACCCAGACACACCCACAATATCCACAACATCCACCCAAAACACCAACTCATCCACCCAGACACATCCACGCATAACATACACCCATCCACCCACAACACCCACCCATCCACCCAGGCATACTCACAACACACATCCATTTACCAGCCACCGAGACACACCCACCGTACGTTGATGAAGTTTCATGAAGTTACAATACTGATAATAGTGTTACCGCGCTGTTTTAACAATTATGGCGTGAAAGAATTTTGGCGTACGCAAATCTTTTTACAAAAAAAAAAATACATCAAGAAGGAAGGAACGAATACGAATGCGAATACATATTCGTTACACCACTAGTACACAAAGTAGATCATGGCCTTTCGTAGTCGCATTGCTTACTAACAAATGACGTCACATGGCGCATGTGACGTCACTTTTTGGTAAGCAATATCAAGCAAAAGCAATAATAGATCAGCATGGCGGATAACGTTTATGCGCGAAAATTCAAAATCGCAAATAAAAATAAGTTTCAAGGCATCTACTATCTGTTTTAACAAATTGAAATAATAATTCTACTGGTGCATTACGGCTTCAGGATTGAATTGAACAAAAAATAATGAAATCTCTTTTGCATTCCGTAATCGAGGCACTCTGGTTGGAAGGCGTGCGGGGGATGAACTTAGTTTAGTTTGTACTTTTCCTCACTTACCCCCGAATACAGAAACGATACTCAAAGTTTGAGTCTCTCTTAACATTTAAGTAATTGTCAAAATTGACGATATTCCATACAAATTCTGACAGGTATTGTCCACTTAACTTTATAAGCAGTGCTCAAAATTTTAGTAGCGTCTCTGTATTCGGGGGTTAGCCTGCTGATTGGGCCATTGGACGTTTGCAGGCGAACTTGTGCCACGGCTTAGGATCGAAGGTGTGTCGGTCACCGGTGCAGTCTGCCACGAACCCTAGCCGCTTGCGCAATCTTTTAAAGAGGCCTAGTCAAGTGGGCAACTATTCGAACGAATAGAACTCAAATGTATTAAGCTGACGTATCACAGAGAAAACAAGATGGTGACCGTTGTGTCAATCACCAGAGGAGCTGTCAAAATTGACATTTGTATTCTATTCGTTCGAATGGATTGGTCACTTGGCTAGAGGGGCTGGCCGTACCACGCTGCGAATGTACTTGTCCTTTTAAACTGCTTCTGTGGCGAGGTGTTACTTGCTATGTTTCAAAGCTTAATATGTCTCGATATGTATTTACTGTTGACGTGTATTTTAAGTCTCACTTTCCTTGCTCAATTAGTTCAGACTTACATCTAAGAAATCAAAGAGTAATATGGAACGAGAAGTATTTGTTTCGATCTAAATTAACACAATTATTAAGTTCTGTTTTTTATTCATTTTATCCCCACTAGTCTTCTATTTAGTTAGACCATATAGGACATGCAAGCTATTGGCCCAAAAATATGAAACCCAATGTACATACATAATTGAAACCTATGCCGAACGTTATTACTAATCATCAATAACAACTTTTATTATGGGGCCAAAAAATTCTATCATAGGAAAAAACATAACATATGTTCGAAAATAGTGGTTTTTAGAACTTTATTATTTGTTTTTATTTTTTTATTTTAAACAGGTTCATAATATCTCTTAATGTAATTCGTAAAGGTTTAAATGCATACATAATTAATTCGCTGCTTATATCATTGCTTAATGGTTAATTGTCCATGGCGATATTTTAAACGTAACCTAACCTAACTCTGTATACATTATATTAATGTAGGTATACTTACAGGGTTAGTTGTAAACACCAGCAACCTCGTAGGGACTAGATAGCTAACGTTAGAAACGACGATATTTGTTCTACGACTTTTGACATCGCACAGACCTAATAGAAGCGGGGTCCGGCGAGCAAGTCTGCAGGCATGCCCGCAGGCATGTCCGTGTAGTGAATTCCCCGTTTAAATTTATACCAATTATTGTTTTATAGGGTAAAATGGGACGGAAGGTTTGTGGGCGGATATAGTGAGGAAATCATCGGACACATTTTATTGCACAGGTTATACTATTCAATTCAATACTGCCTATTTGGCTTCGGAAATAAGAAGAAGTACAGGACTAGATAGTTAGCATCGTAAACAACAACGTTTGTTTTATGAGTTATAACATAACTCAGTACCTACCTACATTGAACAAGAAATATTTAGATATTTAGATTGAAATAGAAATATTTTTCAAGTTTTAATTTGTGTGCTGTCGCTACTTTTGTAAATCTGTGTTTCATTCATAAACGGAAGGACGACACTCCGCTATTCTGCGGTGATGCGCGTAAAGTTATTAACATTCCAGCGGTGAATTCAATTTATATTTTATTTTTGTTCAAAAGTAATTTCTAACGAATTATCAAAAGTCGTCTATCTGGTTCTGCGAGGTTGCTGGTACTTTGCAACTAATCCATACTAAAATTGCGCTATGAACTAGTAAGTATATTATAATGTTACACTAGTTGTGAATTTATAATTAAACTTTAAATTCTTAAACCTACCCTATAGAACACAAAAAAAATCATGAAAATCGGTCTCTAGTCGTTTCAGAGGAGTAGATACGTCCAATAACAAACACTACCATGAAATTTTTATATTTGGATAAACTCGCGACTTTATGGGATAACTTCATGGACTAACTAAATGGTAATTTTATGGACAAACAGTCGTAAAATGACAATTGACCAGATTGAGACTGTTTTCAATTTTATACTTAAAGACAAGGTCCCTCGTTTACTTGTTCAATAATATAATTGATCAGCCACATTAATTAAATTCTTTTCCCGCACGTTTAGGTAAAGGAATGATTTTTTTTCATGATTGCCAGTCTTAGGAAAAAAACCCTGTTAAATTTTAGTAGTATTTTTCTTATTTTTAATTTTTATCACTATAAATTAATATTTAAAAGATATATATGTATTAATTCGTGAGAGTTATATTAATATATATAATGCGATGCATACTCAAAAAGCATTGCATTAAATCCACTGTACTCACTCAAACTTATTCAAACTAAATAACAATAAAAATATCACGTAACTATGTAATTATAAAAAGTGGAATTTTTGATGCACGTATTATTAAAATTCACATTATACAAAATTGTATATCTATATATTTACATGGAAGGCGCAATGCTTACAGTTTAAAAAAGGCTTTTTATGTTAGTATCTGAAAAAAGCGAGGGGTGCTTTTCACGCCATTTTGCTTCAAACGGCTGTTGAAATAGTCCTATACTCATGCTTAATTTCTTGTTATTATAAGCAGTACATACCAATGATATAATATTTAAAAAGAGGTAGATACGTTATACGCTCACAAAACACGAACAAAATATGTACCAAAATGCTGTAGCAACACACAATGACACTTTTATTATTTTACTACATTGTCAAAAATTTAAAAAGCATGGCATGATTAATTTAATAAGAAGAAAAAAGACAGCTAGTTTTCGTTATTGCGCGAAAAGTGTAAGTCAAGATAGACACGTAGCAAAGACTAACAACAACACAAGGTTAGTAGGTTTCGTGAGCTGTTTTATGGATTCTTTATGTATGAATACATTTTTAGTCAGATGGTAAATATTATATATATCCCTGATAAGTTTAACTTTTTAATAAAGTTAATTTCCATCTTTTAACTTTAACACCATAGGAATTATTAGGTTAAATATTGAAATTGCATCATTGAAATGTACCAAATTTATTCTACTTGATATTTTTATATTTGGTCGCCAAACCTTCTTTGCCTACGCAATTGGTTACACCTTAATTCATTTGTCGAAAGAATGGATGTAAGGAGAATGACAAAAAAGATTTATATGGCGAAAGTGAATAGAGAAATGGAAAGGGGAAGGCCTAGGCGGATCTTTCATAATCAAATTGAAAGTCTATTAAAAAGGGCCAGATCAAGAGTACTCGAATCCGACGGGCATGCATGATGAAGCGAAAGAAGTATGTAAGGATCGTAGCAAGTGGGAAGAGGTGATCTCTGCCTACCCCTGTGGGAGAAAGGTGTGACATATGTATGTATTTATGTATGCAATTCATTTTCCAGAAAACTATAAAAATAACAAAAAAACTTAATACTGATAATTCGGCATTCAGGAACTGGACTTTAGGATAGTCTTACTAAGGGCCGGTTTTTTGACCCGTAGTTGACAACCAATTGTTAAAAATTCATTCTGATTTCTGAAAATCAGTCTGATATTTAACAACCAGTAACAATATAGACTGATATTTAACCATTAGTAACATTAGTAATTAAAATTGTTACTATTAGTTAAATATCAGCCTCATAACGATACGTAACAATTTCTAACAATTGGTTGAGTTAACTATGTATGAAAAAAACCGGTCCTAAGGGCTGGTTTTTTGATCCTTAGTTAAGGCCCTGTGGGCCGAAATAGGCAAATTTTAACACAATCTGAGACATTCAACATAGTGTTTACAAGTCTGAAAAAAATATATGTATAAGGATTTATATATGGATTTAGTTAAGGATTTATACTCGTCAAATTCGCATTCACTTATAAGATTTAATAAACTTCACGCGATAGAAAAAAATCCCAAAACAACCCCATTTTACTACCATTTTTTCAATATTATGACGAAACTACTGATAATTTAAATTTAATTCTTGCGCACAATTAAAGCCATTAAATATTTATAGACAAATTCGCAGGGTTAAACTTAATAAAATAATTGTTTTAATTATAATGTTTAAATACCTATAAAATGCGCGAACGCAACAGCTCGGCAGGCCCGATCAGTCGCACGTTGGTGCTCTCGGACGACGGACCTGTGCCAATTTTTTGAATTTTTTCCGCTTCGCTTTTATCGTGCACCATCAATGAACTTCTGACGTCATGCCATAAATACTATCATAGTGCCATAGTAAAAGAATATCGGCAGATGTTAAACAGAGAATAGCTACGATTTTTGATAATGCATATTTTGTCGAGCTCGCTAGCGAAGTGGTATAGAGCGCTTGGCCTGCGATTACGTAAACTAGCAATGATTGCTAAAGCCGTTCATTAGATGGGTGACCAAAATAGTGTTGGGCAAAATTTAATTACAAATAACAGTTGATTAATTGTGAAATATCAACTAACAATTGATTAAATGATATATAGATATTTGTATTTATATAATATAATAATTGTATTTTAAATTATAAATAATGTAAATAATATAAGATGGAGGAGTGGCTTTGGAGTGGAATTTGATCGTCTACAACGCTTGCATTTGAAAGATTTTTATTTGACGTAACAACATGTAATGAACAGAAACACATAGAAAATGAACTTGCTTGACTAAAGCTGATTGATGCTTGAGTCAAGCATTATAAGTTTTGTGATTCATTTGACCTAACAACATGTAATGAACAGAAACACAGAAAATGATCGTGCTTGACTCAAGCTGATTGATGCTTGACTCAAGCATTATAAGTTTTGTGATTTGTTTGACCTAACAACATGTAATGAACAGAAACACATAGAATATATACATGCTTGACTCAAGCTGATTGATGCTTGAGTCAAGCATTATAAGTTTTGTGATTTATTTGACCTAACGACATGTAATAAATAGAAACACATAGAAATTGAACGTGCTTGACTCATGCTGATTGATGCTTGACTCAAGCATTAGAAGTTTTGTGATTTTTTTTACCTAACATGCAATGAACTAAAATATAGAAAATGATCGTGCTTGACTCAAGCTGATTGATGCTTGAGTCAAGCATTACAAGTTTTGTGATTTGCTTGACCTAACAACATGTAATGAACAGAATTTGGTTTTGAATCGGGTCTTATCTCAATAACTAATCCCATTTGTAAATTTTACCATACACGAATCTGTTGAGACATCAAGAAGTAATGGTGGAATAAAGAAACTTTAGTAATACATAATATTTACAATACATGAACTCGAAAAACAATACAGCTCCATTTTGGCGGTAATGAATAAAAAAATACTGGGTCAAATTTTAGTAGTAATTGAGACCCAAATAAGTATTACATACATACATACATAAATCACGCCTATATCCCCGAAGGGGTAGGCAGAGGTGAACAATCACCCGCGTTTCGCCAATTATGTTAGCTCCCATGTAATAGGTGGCGAGCCTATTGCCATTTATCTGGCACAAAAGTCGCAGTACTTTGCTAGGTGGTAGGTATAAGAGGAACGCTGCTGCCCATTCCTCATCACTGATTTATCCTTAGTCGCCTTGTACGACACCCACGGGAGAGATTTGGGGTGGTGACAATTGTATTCTACTCTGCCGTCACCACACGGCCTCAAATAAGTATTACCTATAGTTAACACTTATTTGGGTATAAAAATACATTAATAAAATGAACAAAGCCACAAAATAACCATTCATAATAAATGCATTGTTTAATTTGAATAACATTATTCTATTGCTTATTTTTTTACTATGTCACTGGAGAGGGCATTTGTGAGTTCACCGAAGTCCCGGCGGCGCGAAGTAAGTTCCGCGCGGCCGGGACGGCGCTAAATACCTATTTACGCTGACCTACCGGCCCTTAACTCAACCAATGGTTAAATATCAGTGATATTTTTACTAATGGTTAAATATCGGACCGATTAGCAGAAATCGGAATGAATTTTTTAAAAATTAGTTGAGTTAACTATGCATCAAAAAACCGGCCCTTAGATACCTAGTCAAAAAGTTGACTCGTCTCGTCATCACTCTAATGGGAAATGTGAGGTAATTGTGTACAGGCACTATAATAGGAATGTTAAATTTTGTCTGTTCCGTTAGTTTTAATCTTTGACAACCATCTCTCTTCCACTACATACATTTTTAACTAATATTATATATTTTATTAATAATATCAACGAAAATCAAATATAAATGTATACTACGCGCATGATATCCCCGCACACATGATCCCCAGACTTTTTGGAGGTTTACTGGTGTAGTTGTTACAGCGTCGCATAACTTAAGACGGCATTTTTGTAATAAATATCGGAAACAATCAACACTGACAACGCCTTCGCTGTCATCGTGAGACTGAGCTCAGGTGGGCTAATTAGCTTACTTTTATGCCCGTTTTCACCATCAATCCCTAAACAATTACTTAAGTAGGTATCTCCTAAGCAAAGTGATCCCCTAAACCACCCCTTTACTTAAATTCGTTTTCACCAAGCTAGGAAACACTTTTTTAGGGGTTGTCAAACTAAGTGACAGACTAGTGATGACAAACACCGTACTTTATATTAAAATAACCTTTTAGGTGAAATAATTTTGTTAATTAACTAAAATACAATAAATAAAAATATTGGGAACTATTTATAAAGAAAATAAAATCTTTAAATGATTTATTCCGTCTATTTTATACACTTTATAGAATATTTATAAAGCTGTATGGCATGTTCCTTGGTCTCATAGTAAATTCTCTATTACCTTTGTATCATAGCAACGCTTGTTTATATCGATTATTGTCAGTTCTTGACATATTACGATAAAACTGTCACTTAATTTTTAGGGGGCCGAACATCGGCCTCTCAAACTTTAGGGGTACCCTTTGGCGTTAAGAGTCACCTATGTGTTGGTGAAACGAAAAATGTCATTAAGGACCACCTAAAACTAGTTAGGGGTCCCTTAAAATTTAGGGATTGATGGTGAAAACGGGCATTAGGTTCTTATTTTTTGCAAGCATGTAACCTAACTACCTCTTTTTAAATATAATATCATTGGTACATACGGTTACCGTGGTTATCACCGACAGTCAAAATATCAACAGCAAATATTGCACGTTCTAGAGTAAAAAAGTGAAGTGGCAAATCTAAAGAAACAGTTAACAATTTTCACAAACAAACCACCAGCATTGTTGGACTGAATACTCACTTTATTATTAATCGAGCGATTTAGTGGAGACTTCCTATGGCATACATTTGTGTGGAATATTCTGGTGTGACAGCGGCGACGTGTGTCAAAGCGTCACTAGTGAGGCACATAGGGTATGAGTAAGGCTCGGCGCACATTGGCGGCACGGCACGGCAAGGGATCCTTCGGCATCCCTACATGTAAGCGCACACTGGCGGTAACAAATGCCGTGGCATCCAGCGTGCCGAGGCATCCTAAGGCATGCCATGGCGTTCTTAGGTCTTGTCTTGTCGCGGCATCTCTGGGTGTCCTGAAGATTGCCAAATTGTTCCGAGGGATGCCGAGGCGTTCCGAAGGCTGCCGACACGGCATGCCTAAGCATCCCACGACATTGTTTTTGTACCTACGACCTTCAATATTGAACTTTCAACTTTATTTTCATACTCTTTAGTTATATTTTTATCGTCGCCCAAAACTACCCTGCCATGCCGTGCCGCGAATCTGCGCTAGCCATAAGAGTACTTAAAGAATTTGGTTATGGAGGCTGATCGATTTTGGGCGCGTACTCTACAGGGATCGAATGCGAATAACGGCCGTAACGTGAACTCGCCCAGTGAGGATGACATGGTAGATATCACGCCTGGACTGCAGCAGGCGTCTGACGCTACGCCTACCAATCATGGTACATTTCAGCTGTACGAACACTCCGGCAGAAATTCTGCCGCTAGCACTAATTGTAAGTAACAAGCTTTACGTAAAACTTGATAGTAGTAGCTTGACATAATTTTGGAAACGAACATTAACATTTTATTTAAAGTCAGCGATTACATTTAGCATTCTGTCTATGCAATTAATTAAAGACTTCGAAATACTTATCTTCACGAAATCGTTTTCTACACCTATCACATCTACCACCGAAGAGAAATTGAATTGTATTTTTCATAAAATTGTATTTCAATGGTGTCATATTATCTTTACTTGGATATTAATAATGTTTTGTGTTTTCAAGCCTACATCGCTCAATACTTCAGCTCATCAGCGGGTAAGAAATAAATTTGAACTAATATTATGAATATTACTTATATTATTTGCTGCTGATAAAATTCATTATAGTAATTTTATGTGAAATAGCCATATTTTATGTGTAAATCGTGCAATTGCGACGCTTTTTGTTTGTTGCTAAAAAGACTTCATTAATGATACTCTTTTATGACCTATTTGTGAATTAGGGTATTGTTTTTTTTATATTAAAGCTAATTGGGTTCTCTTCATAGATTGATAAGATTATGTGATAACAATTGGTAGCTGAGGCTCTGCAAGATTAGATATAAATGTGTCAGTTTAGTAGCTCTATTCTGGGAGACGTATGTGTAATTTGGATATACATTTTTGTAATGGAATTATTAGAAAATAGTGAAACAGTTCCTCTTGTTAGTGATGTACGTTTAGGTGGGTATGATATTATGACAGTATGTAGTGATAATGATTAGTAATTTCACTGTTACTGATTTTTTAAATTAGTGCTTTGACACGCACGCTCTGTAATGAAGAGAAAGATAAAAGAAGGTGAAAACAATAAAAACACGTGACCCATATCGATATGGAATCACGAAAAGAAGGTCCTACGCTTCTTTCAATTTGTTCGCCAAACATCTGCGTTGCTGTAGTTGAATGTTTTATTTTCAAGGTTGAAAATGTATGAAAATCAATTTATCGTCGGGAAAAAACGCTTGTTCTATGTTTTGTTAATATGTTATTTTTATAAAATATCAGTTCATGGTAGTTTTTGTTGATCACTGGCAACACTTAGTTTGACACTTGGTTGCTTTAGTCTTGACATTGACAGGCGTTAATGACATTTCGTTTGTTGTTGTACGTGTTAGGCGTCATAGATCTCGATTATTTTTTTATTTTTATTTAATTCAAGTCCTTAGTAATTGAAAAGTGTAGGTTCAATAAAGGTACCATAAATTCATTTGTTACGCGTTATCATAATAAGCTTCATCATTATAGTAGTGTGTGCCAAAGAAACATTCAACCTTCAATCGGTTTTAGCAAAGTGCACTAAATGATTCACAGTCGAGTTTAAAGAGGTACAATATTGTTACAGGGGACGCTGTAATATTCTCCGGAATGCAAGGTGAGGTCGGATTTAATGTACAAGTTTTTTTATGGACGTCTTCCTGTGCTAAAACTAAAACGGCTGTTTACCTTTTCGGTGCGTAGGCAATAGTATTCCTCAAGGGAGGTTGTCCCCAAAGAATTCTGATAATGTTTGGTCTAATATGTGCACTGAAACTGACTTTTTTAAATCGAGGAGTTTGACATGTACAGTAACATTAATGGAGTCTGGGTTCTGTTGGGCTTTGGTCATGTTTGTGTGTCAATGTTGATTGTTCTGTTTAAATTTATCTATGCATGTGTTTTTAGGAGATGACGATATACCGGGAATTGGCCAATATGATGACTTTCATACTATTGATTGGCAACGTGATATTGCACGTGACCGCATGCGACACAGATATATTGTAAAAAAGAGACAAGATTCTTTATGGGATTTAGTTAAGGTAAGGTTATTATGCCGCGTTGGTATATTAATCCTCAAGCAAGTGAACAGGAACAAAAAGTAAATTTATTTCATTAAAATTTGAAGGATATTATTTATTTCTCCATTCAGGAAAGCAACTGAAATTTTGTCAAACCCTATTATGGAATTTTATCAAACTACGTATGGAAAATTACAGTAAATATATACATTGTACCTATGAGTCTTTAATAGAATGACTTTAATGCGCAAATATTTTACATAGACATATCAAAGTTAATGCCACAGTGACATATATAAAAAAAAGATAAAACAAGTAAGGAAAATAAATAATTATGAATGGAGTTCGGTTTGACACAAAAATAACAAATATGTTTATCTGCCGCACTCAGAGACGTCAATTAACTTTAATGAGTATTTAATGTCAAAAAATTTCATTCAAATCTAGACCATAGACCCGGCAAGAATAGCGACTAGTTTTGAATTGTCATTTTTTGACGTTAATTACTCATTAACGTTATTTGACGTCTCTGAGTGCGGCAGTATGTAATGTAAATGTATAAAGTTGTGTGATACATTATAAATAGGTAGAATCTTGTAAAAAAACTTCTCTCTCAGTGATACACAACTGCAGTTTTATACCTAGAATGTCATCTTATTATTGTTATCTCTAAAAAATAAAATTCATTTTTGTTTTATTTTCTTCTTTTATCTTTTTTATTTCTTTCTACATGCAAATTATGGCTCGTGATCCCTGAAGAAGTAGACAGATGTGTAGTAACACCAATGAAACTCTTTTATTATGTTTTGTATTTAGTGTTTTGTTGCCCTAAATGGAATGATTGTCAAGTAAATAAGCTAACATGAAACTTCCAATTCATAACATTTTGATGTATAATTAATATAACAGTAGTTGAGTGAATGGTTGTATTGCTGGTTATCACTGACCTAAAGGTTCCAGGTTTCAATCGTGGTAGCTGCAAATGTTTGTGTCATGACCATGAGTAGTTGTTCATGGTTCTTTACGTCTATGTAGTATATTTTTAATTTGTATCTATATAATATAATCGGTAATCTGTATAATCATCTAGTTTCCATAACACTATTAGTGCTTTACCTGTGTGTGAATGTGTAAAATATTTATTAGTTTGCTCTAAATCAATCTGTAAATGTTCAAAGTTGCTTTGTATATTATATAGTTATTGGTACATGTCTGGGTAATGGCACGATTTTCTTCTAGGGAGCCCACGACGCATGGTCTGGATGGGTCTGTGTGTTACTGGTGGGAGTTTGCACAGGAGTTGTTGCCGGTGTCATCGATATTGGGGCGTCATGGATGACTGATCTCAAATTCGGAATATGCCCCCAAGCCTTCTGGTTCAACAGAGAACAGTGTTGTTGGTCAAGTAACGAAACCACTTTTGATCATGGCAATTGTTCGCAGGTTTGTCATTGTGGTGGTACCACAGTATTGTCGGCATTATGTTGACTGACTTTGTTAATATGCGACTCTTATTAGACTATGATACTAAAGGAGCTTTTGTGTTAGTGGTTGACCTGGCCCCAAGTGTTCGGCGAGTCACGCGATGGACCTGGCGCGTACATCATCAGTTACCTGTTCTACATAGTGTGGGCGCTAATATTTGCTGCACTGTCCGCTTCGCTTGTGCGTATGTTCGCACCATACGCCTGCGGTTCCGGTATGTATTGAGCCGGACTACCTCTAAGGTTACCTAAATTAGATTGTTTAGCCATAGAGGGACTAATTCTCAAAATGGATTTAAATAACAAAAGAACTTTTTGAACTCGGTCTGCAGTAAAAGGTAGGCATGTATAAAATGTTACAGGCAATAACATTATTATATCAATAAACTGAAAATAATTTATATTAACAGTAGTATTGATTGGGGAAAATTACATAATTACATAAATAAGACTATTTACTTTAATCTTGTGAATAGTTAAAATTTGACATTTTGAGAATTAGACCTTACTAAAATGAAGGATAAATAAGGAAGGGTTAGTCAGATTTGGCGATTCTATTAATTGCAAGAGTTAGGCTATTTGTTACTACTATTTGATTTTTGGAATAAATCTCTCTCAATTGTACTTTGGATAAATTAAAAAGTCAATCGTCATCTGTGAGGAAGTTGATGGCCAATATGTCAAATCTTCCTTCACATCTTTCCAAGAGTTTCAAAATTCACAAGCTAGACTTCAGTAAAAAAAGTATTAACGAAAATTCAAGTTACAAATTCGTAACAGCACAATTTTTTTTTATATCTTATTAAAGTAGTAGTACTGGATCCCCATTAACTGTGTTATTATATCACCTAATCAGTAGGTATTTATGTATCTCTTATATTGACCAAGTATTCGTTTTATTAGGGATGATTTATTACAATAATACTGTGAAATATTCTTAATTAATCCAAATGTGCTAAAAGTGATATCTTTATTACCGATAATATAATTATAATGTTCAAATTACAAATAATTAGAATCAACTAAAAGCAACGTCAATGAAGTTTTGTGACACAAGATTCTTGTAACTTCTTATATTATAATGGCTAATGGTGAAGTGATAATGTCTGACTTTTTATTTAAAAGTCTTTTCTAGCATTTACTTATTTAGCTTAAAATATGTAATTTAAGTAGGTATTTATAATTTTAATGCTATATGTTAAGGATTTTTTGTAAATTACTTTGTTAGTTGCAATTTTGTATAGTTTTATATAAGCGAATGTGGTGTTACCCTATTATACAAATCAAATTGACTGCTATCATATTTTTGTCATACTCAATATTGAGTATTTTTGTAATATGTCTCCCATCAAGATAACATTGCCCTGATCCGGGATGTAGTTTCTTATTTTATTATAGTGAGGTTTGTCATCCTGTACTGCATTTATGTATCGGTGTTGCTATAAAATATCTTGAGTAATTTATGTAAATTATTTGGTAAATACCCTTTTTATACAATAATTCACCCCTACCGCCTTCCTAGTGTGAGGGATGATATAAATCAGAAGGTAGTAAATAGCTTGGTTTAGGGCTGACCGATATGAATGGATGAGGAAAAACACTGCGCTGACCCCAGATAAACTGGGACCAGGGCAGGAAGAGAATGGTTTTGGTAATTCCCATTAGCTAATTTGTTTTGTACAATGGTCAATAAACAACGGCTAGTGTCCTTAAACGGTGAAGGTTTCCAACACATTTTGCATTTTAAATAACTTGTATTAAGGTGTAAAATGGAGAGAAAAATAGTTTCGAGTAGTTATAAATAAACTGACGCTGTAAGCAAAGCCAAAGCCAAATATCAGGTTTACATTACAATCATTCGGAAATATTGACCATCTTTTTTATATTATTTTTATACCTCTTTTTAATATTACCAAATGATAATATATTTTTTTTTCACTGAATAAGATAGTAGTTAATATTGTGAAACGTTGAGTGACCTAGGCTTTTTTTTTATTTTTATATAACACTTGACCAAAAAGTGTCATTTTTCGCCCCCTATGAATACGGGGGTAACATAAAAGTGTACTTACCTCGGGCGGCAAAAAAAAAGCCTCAGATCGCATATTAATCGCAAATACTTGCGGTTTAGGACATTCTTTGTTTTACTGCCCTTGGTAATAAATGTAGTCACTATTAATATAACAGTGCGCAGAGCAGTTTTCTTTAAATGGTGTCTCGTAGAAATATGACTTGTATATATTTTGCACCTTTTTTTGTTATAATCCTACTTTTGTGTTCACTAGCAGGTATGTAGGTCCTTGCACATCTGATCCATGGCTGACACTGTGAGCATTTCCTTACTCTATCTGTTTCTGTGCATGGCTAGAATCTATTATTTTCAGTAAGATATTTAGTTGTGCATGTTTTTTAAAATATATCAATGTAATAAAGTAACTTTCGAGGCTGATCAAATTGCTGTTGTGAGTTTTAGTACAATTTATTGGTAGTTTCCATCTGGTATATTTCATTTACAGACGCTCACAAGGAAGAATTCTGCGGCGAACTCAGAGGGCGTAGCGCCGGTAGTCAGCATCTTCACTGCTCATATTAACAACGCGCCCCCATCATCTCGCCCCCGTCGCTCAACACGCCCCCGCCACCCAACTCGCCCCCGCCACCCAACTCGCCCCCGTCGCCCAATTCCCCATCTTCCCGTCTCCCCAAATCCCTCTCGCTCTCCCCATCTGTGCGAACTCCACTACCCATCATGCGGTCTAGCCCCGTGAATCTGATTGATCTCTTGTACTGGGCCACTCACGGTCTGGTCCCCCGAGATGCTCTCATCGTAATAGAGCGCATTATAAAGTACTTGCTGAGGCTGTATGGAGGTATGATGTAAAACCAATCGCACTCTAATACTAGATGGACGACGAATAAGCAGCAATGCTTTTTGTCGCACATTTAGTATATGTAAACAGGGAGGTACTGGATATGGTAAACGGTGTTTATATAAATTATTTATCAGCAAGCGTATGTGTTTTATTTGCCCCCAATAGTTTCTACGGGTTGAGCGGTTGGTTTTTTTCATTGAGTTTCCATATGACCTCGGGAAGACCTTTAAATTATATGTAGGTATCTAATAATTTGTTACTTCAAAGACAATAATTTTCTGACATTTTACTATGTTTAAATTAAAAAGAAACATATCATATCTTAATTTGTTACTGTTGGTCATGCATTTTCTTAACATTTTATTATGTTTAAATTAAAAAGAAACATATCGTATCTTAATTTGTTACTGTTTTGTTAGTCATGCTGTAGATTGATGAAACGATGTACGTACCTACCTGCTAGCCCACGTAGCATTGTAGAAACTTAGAAAGTAGTATGGAGCATTAAATCCGAGATACTTGAGCTGTTTTGATTGCGTCGTCCAAATCCCAAAGATCCCTAGAATCTAGGCGATAAGTTCATTGCGGACCTACCTACGACAGTGGTATCTAACCCCCATGATTTGGTTTCAGTCGATTGAGGGTATCTCCGCGCCATTTGGCAGGGACGTCAAATGCTCTACCTCTACAACCTGGCCCTTATGCAACTGACCCGCCCCGTAAAGCCCTACCCCCCAAAAAAGGCTTACCACGGACGCACCCCGTCTCTGGACTGAACTAACTTGACTGTGGTTGTGAAGTGTATAGCGTAGTGTGAACGGACAGCTTCTATGGAGAAGATTGTAAAATCTAATAGTTTAATCAGGGTTATTTTAAGAGTATGACTAGGTTGGCTCTAGAATTGTAAAATAACTTCGTAACATAATTAGTAGCAAGGCATTACGGCAAGTGTATATTACACTTTTCATTGATGGACACAGTACAGTGGATTGAGCATAAATGTGTGGATTTTTGTAGGATTAGTATGAAGTGCCATTGTTAACTTGTCGAATGCCAGTGTCAGCACCTTGGATGATATCTCTTATAGTACTTAAATTGTATTACCTACTTACTTATAGTATTTCAAAAACTTGGTCAATATTTAGTAGTACATATATTTAATAGTAGAATAAGCAGATATAGCTAAGGAGAACAGCGCTCTAATATTCGATATCTCTCCTGTTTAGGACATAGTATGTGCTAAGGTGAGTTTAAAAGTGTAACATATAAAAATTTAAGTTTGTTCCCTCAGGTATACCTGAAATTAAAACTATCCTCAGTGGTTTTATCATCAGGGGCTACCTGGGTAAATGGACGCTAATAATCAAGGTAGTCGGGCTGATTCTCTCCGTGTCGTCGGGACTGTCTTTAGGCAAGGAAGGGCCTATGGTACACATTGCCAGTTGTCTGGGTAAGTGTTTGTATTCCTACAATTTGTCTTATGTGATGTGGTATGTTGAGATGTAAAGTATGTAGATAAAAATATATTCGAACAAATCTAAGTTACTGGTGTCTTGAAATTTGTGTGTAAGTGAAGCATGATTAGTATAGTTATTTTATTATGTTAAAATATTTGCCTTATTGTGTATGTGAAGTCAAAATATTTTAGTGTAAAATGTCCTCACAACTACGTCAGCTGCTTGGTTAGGAATTAGCAAGATTGGACGATTTATTGATATGATAATGATGACCATAAAGACGCGTCAAGGCAGCATCATCATTCATCTTTTGTCTTCTTGCGCTGGGAAAGGTTTTCTACATTGTACGAAATTGGCACTTTGAACTGTCAAAATCCTCCTCAAAACCTAGCATAAGACTGTTTATCCCCTAAAGATTTGGATCTATACTATACACACGTGTCAGTACTCGCATAACAGGTCCAATTTTAAAATCCGCAGAGTACTCTACTCATTCTCAGTCGACGTAAAATCGATGTTTCAGCGAGATAACTAGGAACATGCGAGTTTTTCTATTGGTTCTCTTGGAGAGATTAGGGTACACACGGCTACTGTCGTACTCAGAGACGTCAATTAACTTTAATGGGCACTTTAGGCCCGAGTTCCACTAACACGTAAAACAGCGATTAAGAGATAACCGTCAGTTTTTGACAGTTCTCCCATACGATAAAAGTCAAAAACTGACGGTTATCTTTTAATCGCCAGTTGTTAGCGATTTTAAATCTATGCCCATAGACCCAGCAAAAATAGCTACTAGTTTTGAATCTACTCATTAACGTTAATTAACATCTCTGAGTGCGGCAGTAAGAATGTTAGATTTTTTAATAATTAAAGGGACATTGTTTTTAATATTTGGCATGTAATAAATGCAGGTAATATCCTGTCGTACCTGTTCCCCAAATACGGTCGGAACGAAGCGAAGAAGCGCGAGATCCTGTCTGCTGCGGCGGCGGCCGGCGTTTCTGTCGCTTTCGGTGCCCCCATAGGGGGAGTGCTGTTCAGCTTGGAAGAGGTAACTGCTTGTTGAGTCGCAGCGTGAACTAAGCAATGCTCGCTAAGGCCGGTCATTGGTTTGGTGACCAAAATTTGTTATGTCGAGTGCCACCGTACTTCGCAACGCACGTTAAGCCATTGGTCCCGGCTGCGTGTGCAGTTGTTAATACCCACCAAGGCCTGTGCCCATAAACAAATAGATTAATATATCGGACTAACTTAGCAAGTGACGTCCGATCCTCAATAATGTTCCGTTATCTCGTCCTCATGTTTGATACTATACAGGACGAGGACGAGATTCCAGAGTCAAGTGACGTCCGATCCTTAATAATTATGTGAAGTAATCTCGTCCTCATCCTATTAACTATCAAATATGAGGACGAGATTAAGCAACATAATTTTGTATTTCGAAGTAGTTGATCAATGAAGCTATTCTTTCGCAGGTCTCCTACTATTTCCCGTTGAAAACGTTGTGGAGGTCCTTCTTTTGCGCCCTCATCGCGGCGTTCATACTGCGCTCCATCAATCCCTTCGGAAACGAGCACTCTGTTCTCTTCTTCGTAGAGTATAACAAGCCGTGGATCTTCTTTGAGTTGATACCGTTCGTCGGTCTTGGAATCATAGGAGTGAGTATTTACATCTTTAAGGGTACTTTTCCGCCTGAGCTTGGGTAAGGCTGAGCGATCGATTGTACAACAGTATGATAAGAGAGTGGTGTGGTTTGAAAGAAGACAATACAAGAATTGAGAAAGGGATGCTCGCATGTTTTGGTCACGTCGAAAGAATGAATGAAAGGAGAATGACAAAAAGGCGGAAGTGAATGAAGGAAATCTTTCACAATCAAATTCAAAGTCTATTAAAAAAAGGCCAGGTCAAGAGTACCCGAAACCGACGGGCATGCATGAGGACAGTAATGATATTGGATAAAGCGAAAGAAGTACATCACCTTGGCAACACATCGCACAGCAATGGTGAAAAAACGAAGTGGTCAAGCTTTGGTGGGAACGCTTTAGGAGTTGTCACCGGTTGGCGGAGTGGTGTATGTACGTGTGTTGCATACAGGGATGCATCGCTACGGTGTTCATCAAGGCGAACATATGGTGGTGCCGGTACAGGAAGTACAGCAAGCTGGGCCAGTACCCGGTGACGGAGGTGCTGGTGGTGACGCTGGTGACGGCGGTCATAGCGTACCCCAACCCGTACACCAGAATGAACACCAGCCAGCTTATATACCTGCTGTTCAACCAGTGCGGTATTTCCAACTCGGATCCCCTATGGTGAGTTTGGGTGTCTCGGAATTTGGTCTCGATTGGGTCTAACTCTGATCCCCTGTGGTGAGTTTGGGTGTTTCGGATTTTTTCTCAATTGGGTTTAACTTGAATCCCATGTAGTAAGCTTGGGTATTTTGGAATTTGGGCTCAATTGGGTCTAACTCTGATCCCCTGTAGTGAGTTTGGGTATTTTGGAATTGGGATTAGTTGGGTCTAACTCCGATCCCCTGTAGTGAGTTTGGGTATTTGGGAATTCGGGCTCAATTGGGCCCATTCTCCTTATATTCGTCGATCTATAGGGAAGGCCCGTGCCCCAGCAGTGGGGACGTTAAAGGGCTAGTGATGATGTTGATGAGATGATGATGATGACGACATTTGCAGCGACTACGACAGGAACTTTACGGACGTGAACCAGGCTATAGAGAAGGCGGCGGCGCAGACTGGAGTGTACAACGCTATTGGGCTGCTCTTCTTGGCGCTGGTGCTGAAGCTGGTCATGACGGTGTTCACCTTCGGCATCAAGGTGCCGTGTGGCCTTTTTATACCGAGCCTTGCCCTTGGAGCGATTGCTGGCAGGATTGTGGGTATTGGTGAGTATAGTTTGTTCCCGGGAAATGGAATTCAGACAAAAAAATTGCTTATTATTTAGAGTTCAATTTAAAAATTATATAAATTAATATTTGTATTTTAATTTAAACATTATAAAATTGTTATAAAAATTAGTACAAAGAATATTTTTGTTAGAAGTTAAAAGAATATCTGCTTTTGCATGTTAGAATCTACATCGAGGGTATCCGTTGGCGTACAACGTGACGTGTATAGGTTAGAGAAATTTCAGTAGTATAGACATCTTTTCGGATCGCAGAGGACGCGGGTTCGATTCCCGCATTAAGACTGATTATTCAAACTTTTTCTAACCACAACATTCTTTCATAATCAAATTGAAAGTCTTTTAAAAAGGGCCGCGTCAAGAGTATCCTAAACCGACGGGCATGCATGAAGACATAAATGAGATTGGGTGAGGCGAAAGAAGTATGCAGTGATCGTAGGAAGTGGAAAGAAGAGATCTATGTCTACCTCTGTGGGAGAAAGACGTGACATATGCATATATGATACAAAAGACGCGATTTACGTACTAGGTGTAACAGACATGTGCAGTAATATTTACAGGGGCTATTCAGGCCATCAAACTGAACAACCTTCACTACGGGACCAAAATCGTTATCTCAGAAAAAAAAAATTCACTTCCCCACACTAAGCTGTGTACCAGCTGACATCAGTTTGTTTGGGGAGTTTTTTTTTTTGAGATTCAGTTATTGGCTCAGTAAAAGTTGTTCATTTTGATGGCCTGAATAACCCCTTTAAATATTAGTGCACCTTTATTTTACACCTTGTATAATTATCAAGTTTCAATGTGTGCCAGGTGTGGAGCAGCTTGCCTACCACTACCCGAAGATCTGGCTGTTCTCGGGCGAATGCTCCACTGGCGACGACTGCATTACGCCGGGCTTGTATGCGATGGTTGGGGCCGCGGCTGTCCTCGGTGGGGTTACGCGCATGACGGGTGAGTGCCTTCTTTTTATGCTGCCCGGCTAGCATGACCATAGAAACACGATATGATAAAGCCATTTATCGCTTAGAACTGTCGAAACTACATTGTTTTTGACAGTTCAAAGCGATAAAATGGCTTTATCATAACTTGTTTCGGTGGTCAAGTTAGCCGGGCTGAACAGGTAAGGTATGATGGTAAGGGACTCAACTCCACAAAAGTAACTGTTAACGTTATTATTACGGCGACAGATTTTAATTTCGATTATGGTATCTAGCCAACTTGAAAAAAAAAATGGAGTATATGATGGGTAAGTACCTTTTTTATGCTACACAGGTAAGGTAAGATGGTAAGTGACGATAAGGTCCGGAGATGGAATCGAGCTTCAACTGGAACCCTCAACCGCAGAGGGGCTGGCTGGGGCACAAATAGTCGGAACGCAATAATGCTGTTAACATTATTATTATGGCGACAGATTACAGATTTTTATAAGATGGTCGTAGCTAGCCAGGGACCTCGGAATCTTAATTCCGGTGTGCGAACCACTAGACCACGGATGCGATTAATATACATTATTATTAAGATACATTATTGGAGAATTAGCCACATTTTGTAACTCGAACGGTCTATCCGGCTCAAAGGACCAATTGACTCTAAAATTCAATGATTTTCTCAGTTCAACGCGATAAACGGCTATATCATATCGTGTTTGAGTGGTCATGCTAGCCGGGCAGATTGTAGCACTTGAATCCTTTACATTTATATATTGTAAATCCTATATGTTTGTCTTTCTGTACAGTTTAACCTAATAAGCTTCACAAAAGAATGAGTCGATTATGGCCACTTGATATACATACATGCCAAGTAAATGCTTAAATAGTTAATGGGAAGTCAATTGCACCCAATTTCTACTATGTCCAGTTGCCATTTTATTCTTCTCTATCAGGATCAGTCATTTTACTACTTACAAAACAGATAGCAATTTCATTGCGCTGTTTTTAAAAGAATTGATTACTAGAAAGTTGGTAAGCGTATTGTTTATTAGAAAGTGAGTGAGCGACTGGAAATTGGGAGGTTGTCAGTGGAAATCATTGAACCGTGACTGGTTTGCGTCACCCAAACAGTACAGCTGTTTGAGCACACCTTGAGAGTGATGAGCATTATTGAGGTTTTTTTGTTGAATGTTTAGTGTAGTTAAAAACTGTCATGTTTTACGCGACCGTGAGGTCACACAGACGCCATTGCTATTTTGGTGGAAATTTAAATTAGCATTTACCGATAAATGGCAATAAGACTTAATTTAAATGGCGAAACTTAGGTGTTAGTTCACCTTTGGGGATATAGGCGTGATTTACTTATGTATTTTTCATTTTATTTGACGTTAAGGGCCTAAGATGGAATCGAGCTTCACCTGGAACCCTCAACCACAGAGGGGCTGGCTACTTATCGCACTTTACTTATTGCTTGGCTATCTCATCACAATTGTCGGAACACAATAATGCTTATTATTCAAAACATATATTTTCTATCAAAACCTTATGTTTTCTATCATTAGCAATCACCAGCCCCCTAATGTCCGCAGCCCACAGCTGGGGCACGGCTCCTCAAATGAAAAAATACCTTACCAAAAATGCAACGCTGTCAATTGCCCCCAGTCTCGTTGGTGGTTATAATGTTCGAGCTGACCGGTGGGGTGAGGTACATCGTGCCGCTGATGGCCGCCGCGATGGCCTCCAAGTGGGTGGGCGACGCGCTCGGTCGCCAGGGCATCTACGACGCGCACATAGCCCTCAACGGCTACCCGTTCCTGGACAGCAAGGATGAGTTCCAGCACACCTCTCTTGCGGCGGATGTGATGCAGCCCAAGTGAGTACCTAGTGTCTACACTACACACTTCTTTTAGCCGCGCTCAGAGATGTCAATTAACTTTAACGAGTGCTTATGACAAAAAAAAAATTGGTTCTAGACAGATCCGGCAAGAATAGCGACTAGTTTTGAGTTGTCTTTTTGTTTTGTAAAATGTACTCATTACTCATTGACGTCTCTGAGTGCGGCAGTTACACACTAACAAACGTGCGCCGCGATAACAATTAATTTTCAACAGACTTTAAAAAAGGAGGAGGGCTTTCTATGTATGTATTTTTTGTTCGGTGTTTTCTATGTCTATCTTTAATAGATTTTGAATTTTTTTTAACATTAGGAAATAATTTCATAATTAGAACAAAGATTAATCTATTGAGCTTCATTATGTATTATGGTTATTAACTTGTGTTTTTTTTTACTGGTGCGGCAGCCAACATTCTTGCATATAATTAGACAATAACAGTAGTTAAGTATAAACATAACCTTTACATGTAAAATTCAATTTATTTGTTGTTGATACGTGTGTGTCATTCAGCACAGTATTTGTGTTATAATCATTTTATATGTTACATTGCAAGCCCAAACTTAACCGCCTGCGCAATTATAAAATCTTAGTACTTATATCTTAAATGCATAGATTTGCTGTAGCGTTTTGTAGCAAATGTTCTAAACCAAGCGAGCCGTATCTCAGCAGAGCAGAAGTAGCTATTTTAATAGTATTCTATGATTGTAATGTGACATTATATTGTGTAAACTTGGGCGATGTATAACTAGTATAACATATTAGTATAATGTATAACATAACTCACATAAAAAGCTCTGTGCGAATTGGTAAGTGGTGATACTAGACGCAGCCGGGGCTAACTGTTTAACTAGTTTTACCCAGTTTTCATTTTCTTTTGTACACAATATTTATATTTTAGGGTTAAAACAGTGACGAGGAATGGGGCCAGCAGCGTTTTACTCTTATACCGCAGAATTAAACGCGACCAGTTGAAGTTGAACTCGGTTTATGCTCTAAACTGAGATCCGCTACATAGTTTGCATTAATCAAAACCAAGTTTTATTAAACTCAGTTTCCATGAGAGACGGTGAAATCGGCCCTTAGTAGTGTACTGCGATTTTTGTGACCGATAAATGGCAATATGCTCGCCACCTATTACATGGGACCTAACATAATTGATGGAAAGTGGGTTTTAATTCCCCTCTGCCTACCCGTACGGTCACCCGTCTGATGTAATGACGGACGCATGCGAACTGTAAGAGAAGCAGACCGAACGATGTCTGCCATAATTATGTCCACGCTGCACTTTTCAATGCGCTTCATGTACCCGTACATGCTTCGGTTAAATAAAACGTAGTTGTCACAATTCAGTCTTAAGGCGTTTTCAACCTCTGCGATTGATATGGCTTATACTTTTTAATGTAATCATAGGATATTTTAAATTTGCGCGCATACTGCTCTTGCTTGCGACAGTGCAAAACTTAATTATATATACGTGAAACTATTTAGCTCAAATTCAAAATTGCTTTATTACCATCTAAGTGATACATCATGTCTTATTAAAATAGCCAATTTCATCATCATCATCATCACTAGCCCTAATGTCTCCACTGCTGGGGCACGGGCCTTCCCTATGGATGGAAGAATATAGGGAGATTGGGCCATAACCCACCACGCTGGCCCAGTGCGGGTTGGTGGGTATTAACGACTGCAGATGCAGCCGGTAGTCCCGGCTTAACGTGCCTTCCGAAGCACGGAGGAACTCGAGAACCTAAAATAAATTTTTGGTCACCCATCCAATGACCGGCCATAGCGAATATTGCTTAGTTTACACGATCACAGGCCATGCCAGCGTGCTAGCGTGTTTTCTTGTAAATATGTAAACTCTTTTGGTTGCCGATGCGATGGTTTATGGTCACTTGTAGCAGTGATTTCATATTAAACATACTTGAAAGCATTACTATCATATCAAATGGTCTATACTATAGCGAGATTTTAAAATTGAACTTTGCCAAGTTTTTTAATAAGGCATACCCTCAAAGAGCTTCGGCCTTCAGTAAAATGCGCCATCACGCGTGCAGCGAGATTACAAAGGACAAATTCGTGTCTTCGAGCCTTAGTATTTATACAGTATTCGCAAATGCTAATCTAACACGCTCGCTAAGTTGTTATCTGCCTCTACACACAATTCATTAGCGAGAGATATTCAACTGCCACCACCATAGCTACATGTCCCACAATTTTGCCTCAGACGCAACGAGAGCCTGGCAGTGATAACCCAAGATTCGATGACCGTGGACGACGTAGAAACCCTGCTGAAGGAGACAGAGCACAACGGCTATCCCGTAGTCGTGTCGAAAGAATCTCAATACCTGGTCGGATTCGTTCTGCGCAGGGATCTGAATCTCGCCATCGGTAAGTTAATATACTCTTAATACTACACGTTTCGTCGTCACCAGCCTTTTAATGTCCACACTGCTGGGGAATAGGACTTCCCTGTGGATGGAAGAATATTGCGAGAGCGGGCCTTAACCCACCACGCTGGCCCAGTGCGGATTGTTGGGTGTTAACGACTGCAGATAGAACAATGGTTTAACGTGTCTTCCAAAGCACAGAGGAACTCGAGATAACACATTTTTAATCACTCATCCAATGATCGGCCTCATTGCTTAGTTTACGCAATCGCAAGCGAGCGCGCCCTGACACTGTACTGAAGACCTAACATGAACTGGGCAAAAGTGTGAGAATGATACCTCTGACTTACGCAATGGTCCAGTGTCAAGTGGCCGTGGGTCCAATGACTGTCACGTGGGTCTAACGACAGTCGTGGGTCCAATGACAGTTACATGGGTCCAACGACAGTCACGTGGATCCAACGACAGTTTCGTCGGACCAACGCCTGCCACGTGGGTCCAACGACAGTCACGTGGGTCCAACTGCAATCGCGTGGGTCCAACGACATGTTTCCTTGCAGCCAACGCGCGCAGAACAATGGAAGGCATCACCGGTCAGTCCGTGGTGTTGCTGTCGGGGGCCATGACCACCCCGTCGGCGCCGCCGCCGTGCCTGCCCCTCAACAGGATCCTCGACATGGCGCCGATAACGGTGACCGACCAGACGCCGATGGAGACGGTGGTGGACATGTTCAGGAAGCTCGGGCTCAGGCAGACACTCGTCACCCACAACGGGTAAGCTGGCTTAATTCTGTGTTTTTCCTACAGCTCTGCTCTAACTACGTCCACGGCCTTATATTTGTTAGGAAAGCTTACATGAAAAATGTACCAAAATACACTGAACAGTTATAGAAGAGTAATTACAAACCTTCCAAATAGATTAACATTATTTTAACAATACTCACCACGAGAGATATGGACGTTACAAATAATATGAAATAAAAATAACTACAGTCTCGTCAATTACAGTACTTCCATTCTCATCAATCATAACTAACATTATATTACAGTACTTTCTGTCATTTTTTCTTGAGTGCACATTGTAACCTAATTTTTTTAATCAGATTGTATCGTAATATTTATACCTTAATACAGGTCGTAAATTAAAAGATTATATTCTGATCATTATCACAAAGGTATCATAAAATTTTATAATGATCTTAATCTCGTGGTGGTCGCGTCAAGACTGTTTGTTTACTTGTGGGATCAACATGAGCCTGGAATGAACCATTGCCTGTCCTTGGACCTAGAGAAGTGGCCAATCCATTCGAACGAATAGGATTCAAATGTCAATTTTTTACAGCTTCCCTTACGAGCCTCCGAGACGGCCAAGCGGCTTCGCGTCAAGCTCGTTAATTTTTTGTTTGTTTATTTTGTTACTGTTAGGTAAATCAAATCTTTTTTTTGTCAAACAAATCAAACAGACATAAAAAAGGTCTGTTTGACCTAGCAACAGAATGACACAGTTTGACGCGAAGCCGCTTGATCGTCTCGGAGGCCCACAACAGTTGACAGGACGGTCGCCATATTGTTGTCTCTGCAATACGTCAGTGTCATACATTGGCCACTTGGCTATTATGCTGGCCACGTGTATTCACGGCCCTCTTCGCTTTCAGCCGACTCCTCGGCGTAATCACTAAGAAGGACGTCCTGCGGCACGTGAAGCAGATGGACAACGAGGACCCGAACTCAGTATTGTTTAACTAAATCGTGCAGTGTGCCACCACCGTCACGATCGAAGTGATGCGAAGACTTATGTCCGATTCGTATGTTGCGGGCCACAGTGGCGAGCATATAAGTCTAGTACGTGCATGCCCTCGCAACGACAACGTGTGTGAATCATATGGACAACATAATCAATGAAATATTTATTGAAATCTGTAATCGTACCTCTAGCTGATAACGATATTAATACATTGGCTGTTATATAATATGTTGTGTATATTGGTGAAATTATTAGGATAGCTAGTTTTGCAGTCGGCGTCAGATAGATCTGAATGAACGGAGGGCCGACCGACGATGTTGTCTGAACTATGCGATATTTCAGATTTGGTCACTAGGGCCTTGACACACTGTCTAATTTTGGGTGCAAAGGTCGTCGACAATTCATTAGTTTTAATGAAATATAAAATGTATAACAAAGAATTTAAATGATAAAGTTTGTTGTTAAATTAAAAAGTCTTAAAAGTGTAATTTTAGTCCTTCACTGTCATTTTAATGAATGTTTAGTACCTAAGTAGTACTTTTCATGTTTGGACACGAGAACAGGCCAATTCATCAACTGCATGTACAGTTCACATTTTAAAGTACATTTTAATATACATGTTACGTTTTAGTGTAAGTATAGTGGTAGCTAAGCAAAACTATAATTGATATGTAAATGTTTAATAATTTATTAAATTTTGGAATATTTGTAACTATTTGTAAACTACAACATGTAACAGAATGTTTTATTATTATATTGGCTTATATACATTTCAATCATCATCCATTTTAATTTATATCAAATTTATTTTATATTCGTGTTGTTGATTTTTTATACAAATATTATGCTGTGACCATTGTAAATTTCTCATTTTTGTATATTTCGAGTTAGTCAAATTTTATTGTGTCCTAACGTGTTGTATTTATGTAGATAAATTACTAACAATGACAAAACAGTTGTATGTCAGACTCTTGCGATTCCCAGATAACTGTAATGTAAATGTTATTTCATCACTCACGTAGTAAAGTACATATACGTCGCGCATGTATTTTTTAGGGGTAAAGTTTAAGGGTAAAATGCCATGTTGGGCACTTTGTATTTATTTAGTTTGTAAATATGCAGTGTTTGAAGTATGAGAGAATCATCAAGATGGGAGAATGGGCCATAGCCCACCACGCGCGCCCAGTGCGTACGGCGGGTATTAACGACTGCAGGTGCAGCCGGGACCAACGGCATACCTATCGTGCCTTCCGAAGCACGGAGGAGCTCAAGATTATACTATATATTTTTGGTCACCCATCCAATGATCGGCCTTAACCGACCTTGCTTAGTTTACGCAATCGCAGGCCGAGCGCACTAAGCCAATGCGCTAACGAGCTCCTCTTGCCTGTAAGGACTTATTTGCAGTATGGCGTACGTCATAGATACAGTAGGATATTTTGCATACCATACTCGGTATCCACGGAATCTTTACCATTTAAAACTTAAAAAACTTAATAAAGTTTTAGTGCGCATAGATCTTTGTTATAATAAATTATCAGAATGTCTCTAATTTTACTCTTTTGCTCATCAGTGTTAGTATGCACCATTATTCATTGTGAATTGTTTACTATTTATATTATTAACGCATGTACGATAAATAAATTTGGATTTTATAGTTTTTGTATTGTGACAATTTTATTAATGTGAGCATTGTTCTATGAATTGGCAGTTTTAATATTGTACTTTTTTAACAAATATTTTTGAACTAAAATCACCCACAGCGAAACAACTTTCAAATAATTATTTATTGTAATAAATTGTTTACACAGTTAAATAAATCAATTATGAAATGGTATAAAATTTGTCTTAAGTAAAAATTGTTGTTTATTTGAAATATATTGATTCACAATTTTATGTCGATGTTTATTGTGATTTGTCTTTAGACACTATATCGGTCGTTTTAATAGTATTTTATATCGTGTATCAAGCAACTTCAAATATAAAGTGTTAGTGGTCGGTAATTGTAAACCGTAGAGATTTGTATTCACGTAATATTCCGTTATTGTGTTTAGGCTGTAAGTATCTATGTAATAAAAAAAAAACAAAATATTGTGCTTCATTTTATCACCCAATACTCTTAATTAATGAAAACATATATAATAATTTTGGCAAAATTGTAACTATTAATAAACTACGCAATAACATCCAGATATTTTTAATACAAATATATATAAATCACGCCTATATCTCTGAAGTGACAGGCAGAGGTGAATAGAGACCCACGTTAAGCCAACTATGTTACCCATGTAATGTGGCGAGCCAATTGCCATTTATCGGGCACGAAAAACGCAGTATATTTCTAGGTGGTAAAAGAGGAACGCTGCTGCCCATTCTTGATCACTGTTTTAACTCTTAGTTGCCTTGTACGACAACAGCTGGAATGATTTGGGATGATATTTTTCAACTAAAATAAAATTAAAAAATTATAATCTGAAACTCATCTCAGATGTCCCAAAAAGGGTACTTTGGGGACATAGACGTGATTATTGTATCTGTGTATAATCTTAAATAAACTTTGATTAAATTAAATACAATCGCCACTGAAAATAACTTTTATAAATAAAAAACTTTTTTTGTACAAAGAAATCATGTATTTTATTATTATACATTAACACCTTGTTACACAACATAGCTGTTAATAATTCACTAGGCGGAGGCTGAGTGTTGTAGAACGTTACATGATTGTGACCACTTGTTAAAAAAACAGATATAATTCTCATATAATAATTTATTAATAAAGGTTTGAACACAATGAGGGTCCCGTGAACAAAATCTTCAAACAATACAGAAATAGGCAACTAAAACATCACGTTCTACAACGGAAGCTCTCAAAATGTTACGTTCGTCCTGGACGCACAACATATATTCTTAGTCAATGAAAAACAAAACGTGCGCAGCCTCAATGTTACGTCACAGAACGCCAGTATAGTACCAAAATTAAAAAAGTAAAATTCAAATTAACGTCGAATCACACACAATTATGTTAGGGGTCCGTATCCAAAGATGTGTCAGTAAACCTTTCGCGTCTATGGTGTAAAATAGGCAACTGTCAAATCAACTATATACAAAACAAAAATGAGTGTATCACTTTTGTTGCTGCTGACCAATTTTGTTACAGAATCGTTTAGATTCGCACGTACCTAGTTCCCCAACTCAACATAAGGCTACAGAACCCTATCATAATATTTAAAACAACAAATAAATATGGTCATTACTCATTAGATAAAGAAAGTCACTACATAAAGAGTAATTAAAACACATTTTTTCCGCAACTTGTTTGATACAGCCCTCTGTGGTAAATCAAGTGTCAATTTAAAAGCTCTGTCATGGTAGTAGCGAATAAAAACGCCATTGTGTGTAGTAATCCTAAAATTTGTGGTATCACTAAACGCGTCAATCATTTTAG
Source organism: Cataclysta lemnata (assembly GCA_963931975.1). Classification (NCBI taxonomy): domain Eukaryota; kingdom Metazoa; phylum Arthropoda; class Insecta; order Lepidoptera; family Crambidae; genus Cataclysta; species Cataclysta lemnata. The sequence goes on from OZ008338.1 coordinate 27,353,344, forward strand.
CTGATTTAGGGCTAAAGTTTCATCTCATAGTTACTTGTTCATTTTACGAGCATTGTTCAAGATACCTTACTCCAAAGTCATTGGTCAGAATACATAGCGTCAGGAAACTTATTATTATTATATCACTAGTATTAGAAAGTGATTCAAATGTACAGTCACATCTACACATAGGGATAAATACCTATACAAACTTTACTAGCTAAAAAAGTCTGGTATCTTATAAAGTAAGCAACACATCAATTTACTTTAGTCAACAATAAAACTTTCTCTATATTACTGGTGAATGCACTAGCTTATCTCTGTGTCTAGATGTGTACGTGTGACTGTACCGGTACATAAAGTTTATTCCAGTAAGAAAAGTCCAAAACGTACACAACATTGTCTTACTAACATGTATCATTGTTGAAGCTAGATAAAGTTGTATGAACTTGGAATCTTGGGTTAACATTTAAATAAAAGAATTGTTCATATTTTGAACTTGTCCGATTGAAATAAACAATAGCTACGTCTAAACTGCATCAACGAGTTTTGTACACACAGGGTCACCGTGAGACAGCGGTATCCTATCTGAGATCAGTTGCTTGTAGTCATTACGTAAATTATTTGTTAGTACACTGATTGTCTACAATATAACATTGTTTGTTAGTCGATTGGGTAAACCCTCGCCGCTCGCGCAGCGCTCCAAGCGGATAGCGTGATGAAGTGACATGTGTGCGGGTGGGAAAGCACTATAAGCAGCGCTATAGACTACTAAAGGTCATTTAAAAAAAATCTAATCCAAGCCAAAATACAATATCCTCTCCTCAAAACACCCATAGTTGGTAACCTGCTAATGCAATACGCCTCTAGTGACATTTGCTTTCCATATCAATTTATTCCTACCAAGATAAATTCGTTCGACTGATTCGGATTAAGGCCAGTCTTAGACTAACCCGCAACTAGGCCAAATTCTAAAATAAAACATTACAAGGCAAATCCATATGAGGTAACCGAATCTGCTTGTTACACACATTCTTTTATGTACGAATCGGTGATAATTTAAGTGTTACAAATCTCATAGATATAGATAATACTCCTTCTTATACACAATTTTAAAATTTCATAAAACCTACACACAAATATGAAACGAATGCAACATATGAATGACGGCGATGATGCCATATATACCTACTGCATGTTGTATGTAAAGTTTCGTCGAGACTTACGGTTGGCAACAAAAATAGTCCAGCTTTCAATTTACCGCCATTGCGTATCTATAATCTTTTAATATTTAGCTATGTGTCTATTTACATACTGAAAGAGTTTAAACGCCAACCAACAAATAATCAAAAGCGAGTTTCGTTGGTTGAACATGAATAATGTCGGTAATTTCATCATCTGTATCTACTTTGTCCATATGACAATATTTATTACAGAATAAAGAATAACTAGAGTTCTTTCTTAGTCTGGTATATAAATAGGTGTTACTGTCTCTATAAGCTTAAAGTGAATCAGAATATTCAAAAAACTCCTGTACGCATCATGACACGAATTATCAGAACAATAGGTTTATATTAGTATGATCAATAGAAAGTACTAAATCTCACCACAAAACAATATTTTTGACGCAACAAACAAAGCATTAATCTGTCTCAATACAAAATTAAATAATACACCAGTGTCAAATGATATTGTTTGTTGGTGTATTTGTTATTAAGTCAATTGTCAAAGTAATTGATACAACAGGCTTACATTTGAAGTTATTTCAAGAATTGCCTGTTAGATACTGTTTTAATAAAGACCTACAAAATTCATGTTCCCAGCTCAGATTAGTTGCGTTATAATCAGAAATAAATGTGCGTCGTTCCTTATTGATATAGCCAGTGAAGCACAAAGTCTATTGAGCCAATTTTACAAATTTTGGTAGCTAGGCGTCAGTAAACTTCATATTAAAATGAATAATTGTTGCTCAATCACCTATCGTCGCTGATACACCGCGTAACCAATAGTAGTAAATACCGCGGAGCTAAAAAAAATACGATTTGTAATTTAGCGCGTAAAAATTCTCACAAAATCTCGTCGAAAAAATAAAATTTAAATCTCGAATTTGATCGTGTGACCACTGTTGGTGTTACAGGGTGTTGCAGTATCAACGACGATAGATGATTTAGAAGTCTGATCAAAGTTTAAAAACGCAAAGAGATCGCCAAAATATTCAGTACTACGACAAAACTTTTACATAACACTTGCAGCTGCACTCAGAGACGATAATTAACGCTAATGAGTAAAACTACACTAGTCCCTATTCTTGCCGGGTCTACGGTCTAGATCTAAATGAAATTTTTTGACACTAATGGTGAACGCACACTCATCCGAGCCGAACGCGCCGTAGTCAGCGAGGTCTCCGCACACATATCCGCGCCGAAGGAATTGAAAATACGTTGTTTCCGATGACGTCATCCGAATTCTTCTAGGATTCTGAAGTTGACAGATTCGGACGATTCGACTCCGGTAAGTGTGCGAGGTTTCATATGATTCCATATAAAGATTTCGTTGACTTCGGCGCGTTCGGCTCTGATAAGTGTGCGTATTCGACGTCTGTGAGGGCGGCAGTGGGAGCTACAATGAAAGATGAGCACAGCTAGTTGGTTCACTGTCTGTGCAGCCGGCGCGCCTTGTTGCCTAGGAGCCGCTGGAGCAGGCGGCGGGCGAGGGCCTAGGGCTTCCGTCAGCCGAGCTCCTGCCGCTGCAGGGCCACCGACACCTTGTACAGGCTCTCCATCATGAAGGTCAGGTTCTGGTTCTGCGAGAGCTCGCTCACCGGCCGCGTTATGGCTACCATGTCTGCGTGTAAAGAAAGTACATCAAAATTATGGGTCAACCAAGATTATACGATGAAAGATTACAGAAAGTATACATCAGTATACCCCATTCACTTGGGCTTGAGACAAAATGTAAACAATCTTGATATGTCTCTTTATCTAAGTACGAAATGCACTTAAAAACAACAAACGTGTATTCTAAAATATAACATCAATTATAGACCTAACCGTTAGCTGCTATGAAATATTGGATATTATTACACATTTTTATTTTATAAAAGACACATCAAGATTGTTTACATTTTGTTTCAAGCCCAAAGTGAATGGGGTATAGCTAGGTGACTAATTCTCAGACCTAACAAATACACACGACAAATTTCACAAATTGAGCTCGATAACAAACATAAAAAAGTGTGTGTGAAAGTTGCTTCGTTTCAAATAGCTTTGATGTTACTAGTATCTAAAATCATCTAACTGATGACGAAATCCGTATAAAAATCCGTTGCGTGGAGGAAGAGTTATGTTACCTAAGTCAAATTAAGTGTCTTTGCCTGTATGGATATACAGTCGCAGTAGCCACTTTGTTTTGCTTGTAGTCGTCATGCTAACCTAATTTCTCCCTGCCCTGTTCCCAGCCGATCTGGGGTCGGCGCAGTATATTTCCTCTTTCATTCATATCGGTTCAGACGTCATCAAGCCATCCACTCCTTTTTGATTCACATCACCATTCACACCGGAAAGGTGCTAGTGATGAATGAACGTATAGAAAAGACAGAACGGACCATATACGAGAGACCGATGAACGGAGAGAGTGATTGGAATAACAACATTCCAATCCATACTGCTCAAGGTTTTGGCTAAGGTTTTACCGCCTGCCTGATACCAACCCTTAGCATGACAAGGAAAAAATATATTTGCTTACTAAAAAGGCTAAACGCTGACCAAATTTTGCATTTTGCATTTTACCGAATTATCAAAAGGCGTAGAACAAACGTTCCTGTTTATGATGTTAGCTAACTGTCGAGATCGCGGGTAGGTACTTTAGAATTAACCCTGTAAAGTCTGTACTATCTTACTTGTCTTATTTGGTAAGCAATCTTGGTACAACTTATTAAAAAAATCGCCAAAATTACTATAAATCGTTATAATAGACTGAAACCTATTGAATCTAGTTATCAGTTGATTTTTAATATTGGATTTGTTACCAATTAAGGCAAATTAGATGGTACAGACTATATAAATGTATGTATGTGATATATAAGACAAGTTTGCTCACCCGGATGCGCCTGCGCAAGCCCGCGGCAGTACACGTGCAGCAGGCTCGTGACCTCGTCTTCGGGCAGCTCGCCCCTCTCCAGGATCCGCTCCGCGTTCCGCTCGCGAACAAGAGCTAGGGCCGCGCCCCATCTGAACAATAAACATTGGAAATTTTGAGCCAAACTCTCACAAAGTTATTGGAAAATTTGAGACAAGACAAAATTATTTCTTGCCCCTACCAGGACTCGAACCCGGGACCTCTTGGCCAATAACCAGCGATCTGGCCACTCGACCAAGCCGGCCGTCGCTTAAACTACAAAGAACAGAGAGCCTAGTCAAGTACAACCTATTCGAGGCATAGTATACAAATGTAGGAAACTGACGTATTACAGAGTAGAATACAATTGAGCGACCGTCGCGTCATGTCAGACGTATTAGAAGGAAATTAACAGGGCCCGTAGCCAAGTGGCAATCGTTTTATAACGATAACGTGTCGAAGTTCGTCACGATCGCCCATATCTTTCGTATCCACAGCGTCTTAGCTTGCGCTACCAACATAACTAGGAACTTACGAAGACGATTGTGGTCACGTGATTTCACGACGACTTACGTCAAATCCCATACATTTTGCTTTATCGAACTTCGTTATCTTTGTCGGTATGTTACTTTGTCTAGGCCCCCAGTTGTATTCTATGCTGTCGAATTGATTTGCCACTTGGCAAAGCGAAGTCGTGTTTTGATCTTTATCAACTCACCGCTGCCACTGCAGCAGCACGAGTAGGCGCGCGTCGTCACTAGGCGCGGGCGAATGCTCGGTCCACTCGGCCGCGGAGGCTGTCAGGGCCGCGCGCACCTGCATCACTGGCGCGCTCATCTCCACGCCCTGCAAAACACACCACCTTATATACCGCTCTGCAAAACATACATACATACATACATAAATCACGCTTATATCCCCGAAGGGGTAGGAACAGGTGAACTAGCACCCACGTTTCGCCAAATATGTCAAGTCCCATGTAATAGGTGGCGAGCCTTTTGCCATTTATCGGGCACAAAAGTCGCAGTACATTGCTAGCCTGGGTGGTATAAGAGGAACGCTGCTGCCCATTCCTAATCATATTCAGATTTATTCTTAGTCGCCTTGTACGACACCCACGGGAAAGATTTGGGGTGGTGGGTGGTGACAATTGTATTCTACTCTGCCGTCACCACGCGGCTTAACTCTGCAAAACGCACCACCTTATCTACCCCTTACCCGACTCATTTCTGCCAATATCTTCTATCAGCTCTTCTCAGGCTTAGGTACTGCTGCACTCAGAGACAATCAATTAAATTTAATGAGTAGGTACTTAATGCCAAAAAAATAATGAATCTAGACCATAGACCCGGCAAGAATAGCGGTTTGATTTGAATTGTATTTTTTAATATATTAAGTACTCATTAACGTTAATTGACGTCTCTGAGTGCTGCAGTTACCCTTTTTATCTCCTCTCTAGTGTTCTCTCGCTCTAGGTCCAATGTCAGAAGATGCTTACTAGATAGCTGATATTTGAACGGATACAAAGGCATCGTTGTCATTCCCGTCAACGTGACATCTAAACTTTGCATTCCATCTCCTGATTCTAGATTATGGAAGAAGAATTGACGGCATGACGGTGTTAAAAATATCAGCATCAACCCTAGTTTACAACGCTGCCGACTCAAGGCCACGAAACGTACCCGGCAACCGGATATGGTACTGAACGAGCGGACTGGAAAAAACCACTATGCTTAACCGCCTACTGTGTATGACGTCTATTCAATACGATTTGGTACATTTTCCACCTATTCGAGTGGATAGATAAGAATGTATATTATTTGCTAGCGACCATTCAAGCAAATAATTGCTTCATTCCAATAAATCAGATGGAATAACGTGAAAAGGATAAATGTGCTGAATACATTTCGATGATATTCGTTGTTAAAATATTCTCCCCAACTTTTCCTTCGATGAAAACTTTATCACGATTTAACAAGGTAACGTTAAGGTTTCCATTAGGTTGCTAACTGTGATATTTTACGATAAGTGATAAACCAAAAAAGTACTTACTTATTTTATAAGTATTCGAAAAAGCTTTAAACTGATATAATTATGTTGCTTATGTAGATGTTTTAGCCTTTTTTATATCAAAGTCTTTTAAATCGGGTCATAATTTGTAGTTTTTAAAGTTAGAAAACTAGGAGTTTTCCATTCTACAAATATCACATTTTTTCAACAAATCTTTCTCAGTGTAAGCTTTGTAACATATAAAACTGTATACCTACTATTCCCTGTGTATTTCTTTTTGAACTAGTTGATGTACAATAATAGTAGATTTTATACGGGCGGTAAAACAAAGAACGTCTCTGATCGCTAAGTAAGATAATAGTTTTATGTCACCCCCTGACCAGGCAGTGGTTTTCCTTACGCTTAGCGGGCGGAAAAGTAAACATAAAGATATATTATATTCTACAGTTAAGAATCAAGTGTTACGATACCCTGTTGTCGAGCGCCGCGTGATACACAGCGACCACCATCTTGTTGTTTGTCTCCAGCAGGAGAAGCAGCTGGAAGATCAACTTGTAGAGGCATCTCGCCGTCTCCTCGGCGCCGCCGCTGCCGCCCGCGCCGCGGCTCATCTCCAGCGTCTGTCGGGAGAACAACCTCTTTTGAATGTTCTGTGAGAACGATGGTTTTGTAGATAGATGCAAATCCGTCTGCCGTCACCGTTTTCGTGCCCGATAAATGGTAATGGGCTCTCCATCTATTACATGGGACCTAACAAAATTGGCAAAAGGTGGGAGGGTGATTCACCTCTGCCTAACCCTTCGGGAATATAGACGTGATTTATGTATGTCGTCACCATGCCGGCTCAATAAATGTTATAAAAATGTTACACAAAAAAAATAAGGTCAGAATAATGTCGAAAAATTATTGCCCTGGTAACTTACGGCGGGTCCTAATATTCTTTCTACAGTTAAAAATAAGCTTACTAACTTTAAATTTTTTGAACCTTAACCTGCTTTGGATGTAGAAATTCTACATTGCAGGGTACAACGGATACTCTGTTGCCCTACAACGTTAACTTGAATGGTTAGAGAAATTGTTGGCCGAGTATATGTCCGGATTGCGGAGGGTTCATTTCCGCTTTCCGCCAGTTTTGCTGATTTTCTTTCTTTTTTTTGTGCGCACCTAGCACTGGCCTCGGCAACGTCGATTCCATTCGCGTCGGCGACATTGCACTAAATATGAAAGTGGCACGTGACGTGTGACAGATATTCTGCGATTGACAGTACAATTATATAGGCACTCCTGTATTACCCCTTAATTACCTACTGGTGCGGACAGTGCCTAAACAGTTTGAATTAATAAAAACGGCTCTTTCAATTAGGAATCTCGCGGCACAAAGCTTTATTACTTTTATTCAAATCACAGGGCACGTGGCGAGTGTGCAGATGCCCTAGGCTTAGGGTAGTCACTCTAGATAATAACCTGACAGCTGTGGGGTGACCCACCCCTCAGCATCCACTGCATTTGTCGAAATGTGGGCTGTCAGATCAGGTTTTATAATAAACCATCATTGCCATCTCAAGGTCGGTTTATATCTACAAACATTGACGGTGCCAGACCGAAAAGATGGATGGATTAAATTGTGTAAAGGCGGATATGATAGCGAGAGTGGATGAGAAGTTAGTGAAGGATAGAGAGGAGTGGAAGAAGAAAACATGTTGGGCCGACCCCCCAGGGATAAGGGCAGGAAGAAGAAGAAGAATTGACGGTGCCAGACGCGTGCCGTGGCAGACAAAATAATATTCCTCTATCCAGTATTTATTAATGTATTTATATCTATAAAGCGGCCGCACAGAGGCCGACAGACACAGGCCGTGTAGTATAGTAGCCCGGCCAGTATTCGCGGAAAGAATATTTTGCCTGCGCGGCTCATTTCTGTACGTGTCTGTGGCTACCTGCCGGGCAGTGTCAATAGAGTATCGACACCGTACGTGTTTTATTATTACATACACGTGTTTTATTTTAGTTTTTTTGCTATAGATAACGAACCGTTTATTTTAGTTTTTTGCTATAGATAACGAAACTCTAAAAGAAGTTGGTAGAAATGAGTCGATGTCTGACCCGACACACTTCTGGCACGCTGTGTGGTGTCTATAAATGTCTACCACGCCACTTGTCTGTCACGCACTGTGTCTGTAGATATAAACGGACCTTCAATAGGTACCCCTAGTGAGTCGGGCGACTATACCTATGTTCCTCTGAGCGTTTTAAGCCCATGAATGATTTAGGGCATTATAATAAACCTTTATGAATGTATTCTCAAAACGTTCTCATATTTTTTAACATGTTTATTAGTAAACAAACTCCCTTTATGAAGCAAGTTATTTTTTTATAAGTGGCGGCAGCTCGCAAGGCTCGTCCATCCAGATCTAGTCCGATAAGTAATTGGATACGTCTATCCCTATTAAATCCGCAACCAAAAGTGGTTTTCATTACTTAGTACATACATCTGTTGTCTTGGCGTGTCTTTAAAAGAAATAATAAATCAGTGGCTACATTTTATATGTTTCATCATTTCAAATCCCTTTGACCCGTTTTCTAATAATCTTTTTGGATTTTAAAACTCGGTATTAATTTGCGATATGAAAATTAAGAGGTGTTCTCTTTTCAATTTGCCTACCTGAGATGTAGATACATTAAAATATAATTTTTAAGAAAATTTTCGCAGACCATTATAAATTTGCAAATTACTAAAAAATCTATAGTTATTAAATCTGTTACCGTTCTATTCCAAGTGGATCTCGGACACCGCCGAATTTCGGGTTAGTTACTTACTAGATCATAAAGGCGCTCTTTACAAAAGTAAAACATAAAACACATAACATTACAATTAATGCTACGTTTGCCCCCAATCTTGTTTTTGATATACCCACCGTACAAAGAGGATTGCGACTCAATAATATGCCCATTCATCAACATTATGGCAAATTAAAAGGGGAAACATAAAGAGATACACAAAGCTATACAAAGATGTGCGGGGGTCCGCGAGTCTGAATGACATTGGGTCCGGTCAAAATAATCTTTTGGCTCCGACACTTGAATCGAAATAAAACAATCTTTCATCTCATAATACTCGTATTAGGGTCCGGCCGTTTCATCCGTTCCCGTTTCCACCCGAAACGGTGCATTTGTGCACCCACGGATGAGAATCCAAATTTTTATGAATAATATTGAAAATTTGTAATACTTCTGTTCAAATTATAATAGATTAGAGACAGTTATATAATCTATAATCATTCTGTTTACAATTAAAAAATAAAGTGGTGTTATTACGATGAACACTTATTACCTATGTTATTAAGGTGATTGGTAAATGTAAATTCACTTAAAATTGTAGTTCAGATATCGCAGGCAGACCTGACACATGACAGATTTTGCAGACAAATAACCAAGTTCTGGCACGTGTATCATGTATTTGCTGTACATGATAAGTATGACATTAGTTCTTAAAAGATTGACGTACCCACTTAACCACAGAAAAAATCAGTAGTCCGACATAACCTAATGGTGTGTATAAAGGACATAATATTGCGAAGGGTCACAAGATCCTGGTTTTGCCAGACCTCTTTGTCTACGAAGTTTATTAACTTTACTCCAACACCTTAAGGTAAAATGATCGGTACGAGGCAGAGGGCGAACGTCGCTGTAGAGCTTGTCTAGACAAGTGCCTCAATAAACAGAATATAATGCAAAATTGTACTCTGCTTTGTATTATTAAGTACAGGGAATATACAATATCTAACGTCTAGACGAGCCGCTTCAGTCGTTAATTAAAAAGGGATAAGTGCTGGAGTGATACTTTGAAGCCATCAGATTTCATATTTACATGGCGGTGCGGGATTCTTTTTTAAGTTACTGGAATTTAAATAAGAAAGATCACATAATATTTTTATGAGAAAGAAAATAATAACCTAACATAGACTTGAAGGATGGGATGTTAAGATTTTATATGATTGATACAATAATTCTGATTACCTATATTATCAAATAAAAAGATTCTAATTGAGAATGTTGATTATGTGTAACTTACAGACGCCACGCTAATCTAGTAAAAAGCATTCCAAAAATCAATTGCCTACTAATAATCAATAGGTAGGATACGTTTATTTTCAACGAGCAGAAAAATCATAATGATTAGGATAAATCTCGTTTATTTTTCTTGCTATCCGATGTCCAATTAGTTCCACCACTAATTAGTATCGCATATAATATAAACAACAAAACAGTCAATTGAATGGAACAGGAACTTTTTTCTTCACCCCATCAAACGATATTGAATCACATTTTTCGAGAACGCTAATTGATATTAAGTATCAATTAATTAATGCACGATTAGTATTATTACGTTAATGAATTGTAATTGGAAGGTGAATTAGCAACCATGTCAAAAATGTTCAATATGAAAGCCTGGATTTAAAGCGCCCGACAGTATTTAATCAAAAATTTGAAATTAAGTACTAATTAGTTTTCGTGTTGTATTGTGCAGTGGGTGTATATTACTGGGTCTTTGTGGTTCGGTAAGTTTACTAACGTTTTGGTTGGTCGAGTGGTATATAGAATCAGCTACCCGTATTACGGAGGACGCGGGTTCGATTCCCACACCAAGGTAATAATTTTTCTGATTTCATTTTATTTTAAAAAACGGTGGTAAATTTCTTATTGGAGTGTTGTCATTGTGTAATTCAATAACAAGCAGGTTACACTGGTTCGTTTTTTAATACTCGTATTATTTTTCCTCAAACACGTGTCAGTGTTGAATGTATTTGGGTCATAGTTGGAGACGAACGAGGAAGGGATTTGGTATTGTTAAGACGTATCTCCACGTGGAAATGCGCGTTACTTTCGTTCGACCCACATCCCGGCGAGCGGATCAACAACTAGGTCAGCGAGTTGCATCGCGAGCAGCCGACTAACGCTTCAAGGGAACAATGATAATAAATATCACAAAGAAAATAAAGTAAGAAAATTTTCGAAAAAATAATGTGGGATTGTGAAGTTTTATCATTAGATAAATTTCGGCAAGTCAACTATTGTCCGAGTGGTATAGGCATCTGTCCGGATCGTTGAGGACGCAGGTTTGGTTCCCGCATCATGACAAACTGCCGCACTCAGAGACGTCAATTAACGTTAATGTGTCCGACATAGTGTCAAAAAAATTGACAATTAAAAATGTGTCGCCATTCTTGGCTAGTCTAAATGAATTTTTTTGACATTAAGTAGGAAGTACTTATTTAAGTTAATTGACGTCTCTGAGTGCGGCAGAAAGTGGTGTTGTATTTGGAGAGCGGGCGTTGAGTGGGCCAGCGGCGGGTCGATAATGCACAGTACTTTGACCCGCTCATGTGCGAGACATGCTATTAGCCGAGATGGCAAATCAAACGTAGCGTACGTTTGATTTGTTGTTTGTCTTATATAAACATCATTTATGTAGGTATAAATAAATGTGTGTATTATGTTGTCATTTATAATAATGACAAAAACACAACACCAAATAAACATTGAAGTTAAACAATGATTGTGAATAAACGGGATTTACCACGTACCTGGATTTTGTTATGATTCCGATATTTCGTCATCCGTGACCATGGCGCATGTAACTGTGCCGAAATATCGGAATCATAACAAAATCCAGGTACGTGGTATAAATCCCGTTAATTCACAATTTAAAGATGAAAGTGACCGCGTAATCTTAAAACAATATATTAATCAATGATTTCTACAAATTTGAAATTTTTCAAAATTATGTCTGCACAACTAGAACCTTGGAAAGTTCTGAAGAAGTAGACCTTTCTGATAACCAGAGTGGTTTAGGAATCTGACAATTTTCTCTATTTTTTATAACGACATTATATTATATGTAATGTAAAACAAACAAACAACGAATTATTCATCACAATTAAGCGTGTTCAAGTTAATTTTATCAGACACTTGACTAAACTTCCCCAAGTCCGCAAGCTTGTCTTCCGATATCACGATAGATAATATGTGGGACTAGGGTTGGCACGCATCATTCTAAAAAACAAAACAAAACAAAAATTTCGAATACTTAAATCTTATTTATTATGTAGATTCTTTTAGGACATCAATGAAGAAAAAGAGGATTTTATTTACTTATTTTTTTATCAATATTTTATCACAAGATAATAATAAAAAAATCTGTTGTAAACAGTTTTTTCGTATGCTTGTTCTTTAGTCGTATATCATCAGCATTATTTTAATAACATGTACCTACAAATGCATGACGCCTCTGACAACATTTTTCTACACCTCACACCCCTGAAATAACCTTATTTAGTCGCTTATTCGCTCACAAGATCCAATGTGACAGGTATGCGTAGACTTGCGAACTCAAAATCTCGAATGTTAATATGTGTATATAATTATTCAAGCTCGACTTTCAAGATTCAAACAATTCACGTGGAATTGATCTTAATCAAAACACGTTGTCCTTATCGGCATTTCGGATGAGTAGAATAATAGTGATGATGACACTCACACAGAAAAACTGAAATAATTATTTATACTTAATAATAATTTAGGATAAGGAGGTTCGATAAAAATCACTTGTTCTCAGATTATATATGTGATTGATATTTATTTTATACAAATAAAAATACAAAATTTAGCAATCCGCTATATTTGGTCAAACACCGCGTGACGTCTATTTTTTTCACATTTTAATTGTCAATCAAAATCACTACACTATGCATATAAAATGTCATGTTTTACGCTATAGTGACGTCACGCAAACGCCATTGCTGTTTTGGCGGAAATTTTATTAGGCATTATCCAAAACATGTTTTTTTCTATGAAATATCTAATTTATTTTGGTTAAAGAAAAGTAGACATATAAGGTAGGTGTATATATGTTTTCAAAATTAATCATATTGAACGGTAATGAACGGATAGCGTCAAAAATAGTTTAACGGAGCAAGACGCGCGGCCGCGAAAGCTGCGGCCGGGTTCCATCCGAGTGAATTGCATTGATTACTCGCCGAGCACCGAGGCACCTTTCGATCGATACAGCAGTCTGCATCTAGGGCTCAGCCCGGGCCGCAGGGCCTAGCCGAGTGGCGTAGTGTTTTCACTGTAACAACCCCCGAATACAGAAACGCTACACAAATTTTGAGCACCGCTTAAAAAGTTAAGTGGACAATCCTGTCAGAATTTGTACGGAAAAACGACAATTTTGACAATACCCACTTAAATTTTAAGCAGGACTCAAACTTTGAGGAGCGTTTCTGTTTATCGGGGGTTAGTCAGTTTCATACATTTTATTTTTTACTCGTTTGATAATATTGGCCACTTGGGTAGGAGGGCTTGTCTGTAAGAATGAGGAAAAATATATGTTTACCCTATGTGTTTTGTTGGGGGGTGTTCACCGCCTACGCATACTCGCATCCACTTAATCCGCCATCCCTAACGCTTTTAACGTGAAACTGTTGGTAAATCTGCGTTTAAGTTATGGTACTTTTGATGTTCCATAAATATGTTTCAATTGATTTATACACTGACTGGTAAGTACACACACTGACTGTTTAGTTAATCAATATTTTTTGTTTTATAAATCCGTTTTAATTGATTTCTGGACTGATCATTAAGTACGGTTTCTATAGCGATATTCATTACAATATTCGCATTGTTAAGTTTTGAAACGTATCCTAAATCTTAAAATAGATTTACCTAAATATATGATCATCATTATTACCAGCCCTTTAATGTTCCCGCTGCTGGGGCATAGGTCTATCCGTTTGCAGGCCGAGCAGGCCGAACCATGCCAACCAAATCGTAACCATGGCAACGGGATAATTTTTAAGGCATAACAAAGTATGCCGCCGGCTCAGATAATCTTCTATAGTAAATGTATATAAAAATGAATTGCTGCGCGTTTGTCTCGCTAAAACTCAAAACCGGCTGGGCCGATTTAGCTCATTTTGGTTTTGAAATGATTGTCTTGGCCCAGGCAAGGCAGGAAAGGTGAGAAAGTATGGAAATATTGCGAGGAAAATAGTAAAAACAACAATTTAATTTTCCCATATAAACTACTTTCCTGTCAAAAAATTGACGTAACCATGGCAACGCAATTATGACTAAGGGATAATTTATATGGCATAACAACGTATGCCGGGTCAGCTAGTAAATAATAAATATGAATACAGTCACACTTTTTCTTCTCGTAATTTTCCTTACCACCTACCGTCCGAGCATACCTTAAGACCTAAAATAAAATGGCCCTTTTTCCTCCAAAAATCCAATAGGCACAAGTGTTGTGTGTATTTTTATTTAAGTATTGCGAATCAACAAATAAAATAACTTGCACCTGAAAACATCTCAGGAACACAAAAACCAAATCTTTGTAAACTCTGAACGCCGGGAGTGTAACAATTCATTACACACTACAATTATGACTTACTTATGTTTTTTTTTTAATTGGGACCGGATCACGAGACACCTCTAGAACCTTTAAGCATATGATCGTAAGGAACGTTTTAAATTTTGCGTTCTCGCGACGAATCAATCGCCCGTTTCACGCATTCAAATGTCGGCTGTCCAAGTACCCGTCTATCTGTAGGTACTTGCATATTCTGCGTCATATGTTCCCCTATAGGCACCTACCTATAACACACCTGACCGTCGCCGACCGCCACTGCACGCTAAGGGCCGTAGGCTGCGGGGGCGTCTGCGGTAAAAGTCCCCTGCACTTCGCGATTGATTCACGTGTAGCCGCTATCATTCTCTAATCCGTGATCAAAGAAGGTTCTACTTTTGCAGTGTATTGTAGTTTTAAAATTGAAAATGTGCATTGTTTATATTTTGTTGATTAAGTGTGTAGGCGCTATCGTTTTCTAAACCGTGGTCGTACGATACTGGTGCAAAATCAGTCAGGTGTGCTTTCTAGCGTTCAAAGAAGGTTCTAGTGCAGTGTCTGTAAGATTGAAAATGTGCATTGTTTATGTTTTGCTGACCGGCTTAGCTGCTACAGCGTGGCGTCCCAAGGACGCAACTGTGAGAGGATTCATCAACACTGAACCAACATGGTTCCGTGGTGGGAGATTTCACCTAAGCTCCGTGGATCCCGAAATAGTGTCATAGCAACGACCTGTTCACTATCAAACTGGTAAGGTATTCGCACGAAATATCTCTATCTATCCTACTAATATTATAAAGCTGAAGAGTTGTTTGTATGGTTAAACGCGCTAATCTCACAACTGGCTCAAATTTGAAAAAATTGTTTTGTAATGGATGGTCCATTTATCGAGGAAGGCTATAAGGCTATATAATAACCGATATTAACGCGAAGCCGCGGGCTTGCACTAGTTCAATAATAAAATGTACCTACAACAAATTAACAGAAGGCAATATTAATACTATTCGATTTTTTAAAATTTTAGCATTATATAAATGTTAGAAAAATTTGTACAAAATTTTGGTGGTTAGAAAACCAACCCGCCTCAAGATCATAATTTTTCTAAATTCTTTTTCTACCACCAAAATCTTTGTAGGCAATATTAATATTAGATATTTTAGATCGTCGCCCTGAATGATCAGATATTTGTAATACTGATTTAATTAATTTTAACTATTTGGAATTATCCACGAACCGAAGACGGGACCGCCGCCTTCTAATTAAATAGATGCCGATAAATCCAATTCTATTCGTCTTACTATATAGAGTATAAAGATTTGTTTTCCTTCTGTTGTTAGTTTATATCTTGTGGTTTATCTTGGTTGGTTTATCAAATATAATAATATGAGCGATCTTAATTCAGGCTTGAATTTATCTATTAGTTTAAATAAAATGCATACGGTTAATTCTTTGTCGCATCATGAGTTTATTACCGTCTATTAAGTCAAAAAAAGACACCGAAGATAATGAGCAATTGTACTGTTATGTTCATCTAGTATTACTTATTATGAAAAATATGTTCGCTGGGCGTCAATTTATCATCCATTAATATGGAGTAGAGCAGGAAAAGGCCAATAACTGATATGATCCAAACTTATGAAAACGTATACTTTTAATTTAATTCGAGCTTATTTCGCCAGGTCTGCCACCTTAGCCAAGTGGCCAATCTATCGAAAGCATAGAATAGAAAATGTATAATATAAAACTGCCTTATTACAGAGAAATCAATACGTCAGTATCATACTTTTGTTTTCTATGCGTTCGAATAGATAAGCCACTTGGCTAACCCTCTGATTAAGTTTCGCCTGAAGAGATTGGCGATTAATTATTTATTATAAATAGGAAAGCATTGCTTGGATAGTTAAAAATTAAGTTAGGTTTATTTCGTTAATTTAGGTAGGTATATATGTAAATAGAACAATAGTTTAGAATTTCTTTTGCCATCATCAATATTGCTCTTTGTTTGAAAAAAAAAAGACATAAATATATAAAGATCTTGGTGGTTAGAAAAAGAATTTCGAAAAATTATGATCTTGGGGCGGAAATCTTGAGCCGGACCGCTCGGCCACCCAAGACACTGAAGGCACCTGCCCGGATAGCAGCGGACGCGGGTTCGATTCCCGCCTCAAGATCATAATTTTATCGAAATTCTTTTTCTAACCACCAAAATCTTTGTACTAATTTTTCTAACATTTATATAATGTTAAAATTAAAATCGAATAGTACATAAATATATTTTTGTTTTTCTTGGCACTACTGAAATATCATATTTTGTCCTTTACGACAAATGAAATTTCCGGTGTCGATATTTCGCTCGGCAGCAGAGGGGTGTTTGATACATATTTCTTGTTAACAAAGGCGTTGTATGCCCATTGTTATGACCAGGTATTGATTTGTCACACAGACAGACAATGTCAAGGCAATACTCTGATAAGGTCAACAGGTATTACCTACATTACGATCGCCTTTTGTGATAAAAAAACATTTGTTTGCAATTGTTTTTCAACTAAGCATTTATTTATTTTTATCTTAATTGCTCAATAACAATTTATACCTGGGACAAAAAGTCCAGCTTGGCAAGTCCAACTTCCAAGAAGAGGTCAATCGACGGATCCAACTCGGCTGGGCAGCGTTCGGGAAGCTACGCGGCATATTCTCGGCCCCTCTACCGCAGTGTTTAAAGACAAAGGTCTTCAATGCGTGTGTGTTGCCAGTGATGACTTACGGCACCGAAACGTGGCCGCTTACAATGGGCCTTATAAGAAGACTCAAAGTCACTCAAAGGGCAATGGAGAGGGCTATGCTCGGTGTTTCCCTGCGTGATCATATCAGAAATGATGAGATCCGCAGGAGAACTAAGGTCACCGACATAGCCCGAAGAATTGCGGACCTTAAGTGGCAGTGGACAGGGCACATTGCGAGGAGGACTGACGGCCGTTGGGGCGGAAAGGTCCGAGAATGGCGTTGGTACAGGCCCCCCACGAGGTGGACCGGCGATCTGGTGAAGGTCGCGGGAAGCTGTTGGATGCGGGCAGCCCAGGACCGACCGGTTTGGAGATACGCGGGGGAGGCCTACGCCCAACAGTGGGCGTCTCTCGGCTGAATGATGAATTTATACAATTGGCGGACTCAGGTAATGCTAAAGGCTTTGTGTCGTAGTTAACCACAAAAAAATTATATATTTTTTGGCGCAATGAGAGAAAAATAGGACTAAGTACCTATACCAAAGAAAATTTATTGAAATTACCCCAAAAAAGTAAAATTAACTAATGTAGCATACATATTACATAATAATATTTTTAATATAAATGATGTCAGTTTAACTTTAGTAAAGGGATTTAAAAAAAAGCATGAGCCAAACATTTCATTTTGATATGTACTCAGAAGAATACTGACACTTCAGTAGCTTGCAACAATAACTACTTGTGCAAATAACAATTGTTACTGCGAAAGCTCTATCGTTGCTTGTAGAATTTCTGAAGATATCGCTCACGCACGGAAACTCACGCCTTGGTTGGCCGAGAGGCCGCCCGGATTGCGGAAGACGCGGGTTCGATTCCCGCAACAAGACTATAATTTTTCGAAATTTTCTGACCTATTTTTCTTTGTACATATTTCTTAAGTTATAATGGTGAAATTATACGGAGAAATCAACGAATTCCGCTTTTAATATTGGTAAAAGTGTCATCGTATTATGTTACGCTGACAATTTCTTTACTATAAAAATCTATTTAATTTACATGATTATTAAATTACACTATTAAATAACTATGAATACTACTGACAATCACAAGAGAACTAATCTAAGCTACGGAAGGTTTTGAAGTGTAGATAGATAGATTCCTTAAATGTTGACATTTTATAAACCGCATTTTATCCTAATAAGCCGACATCCTAAAGAGTAATTTTGAGCCCATGGAGACAGGGAGAATTCGAGAAAATTTTTGTTTCATAAATATAAAACCAGGCCTTTGCCCAGCAGTGGGATCTAATTGGCTAATAAATAAAAAAATAAAAAATATAAAACAATGTTATAAGATTCTTCTTAGAATAATTTCGTCATTATTTAGTTATCTCCATTTTGACATTTTATTTGCCAATCCAATTCACTAGTTTAATATAGAAACTGGCCTTTTTACGGAATAGTGACGTCATATAGACGCAATAGCTTTGGGCGGAAATTTTAAATTGCATTATTCAAAACATGTTTTTTCTATCAAAATCGAAAGTTTTTACAAAACTGTAATTTATTTTGGGTACAGTAGAAATGTAAGAAAACATGGTGTAGTTTTTCAAAATTAGTCATCATGCCTATTACCACATAAAGCCGGGGTTTATTGGTTTTTTTAATGACACAGATTATTATATTACTTATTTAGTATGGAAATGTCAAATGTTAAAGTGAAAATAATTGTGTTTCCATAGATTTTCTAATATCAAACTTTCTTTTACCTTTAACAAAATACGCAACTCTACAAAAACAAGTCAAGGCACTAAGCGTCACCAGAGATTTCATTTCAGACACCAATATCAGACAGATTATCTTTACAATTACATAAAATAATAAAATATGGAATTGACAACATTTCAAAAATGACAACCCCCAAAATACCGTTTCTTTATTTTCCAATCCTGACTTCAAAAATATTTTTTTAATTTTTTTTTAATACTTAATTACATGCAAAAAAATTTAAAAAAACATTCAATGACACAGCCACGGATTTATGAATTAAAACGTTTGCCTTCCAAGATAAGATAACAAAAAAGTAATCATAGACAAGATAACAGACGTCAGCCAGAAATCTTCTTCTTCTTCTTATAATGGCATTTCGGCTAGTCATAAATCAAATCCAATGTCATTAATTGTCATCGTCGAAATTAACATTACTATAGTAGCAATAAATTTAAATCCTTCATAAACTTTAATTTAAAACGTATTTTACTTTGAAATTGATTTCAAACATTTCAAATAAAATGTTTCGGAAACGAGAGTTTGTCAATTTTGACAAGTTATCTTTTTTAGTTTCTTCGGTAGTTTCTTCCCGCTCGCTCACTCGGTTATTTCATGTTTTGGCGCGCGGCGGCGTTGGCGTCGGCGTCGCGCGAGTCTTAGCAAGTATTTTTTAAATGGAAGGTAAAGAAAGATGAAGCAAAGGGATTTAGGAGTTAAGGAATGCCCTTAATGTTTATACAATCAAAATAAAGGTATGTTGAAAAAATTAAAGGTCGTCAAACAACATTACACAATTTTGTAATGTTATCAAGATAGGTAGTAACGGGCTCGTAACATTCAGAACTAATCTGTTTAAATGGCGCTAGAGTTGCTTTTATATCGATAAGGCTTTAATTTTATATAGTCTTAAGAGATATCACGTCGTGCCAAATTATGTAGATATATTACACAATTTTTTTAAGACGATAAACTATAATTTAATCTCCTTCTGATAAATTGATCATCTGAGTCTGTCTGAGAATGCTGAATTTGATTTTGATTCTCAAATTATATTAAATTCGATGTCCCAATATATTTTTGTAAATAATCTGTCACCATTCTTATACCCCAGCTTATATAATACCATACTTCTTCTACTTCATCTTCCTGCCCTGTTCCCAGTCTATCTACGGTCGGCGCAGTATGTTTCCTCCATTGATATAAGTTAGACGTCATAAAGCCATCCATTCCCATTTAATTCAGATCATCCATCACACCGGATAGGTGCTAGGTAGAAAGGACCATATCGAGTGACCTATGAATGAAGAGAGTGATTACAACATTCCAATTTATACTGCTAAAAGTTTTGGCTCAGGTTTTACAGCCGGCCGTCTGCCTGACACCAAGCCTCTTTGGGTATCTCTTGGCTGAAAAAATACTGGCATCGTATTATTTACAATGGAAATAAAAACAATAACATTTTTCGGGCGCGTTACCATGGCAACATGGCATGATCATTGAAACGAGTCTGCGCATGCGGAGGAACAAAATGAAAAGAGACAAAATAGAATCGTACGGTTCATGACGCACGCGTATTGCATAAAATTTTAATCTATTGATCGTTAGATATGGGCGTGGTCACATGTTACAAAACTTACACGTGTCGAATATTCTCGCGGCGTAGATAGGTACTTATGTATGTACCATATTTATTGTTTTAATTCTTCCTTTTTACATACATACATACATACATACATACATAAATCTACGCCCTTAGTCGCCTTGTACGACGACACCCACGGGAGAGATGGGGGTGGTGACAATTGTATTCTGCTCTGCCGTCACCACGCCGCTTCTCCCTTTTAAAGGAAGGAAAAGGGATATAGCCCATACAGCCATGTCTTTAGTTTTATTTTTATGAATTTCCATTCAAATATGGGTGTCACACATTTTAACGCATCTAGGGAGAGCTTGGCACGAATAGAGTAGTAACAGGTTATTGATGGCAACTGATGAGGTAGTGAAGACCAGTATAAAATGCTTAACGTTAAAACACATCACAACACTTATTATCAATGATTCTGCATAATTGCACATCAACACGGATGCTTGTGCATCAAAATAACACCACTTTCACTGCCCAAAATCCACCCTGAAACAATTTTTGAATTATTCAAATATAAAATCTGACTGACATCATTGAAAGCGCGCCAAACACCCCATGGCTTCTTTAATGTATTAGGTACGTTTTGCGTGAATAGAATATTTAAATAAAATAATATTAAAATGAAAATGTTGCTGCTGACTATACAGCAGGTAGGGTGGCAACAATACGGTGGAACTGGGCGTGGCTCGGTCTCTCCGTGTGTGTGTGAGGTGGGCGGAGTCAGCTGTTTTACCTGGCAGTTAGCTCCATGACCATATATGGTAATGCGCGCAAACCGGCGCCAAAGTATTGACCTGTATGTGCTCACTTATCACGTGCAATAACATGTTCCTTAATTTTTACATCATATACCTAAGGGTGTTCTTTAAGGGTGGGAACCATATTGACAGCTGCTTGGTTGTCGATATCGAGTCGTCTCCTTAGCATTCTGTATACAAATAATTATGCAATCATATTTTGTCACTACGATTAAAATATCGTTATTAGGCACGATATACAACACGTAAATTAAGCGATTAAAAGATAACCGTCGGTTTTTGACATTTTACCGTATCGAAGAACTGTCAAAAACTTACGGTTATCTTTTAATCGCTTAATTTACGTGTTGGTGAACTCGGGCCTTAGAAATGCATGTATCAGGTAAGCATGTCGGCTGTAATGAAAAATACATTTCAACTTAAATAACACTATTTTCATTAATAGTTTCAAGTGCCAAAGGCTATCTAGCATTATTATAACGGCCTGTTTCACAATCGACAAGTAAGTTCGAAGTAGCTTACTTCGCAGGTCATTTGACAGTTGTAATATGAAATATATGTCAATTGAACTGCAAAGTAAGCTACTTCGGACTTACCTGTCGATTGTGAAACAGGCCTTAAGTCTAATAAATAGGTACCTACAGGTAGTTCATCTCTACGGAAACGAAATTTCAATTAGGTATAACTATTTTGAAGTCTCTTCACTCTTCTATTGTAAAATATAATAAATGTAAAGGAATGTGAAATTAATACCAAAACAAAAGTTTAGTGCGGTGGTAGTTACTTAGTCTTCATAAATATGTAGGTGTGAAAGTACATATACCAATTATGTATCGACATCACTTTTCTATTATTAATGAGTAATTTTTAAACTACTATTAATTACATGATTTATTTGCTGATTGCACCTTGAAGTTTAAACTTTATTAGGGTTGTCTGTATTTAAAGTTTAAAAAAAAGTTATTTGAAAAGAAATAACGATAGTTCTATTACAAATTACCTGCTCAGTTGATATTATTAATTAGTTATACGTAATCCGATATATTATAAAACTATTTAATTATAAACTTAGAACACTTCTATAAATATTAAATTCGCCATTACCTGCGGACAGTTCTAGTGGTAGCTCACGGTTATCGATTAAGGTTCGCCAGACATTAAAAGGTTACGGTACACTGGGATACTACGATAATCTTAAGTTATGGTTATAGTACTTGTAATATAATGCATTGAATGACACTAATAAATTATTATACTTATACAAATACTTACTTTGGGCTAGATGATAGGTGTGAGTGTAAAAATATTTATTATATTATTATTATTTAAAAAAAATAGGTATTAGATTAGGCTAATAATTACTAGTTCTGCTGTAGACTTTGACAAGATACTCGAGGCCCTTTTAAGAAAGGACATATTTGATTATTGTGTTTATATTCTATATTGTTTATTCTATATTGTCTATATTGAAGCAAAATGTGTATTTGTTGACATTTTGGTTCAATATTCATTGGTGACCACAAATGAGTTTTATTATTACGTCACGACTATAATATCGTGTTAACCGACAATTCATAAATACATCAACATCAAGTAGGTAGGTACTTACAATATACCAATAAGCCAATCGATCAGCAGTATTCTGATTTGAATTAGAATCAGATCAATCGGACAATACAACATCTCGGACGGTCGGTACGCCAGTAGTGCAGTAACAAAATCCTAACCAATTCTATCTGTTTACGGAGCACTGTGTTCGTTAAAAATGTTCGAAATGTAGTTGAGCTACAGTCTGGTGATTTACGTCCGTATACATATTAACATGCATCAGAATTGCCACTTCTCTCCAAAATAGAGATAATGTTGATGTGCTTGTCCGTATGCGCGTACGCTGCCTAACGGTCGATCGTGCTAGAGCACCTTTAGACGGTCCACCCGGCTAGCATGTAGCAAAAATTCATTGTTTTCGACAGTTCAAAGCGATAAATGGATTTATCATTATCGTGTTTCGGTGGTCATGCATGCTAGCCGGGCTGGAGGTTTAACCAATCAATTCAAACGAATAGAATGTTTCTTTTTTTCATGTTTCTTTTTTAATCTGTGACACGTTAGACCGACACACATTTACACATTTACACATATACATAAATCACGCCTATATCCCCTATGGGGTAGGCAGAGGCGAATAAACCCCCACTTATAGCCACTTTAGCTAGGTCCCATGTAATAGATGGCGAGCCAATTGCCATCTATCGGGCACATCATACATACACACATACATAAATCACGCCCATATCCCCGAAGGGGTAGGCAGAGGTGAATTCTCACCCGCGTTTCGCCAATTATGTTAAGTCCCATGTAATAGGTGGCGAGCCTATTGCCATTTATCGGGCACAAAAGTCGCAGTACATTGTCAGGACGGTAGTATAAGAGGAACGCTGCTGCCCATTCCTCATCACTGATTTATCCTTAGTCGCCTTGTACGACACCCACGGGAGAGATTTGGGATGGTGACAATTGTATTCTACTCTGTCGTCACCACACGGCTAACGGTAGTCGGGCACATCAATCGCAGTATATTGCTAGATGGTACAAGAGGAATGCTGTTGCCCATTACTCATTGCTGTCTTTACCCTTAGTCGCCTTGTGCGACACCCACGGGAGAGACGGGGGTGGGAGAATTTAAACTAAAAACAAAACATACCTCGAGTGCATGCTCCCGCCTGTCGAAGTACGTCTCTAAATGCTCGGTGATCTCCAGGGCGGCGAACCGCACCGCGTCTCGCACCCGGGGGCAGTCCGCGGCGGCGGCGCCCGCCCAAAGCAGGGGCGGTTCCTCGCCCCCGAGCCGCTCGAGCACGCCGCCCAGCTCGCCCCCGCCCACCGCGCCCGCGCCCCCGCCCAAAGCCACGCCCTCGGCGCACACGCAGATCGTCTTGTTCGTCACCTCCTGTTGCGCGAGCGAAAGACACCTTTCAGAACGATGGCAAGGTCGAAACCGTCGAAAGAGTTCCTCATCATCATCATCATGGCCCTGTCGGCACACAAAACTGCGATGCGACGTCGCATCGTAGACATCTGCGAGCTCGCACGCCGCATCGCGAAATCTTGCGAAGTAATCCGCATAGAGCATTCCTTCAATTTCATTCGTCTTTGTTTCACCGCCTTGCCGCACCAAATCGCATTGCAGCAATTTACATTGCAGTTTTCTGCGTTGCGAATTCGCAGTCATGTGTACGGGCTCTATCACTTGAGGCACAAGCTCTCATTATGGATGGAAGAACATAGGGAGAATTGGTAGAGAGAATGGATCATACATATCCCACCACGCTGGCCCAGTGCTAATTGGTGGGTATTATCGACTGCAAATGTAGCCGGGACCAACAACGGCTTAACATGCCTTTCGAAACACGCAATCGCAAGCCGAGCGCGCTATGCCACTACGCGAGCGAATAAATTACCTATAAATAATGGTCAAGTTAACACCCCTCGGAGGCACAATTCTGACATAGGTTGATTATAATTTAAAAACCGACTAGACAATTTGTATTATTCCAAGTCAAGACGCCAGTAAACGCCGACCTTTATAGGTATTGGAAACTCTACAGGGCGCGCGACGCGCAATGTTGGAAACGACGCAACTGGTACAAATGTTGAGTGGATATATTTATAAGTATGTTGAAAAATATATTCTGTCAAAAGTGGCAGTCACTGTTGCGTTTAGTCATAGGGTCATTATAAGACTTTTGCTGATCCTATTATAAAAATCCAATATGACGGATAGGTATTTGTCAGCTATTTAATTTACCCAAATCTTAACTTGGGCCGTATAGACTATTTTAACAGATGAAGCTTTCAAAGCTATTCAAAGCTTTTTTTCTTTCGGGTTACTTTTGTAATTAGGCCTCGTCATTCCATCGCTTTCCGTCAGCCCAGATTATTGTACCATGAATGTAATGTACCCATACATTAGTTCAATTTTATACTTTTTACATTCTTATATACTTTTAATGTTCTACAGGTACATGTACGTGAGAGAAATTCCGAGAGAAGACAATGACACAGAAGAGCCAGTATCACCAAAGTGGGCATCATTACGCATTTACAAAGCATACAATATGTATGATTTATAACATAATAATAAATTATATAGAATTCGGCGCCAGACAGATTAACGCCGATCATAGCGTCGCGTCGCTACTAGATGTGTCATGATTTAAGATGGATTTTATACACCTCTACATTCCTTCTAGCAATTTTACAAGGAACATAAAATGATAACTTTACCAGATAAAATGAGCATAAAAAACTATGTAACTTGCACTTATTTAGTTCTGTCAGAATACCCCCGATATAAGCTATAGTTACAATAAAGTCATACATTATCAAAGAAATACGTTGAACATTGAAAACGTGTGTGGCAAAGTCAAATCGGTTTCCAATATTTAACGTGATATAGGACGATTGGTTTAATTGACGTACAGTAGTTATAAAATTTATGATCTCGAGTTCCTGCGTGCTTCGGAAGACACGTCAAGCCGTTGTTGGTCTCGGCTGCATCTGCAGTGGATGATATCCATCAATCCGCACTGGGCCAGCGTGATGAGTTATTGCCCATTCTTCTACATTCTTCCATCCATAGGTCCGTGCCCCAGCAGTGGGGACATGATGACTTCCTACTTAGGTTCACTTGCCTTGAGGACTGCGTGGAGGCGGTGAACTAGGGCCATGGGCGGCATGTGGGCAGCGTGTCGCAGGAGGCCCGTCACAGAGGCACGCCACGAGTCACGCAGTGGCACCGGCGTCACGTCACCGCGGTCACCTGCGAACGGCTTTTATTTAAGCACACACGTAATACATACACAAATAACCTAGAAAGAAAATGAAATAAGGATAAGGTGTCATTACATACACTCATGAATCGTCGCATAGTCATGAAGTGTGTATCAAAGAAAAAACGGTTTCCAATATTTAACGTTATAAGCTACACCGATGGGTAGGCAGAGGAGATTAATCACCCACATGTCGCTAATTGTTTTAGAACCCTTGTTTTAGGTTAGGCAGCGAGTCAATGTTCATCTGTCGGGCACGAAAACCGCAGCATCTCGCTAGGTGATACAAGAGGAACGTTTCTGCCCATTACTCGTCTATAGTGAATACTACTTTTGTCTTACAATAAAGTCACTTTTACTTATTGACTGTAACTGTTATAAGGATAGAGGTAAATAATAAAATAGTTAAGCAAATAATTATAATATCATTTTTTATTTAATATGTATAATGATCATTAAATATAAGAACACTATCTATTAAGTTATCAGCACAATAAAGACCGCAAAAACATTAATCACTTCGTAGGTCAGCATCAAAATACAGTGTAAACAAATCGCGCATTGATTCTCATACTGCGCAGATGGGACTATAATCACCCCATTTTTATCTACCCCTATTCAAAAAACCAGCCCCGCATTACATTATAGACACCCTAGGGCCTTATGGTGACACGTGCAGCATGTGTGCCTATATAGGACATTTCAAGGGCGTGTGTTGAAAGGTTCACAAAAGGCAGCTTACACTAATTGTAGCGGCTAAATCTTTGAACTGAAAGAGTGGAGTGAAAGGTGTGCGGGCAACTGGTATGCCAAGACAGGGGCGCACTGCTTTATTATAAAAGATAAACGGTCAATTTGGCTTTTGTAATACCGGCCAGGCGTATTTAATCCTGTGCTCGCCGATGGCGAGATTACTGGTGCAAAAAAGCGCAAAGCGCTTTTGTCTGAATCATTTTTGAGCTACATAAAGGTAAATTTATTAATATATCTGTTTTTTTAATCTAAAAGCATTTTATACGTATTTTTTAATGATTTTGGCCCGATGCTGGACAGGAAGCTTTTGACCTACATCTCACCTGATGGTAAGCGATGATGAGGGCTGAAGATGGAATCGAGCTTCACTTGGAGCCTTCAACCACAGAGGGCTGGCTATCGTAAACTTCTTGATATGTCTCTTTATCTACGAAATGCTCTTAAAAACAAGAAACGTGTATTCTAAAATACATCATCAATTATAGACAAAAAAATTTTTAGGTGCTTTGAAATAATGGTGTTATTATACACATTTTTTTTTATTCACAGACACATCAAGATTGTTTACATTTTGTGTCTAGCCCAAGTGAATGGGGTATAGTCAATATTTGTATAGTCTATACCCTGATTTTTAATAAGTTTTACTAAAGTGACATTAGGAATGATACCACTTTACAAAAAATGAAAAATTAAACTGTGTTAAACTGATAAAAATCTACTACCAGCCCGGCTAGCGTGACCACCCAAACACGATATGATATAGCCACTTATCGCGTTGAACTTACAAAAATCATTGGATTACCGACAGTTCAATACGATTAATGGCTATATATTTATCGATATAGAAGCTTATTCAAGTGTTAAAATCCAATAATTTTTGACTGTTCAACGCGATAAATGGCTATATTAATATCGTATTTCGGTGATCTCGCTAGGCGGGCAGTTTATCTTGTACTACAGTTTATAGTGAGACAGTCCCGCGACTTACCGTCAGGCTCCCCGCTGGAGGCGCTGGAAAACGAGTGGGTGCGCGGGCGCAGCGCGATCTCGTGCGCCGGGCCCCCGTCCCCCTCGCCGCGGCCCCCCGCGCCCTCTTCCCAGCCGCCGTCCTCGTCGGACGAGTCCTCGTGGACACTCTGTCGAGAGATATAGGCCATAAAACTACTCGATTTTAATTTCAACATTATTTAAATGTTAGAAAAATTAGTCTAACCACCAAAAATCTTTGTACTAATTTTTCTAACATTTATATAATGTTGAAATTAAAATCGAATAGTTTATAAAGCAAACCCAACCGAACGCACGGTATCTGTAAAAATATCTGCTTTGGAATGTTTGAAATTTATTTCTACAATGCGAGGGTACCCGTTGGCTTACAACGTGAAGTGTTAAGGTTAGAAGAATTTCGGCAAGTTAATTAGTGTCTTGTTTGGCCGAGCGGTCAGGCACCTGCCCGGATAGCAGCGGACGCGGGTTCGATTCCCGCATCAAGACCATAATTTTTCGAAATTCTTTTTCTAACCACCAAAAATCTTAGGTCATAAAAGTTCTGAAGTAACAAAACATAAAACAAAATACAGACGAGACGTTGACGTCCCGTCCGTGAATCCGTGACATATGTCCTCCATGTTGTACATTTTGTATGAAACGATATTTCAAAAACATCCCGTCCCGTCCGGTTCAAAAAATAAAACACCGTCACGTATGCAGAGACTTTAAAAAGAATGAAGTAATTGAACTATTTATATATGTATATGGTGTACCAATATGTCGCCATAGGAAAATGAAACAATAACATCGATTTACTGTGTAGAATACTATTGTCACCACCCCAATTCTCTGCCATGGGTGTCGTACAAAATTAGATAAACGTAATAATTTTGTAACTCTTATGTCACCCACTCCCAGAGAATTGAAAAAATACAACGTTCCTTTACACGATCCCTCGCTTATATCTCACCTGGAATAAGTCATAGATCTCCTTATAACTTAAGATTACACTTTTTCAAAATGGGAACCTTGCGTCATCGACGTACTGTTCTGGATTTAACGTTTTTGGACGGACTCATCAATAATAGAGTAAAATGTTCAGAACTTGTGGAACGTATCAATCTAACGGTTCCTTATAACATTCCTCGGAAGCCGATGGACAGAATATTTCGCAAACCCCATAGCAAAACTAACCTCGGTTACCACATGCCACTTCCTCGATGTTATGATTTAAACGCAAACTACTCAGTTTACCGTAGTGAGAAATTTGGCTTATTCGTTGGTTTTATTGTACCCCTTAATCTACTCTTTACATAACGCACCCATTTTTATTTAATGCACCTATTTATATTTTTTTTTGCTCGCTGTATCGCCGTGAATGCTATGTACGCCTGTTATTGGTACATATATTAGAATAAGAAATATGCATGTACTTTTGTAATGTTGTGTATATGTACTATTGGTGTACCTGTTATAAATAAATAAATAAATATTTTTTCATTTTTATTTAGGATAGATCCTGTCGTCAATGGAAATTCTGACTTTCATTTAAATTTTAAACAATAATAATCACGCAGAAATTTATTGCAGATCATGCCTTTACGATGGATATAAAATAGTAGATTACACCAAGTGCGATAAAACGAAGATTGTCTCAGATCGCAAGCATTTGACACCGTGCTAAAGGCGAGGGCGTTTCAAATGCGATCTGAGGCTTCTCTTTATCGCCCAAAGTAAGATCATAGTTTTAAGTCACCCCCTGACCAGGAAGTAAAATTTTTTGTACACGTAGCGGGCAAAGAAATCCGCTTTGATAAGTACAAAACTTTAAAACTACAATTGATAAGGGAGACATAAAAGTATTTAGACGTTTGTCTCTTCCAGTTTATTATTCTCTACGAACAGCGGAGCGCGGGCGAGCCGTGGGCTGTTTGTAAGATGTTTATTCGCGATCAATAATTTCGTCTGTTAAGAGTAGTCAATTCTTGTAACTTAAGATGGCGATTCTATATGAATTGTTAAAACCCTTAATATGCGTCAGAGTATAAGCAGCGTTTAGGTCTAAATTTGTTTAGTTTCAATATTATTTTGGCAAAAATAGGCACTATAGAATGCCTATTTTGAAAGAAAGAATGTTTGAATTTTAATGTCCATTGGTAGATGGCAATAGGGTCATTGAGATGCCACCTATTACAAGGATAACCTATTACCAGGGACCTAAGTGGCGAAACCTGGGCGTTGATTCGCGTCTGCCTACCCCTTAGTTAGGGGACATAGGCGTGATTTATGTATCTATGTAGACGATAGTTAATGTAACTATACTCATGCCATTATAACGAGATACAAAATGTAAACTATTTTGATGTGTCTTTTAATAGAAATTACAATACTAAAAATGTGTAATCCCTATTTTTTCAATGTCTTAATGGAAGGTGCATTTTAAAATACACCTTTCTTATTTGTAAATGGGTTTCGTGGATAAAGAAGCACATCAAAATTGTTTGCGTTTTGTAGCTCTCTACAATGGCTGGAGTTTACATTTTTTTAAATTTAAAAATAATAAAAAACATCCAATTCTGGTTTCTTTGTTCCAATGCGGTAATTGGAACAAAGGAACCAGGAACAAAAATATGACCTAGTACGGCCGGGTCAGTTTCGCCTGGTATTGATTTATTGGGTGAGTTTCAAAAATGGTGTCTGGGCATGTGTTCTACGACCATGTCGGAACGGTTTACAACTTACATGGAGAGATTAATTAATTTTAATAGCCATTTAATTATTAAATCTGAGTAAATCTAGCAAAAACTATTTACATCAAGGTTTGCAATCCGAAATTCAAAAGTATATGACTTTTTAATTTCGGATTGACAATGTTTTATAACGGTTTACGACTGGCTTCTAAAACAAGCCAAGCTATATAATTAATGTAAGACGTACCTAAACAGACTTTCAATACTGGTGTATTCTATTCGATTTTAATTTTAACATAATATAAATGTTAGAAAAATTAGTACAAAGATTTTGGTGGTTAGAAAGGAATTTCGAAAAATTATGATCTTGAGGCGGGTATCGAACCCGCGTCCGCTACTGGCAGCGGACGCGGGGGTCGATTTCAGCGAAATTCTTTTTCTAACCACCAAAATCTTTGTACTGGTGTATTTTTTTGCTTTTTTAGCAAAATAAAGTTGTATTTCAAGAATAATAATTTCAGGTCTTTATTTTGTAACACGTAGAATGTTATTGTTCCATTCGAAGTGAATAAATTATTAATACATTTGCAGTTTTATTTCACTCTGTGTATTCCATCATGAACTTTAGAACAAAATGTATAAGAGCATAGCTATACGCCAATTCATTTTGTACCATCATCATGATCACTATATGTTCCGACAATTTGTTTATACAGGATTATTTGTAACACACCAACAAATTCGCAGGATTAGTTACCATGATAATAAACAATGTTTGTTTCACGAGTTTCAACATAACTGAATACTTTGATTAACAACAATTATTTCTCAAGATTTTATTGTACCGTCGCGGTATTTGTAACTCTGTAAAGCTCGAGCGCTGTCCAATAATACAGAGTAACATTCGAGTTTTGAAATAAAATAATATTTTCATCCCACCATCTCGGAAAAAGCGTTTTTGCTCTTCGATATCTGAGTGCAAAAGCCGTTTTTACCCTCTAGAGGTTATAGTAAATTTGAATTTAGAACATCGTGTGCAATGAGTCAATCTTGCTTTAAACATTTTGATCGTCTACAATGCTTGCTTGATGCTTGAGTCAAGCATTTAAAAGCTTTTTAGGTTTGTTTGATTTGTTTACGCTAGCAACGGAACAAAAACATACAGAAAATCAACGTGCTTGACTCAAGCTGATTGACCGTCTCGGAACTCCATTAGGGACGGTAATTTTTATTAGGTACTTACAGGAGTGTATGGATAAATTTTGCGGGTGTGGCTGGGTGGATGGGTGGGTGTTGGAGGTGTGTCTGGGTGAATGGGTGTTTTGTGGGTGTGTCTAGGTGAATGGGTGTTTTGTGGGTGTGTCTGGGTGAATGGGTGTTTTGTGGGTGTGTCTGAATGGATGGGTGAGTATTGTCGGTGTGACTGGGTGGAAGTTGTGGGTGTCTGAATGGATGTTGTGGGTGTCTTGGTGATTCGATATTTTGTGGGTGTTTCTGGGTGAATGGGTGTTTTGTGGGTGTTTCTGGGTGAATGGGTGTTTTGTGGGTGTGTCTGGGTGAATGGGTGTTTTGTGGGTGTTTCTGGGTAAATGGGTGTTTTGTGGGTGTTTCTGAGTGAATGGGTGTTTTGTAGGTGTTTCTGGGTAAATGGGTGTTTTGTGTGTTTCTGGGTGAATGGGTGTTTTTTGGGTGTTTCTGGGTGAATGGGTGTTTTTTGGGTGTGTCTGAGTGGATGAGTGTGTATTGCGGGTGAGAATGTTGTGGGTATTTCTGGGTGGGTGTTGAGAGTGTGTTTGGGTTAAAAGGAGGGTGTTGTGGAAGTTTCTGGGTGAAAACAGAAACTGTTGTGATTGTATTTTTTTTTTTGTATTTTGCAATTTCCTCGTTGGGGGGAATGAAAAGTTACGTGTTGCACTCGAGTGCAAAGATTTTTCACCTTGTGCTCTTTTGATTCCCTCGCCATCGCTCAGGATTCTAAAATTGAATCACGAGCGTAGCGAGTGATTCAAAAATTGAGCACGCGGTTAAAAAACAACTTTGCACTCACGTACAACAAGTAACTATTATTTTATATGAAGGCAATAAGAAAAACAATTGTTATTATTATTCATTTCTTATCTAAACAACATTCTTGTTTATGATGTTAGCTGTCTAATCCTGCGAGGTTGCTGGTACCGCACAATAAATCGTGTATCAGCCATATAATTAACTGTGATAATAATTTATCTGCTGGTCTAAGAGCGATAAACTCAGGGTTGTCGTAAAAGCCGATTTGAGGATATTGCCCGGTTATTCTTATTTGAGGATATTCACCAACAACAACCTTGGGGCACCCGAATTGTGGATTGTAGACCATCAGAACAGCATAATCAAAGAGAGTTGCAGCTAGGCTCTATCAATCACGTATTACAAGAACAAAGAACGATATGGGTCAATAGCCCAGGTCGGAGATACTAGTATTGATTTTACTCAGAACACGAGGTCACAGGGTTTCGCTAACGCCGATTACAATTTGCACCTTTCCTACATAGAAACAGAGCCCATTTTAGCGCCACACGTACAAAGCACGCATAAAGGTCATTCGCATTACTAAAATAGGTTCGCCGGGCAAGCGTGACGTAAATTAAAAGCTGAGCTCTGATTGGTTGTGATTTAATAGGATGCTGCCATTGGTGCTCCAGAAACAGGTCGAGGGAGATGCTGCTTTCATCTCCCTAAACTCACACATTGATGCAATGCCATGGGATGAGGAAGGGGGCAAAAAGTATCTAGGAGGATGAGCAGGTAGACTTACATCGATCTGCGCTAACGAGAGACGCAGTAAATTCCTTTGTCTCATCTTTACCAGGTATTACAAAATTAGAACGCTGCATTTTTGCGCTTGCGTAAACTAAGCAATGTCCGCTAAGGCCGGTCATTGGAAGGGTGACCAAAAATGTATTATCTCGATTTCCATCGTGCGTCGGGAGGCACGTTAAGCCGTTGGTCCCTGCTGCATCTGCAGTCGCTAATACTCACCAACCCGCACTCCCTGTATTCTTCCATCCATATGGAAGGCTCGTGTCCCAGCAGTGGGGCCATGGAATGTTATCATCCCAATCCCTCCGTTCATCGATCTTTCGACATGGTCCTTTCCATCTCTTTTCTATACGTTCATTCAATACTAGCACCTTTCCGGTGTGATGTGAGATATGAATCAAAAGGGAGTGGATGGCGTGATGACGTCTGACCGATATAAATGGAAGAGGAAACATACTGCGCCGACCCCAGATAGTCTGGGAACAGGGAGGTAGAAGACGCATTCTCGGAAGACCTGGGCGTCTATTTGAGATCTATAAATAGAGTTTAGAATTAACATTTAATAGAATGAAAATGGCAATAACTTGTCAGTAATATTTTTGTACTGTAACTAGACGCATATTATAAGGAACCAGTGGCGGACTCTGTTGGAAGGTAGCGAAACTAAGCCACCCCATTTCGCTTTCAGTGCCGAGACGAGCCTATTGCTATAAGTAGCAAAAAACCTTGAGTATATTTTTTAGCATGCTATAAGTAGCATGCTGAAAAATATACTCAAGGCTTCAGATTTAAGTTCATGGACAAATACGGTCCAGAACAGTTTTTCGGTGCATTCCAATTAGTAAGCACGCGTATTCACAAGTTTATTACAATAATGTCCATTCGCAGCTGAAAACTGTAGCCTTTAGTAGATAATAATTACCTAACAACTATTTTCTTAAATCGTGATAATTTAAATATCAAATGAATATAATATTAGCTTTAGAGAAGTAGTTATAATGTGGAGTTAATAAATTTAGCGAGAATAAAAAATATAAGTAGGTACCTCCTTGTGAATTTTCTGTCTCATTTCAAGCTTTGTATGAAAACCTTACTACTTATTTTTTAATCGTTACATCTTTAGAGTGGCACCCTGTAATTATCGATGAATTTTATATAGTATTCAATTAACTTTTATGAAATAATTTAAATCTATATGTAATATAAATGTAAGTCTCAACTATAACAAATACATAAGAATTAAACTTAATTATATATCTATTTGTCTCACAATAATTCCGTATACGTAAGTGCGTACGTGTACACAGTAAGTTCTTTGTACGGAGACCTGGATTATACCTTCCACCGTATAATATGTAATTGAATTGCCTCAAGTTCGTCTATACAACGTTTCAAAATCACGTTCACCACAACAAACTATGATTAGATACGGTGGGATGATGTCACGTGTTACCTGTTTGGGCGTGTCAGGCACTCGCGGCCGCTGCGGCGGGGGGCTCCGCTCTGGGGCTGCGCCCTCGTCGCGCTCCTCGCTCAGCAGCCTCCGGCGGACGCCCCAGTTGAAATTGTCCGAGCTCTCGCCCTGTGGAAAAATTGGCACAATTTCAGTAAATATACTAAGGCCCGAGTTCACCAAAACGTAATACAACTGATTAAAAGATAACCGCCAGTTCTTCCATACGGTAAAATGTCAAAAACCGATGGTTAAATAATAATCGCCTGTTTGAGTGTTGGTGAACTCTAGCCTAAGAATATAAACATAAATCATACGATTCACATAAAATATTGCAAAAAAAATATAAGTCCAAAACAAATCGGGCGGTTAGTTCTTAATTAAAAGTGATTAAAAAATCGGCCGTGTGGTGACTGCAGAGTAGAATACAATTGTCACCACCCCAAATCTCTCCCGTGGGTGTAGTACAAGGCGACTAAGGATAAATCAGTGATGAGAAATGGGCAGCAGCGTTCCTCTTATACCTACCACCTAGCAAAGTACTGCGACTTTTGTGCATGATAAATGGCAATAGGCTCGCCACCTATTACATGGGACCTAGCATAATTGGCGAAGCGTGGGTGCTAGTTCACCTCTGCCTACCCCTTGGGGATATTGGCGTGAATTATGTATGTATGTATTTAATAAAATATAATTGGCAGCAGCGTTCCTGTTACACCACCTAGCAATAGGGGTACTGCGATTTACTGGCCTGCATTGGAATAGGCTTACCGACTATTATATGGGTCCTAAATTGGAAACTTGGGTGTTAATACTCCTATGCCTACTTATAAATAGGCATAATTTATTTATGTATTAAATCATAGCCGACTCACTTCTAGTTCTACTACACTTATTTTAAAACATGTTCCCTCATGTACTGACCCAATAATATTCTACTCTTATTCTTAACATGTTTTTTTATGGTACACAGGGAGGCTCTTGCCTCTCATCTCACCTGATGATAAGTGAATCGAGCTTAACCTGGAACCATCAACCAGAGAGGGGCTGGCTATCTTATCAAAATCAAATGTGTACTGACCTCAATACTCTCGCTCTCATACTCCAGGAAGTCGAAATCCTTAAACACCCCGAAGTGGTCTGTGGGCGGCGCGGCGGCGGAGGGCTCATTGCCGGGAGTGCCAGAGACCTCCTCAAGGGAGGAAGCCATCGAGGACTCCCTCTCTAGAAGCTCCGAGCTCTGACTGAAGATCACCTGCGGAGCGTATCACACAAAATATGAAGCTAGAATGTAAAAATAAGAAAACACAACGATTCTATTAAAATTCTCTGGCCACACCAGTGATTCTGATTAGATGTATAAGGGTCAGTTCACACCGTGACGCTGCGCGAATATTTTAATAGAATGACTCAAAATTTAACTTCGTTTACTACACGGAACGGGCCTGTTTCACAATCGACAAGTAAATTCTGAGTAGCTTACTTGGCAGTTCAGTTGACGTTAGTTATTGCCCTCGCGACGTTGCGACCGTCGCGTTTCGTTGTGAGCTGACCCTTATATTTGTTGGTTCCAACTAATATGTTGATTACAATGGGACAGTATTAAGACAAATGACGGCTAGCAACGTACTAGCAACCACTCTAACAACCGTACTCAGATACATGACTATAAATTAAAGGGTTCGTTAACGTGCTTTTCGTCAATTCAAAACTAGTTGCTATTCTTGCTAGATCCATGGTCTAGATTTAAATGAACATTTTTTGAAGACATAAAGTGCTCATTAACGTTAATTGACGTCTCTGAGTACGGATTTTACTGGTGAATTTGCTTGATCTTGACTCGTTTTTCTAATTTAAAGTATTTACAACATCTATCATCTACCTGTTTCACAATCGAAAAGTATGTTCTAAGTAGCTTACTTCGCAGATCATTTGACAGTTGTAATATGAAATATATGTCAATTGAACTGCAAAGTAAGCTACTTCGAACTTACTTGTCGATTGTGAAACAGCACCCCAATGTTGTATAATAATATTGTAAAGATGTATGTATAATGCATACTACTATTAGATATCCTGAGACGGAGAAGTAAATTTATGGACAGTCCCATAATAGTAGTTTTTTTATTCTAAGTCGTAAAAATAACTAAGGAATCACCATTCCATTCAATTATGTATTTATTATTGTTAAATTCCTAAAAATTACACTTCTACGTGTGACTATCTTGCCTATATCAGTAATTATAAGATGACCAAGACACCTTTGCCCAGTTAATCTTATAGTAACTAATATAAATCGTGTCCCCTATCTATGTGTGCGTAGGTAGGTAGGTCTGTGCGAGTGCCCGTGTTACCTACGTAATAAAATGTAAACTTGTCTAATGGAGTGTTGTTACGAAAGTTCGTTAGACTAGTGCATGAATGGGATGAAGACAGGAAAAGAATAGGTAGGTACTCAGTAACTTTAAACCAAATATAAGAATCCAATAAAATACAATTACTTAGGTATGTAAAAAAGTCAGAGTATACATTAAAAATACGAGCCTTACTGCCGCACTCAGAGACGTCAAATAACGATAATGAGTACTTAATGTCAAAAAATGACAATTCATAACTAGTCACTATTCTTGTCAGGTCTATGGTCGAGAATTAAATGAAATTTTTTGACATTAAATACTCAATAAAGTTAATTGACGTCTCTGAGTGCAGCAGTTATACGCTTAATTTTGTCCTGCCAAAATATTGGCCTGTCAGAACAACAACAGAGGAGTCTTCTAGTTAAAGAAAATCCCACCCTACTTCCTAATATAAATGAGAACCAGAAATGGTCGCGAAAGAATAAAAACATAAACCTTTTACACAATACGTTAGTCGACGACCGAACAAAAGCTGTACAAAAAAAGACGCAGTTTTTTGCTGACGCAGTTGTTTTTCATTTAGCACAAAACCTGAAAAGAATCGTCCCCAACCCTCAACCGCTCATAGGCGTTTACTGTTAAGGTTATTTTGAACCAGTAGCCAATGGGGTAGGAGGAGTCTGCGTCCGCGCATTGTACCGAATGAGGCGCGGCCAGCGAAGGAGAGGTATCCGGGGTATAAAAGCACAATGAATTACGTTAAACTCTGTCATTCAATAGGCAAATCACAATGGTACTTTTTTTCACATTCTTATCAATATAACTCTTGAAGCACTTGTGTGTAAAGCGGTGACGACGACGAAAAGAGCAGGTGAGTCAGTTTGCCTTTTTTTTTGCAATGCCAACTGTTTTTGTAATCTGATATATTTGTTGCAATCTATGTGCGAAAGTATCAAGCAAATTATACAGACTTATTTTTTGAAAATATCAAAACCACCCACAATATCTCTACAGGCGGCTAAGGATTACAATTTAATAATACTAAATAACGGGACGGCCGTGTGGTGACGGCAGAGTAAAATACAATTGTCACCACCTCAAATCTCTCTCATGGGTGTCGTACAAGGCGACTAAGGATAAATCAGCGATGAGGAATGGGCAGCAGCGCTCCTCTTATACCACCTAGCATAGCAATGTACTGCGCCTTTTGTGCCCGATAAATGGCAATAGGTTCTCCACCTATTACATGGGACCTAACATAATTGGCGAAACGCGGGTGCTAGTTCATCTCTGCCTACCCCTTCGGGGGTAAATAAAGCGCTGAACATTAGTTTGCAATTTATGTAAAAAATTTTTGCATGTTTGGAAATATCGAACTGCCCCGCGACATTAATTTATTGCATACGTTTTTAAATTTAAGTACAAATGCCCGGCGATAGTACCTAATATTTGAAAATAATCTGACCAAGTTTTTTAAGCCAAAAAACAAACAAATTGTCATTTAACTTATAGGCCCGTATTACAGAACGTGACTCAAGTATCGTTTGAACTCGAATCACTCAAAACTAGTTTTAAGTCTAGATCAGTACTTAATTTCTCAGCTTAATACAAGTCGCGTTTTAAGAGCGAATCAGCTGAAACTACGACTCAAGTATAGATTTGAACTCCGATCAAATTTGTCTATGGACAAGTAGGTTTTCAATTACACTTTTTAAATTACTGTTAATCAATTCCATTTCAAGCAGTCATATTTTATGTTATTGATATTGTATGAAGAAAGTGAGAGCAATATTTATAGTAAAATCGATTCAACATGTTTAGTATAAATGTAAAAATCTAAAAAATAGTAGTTATTTTCATTTTATTTAAGGCAAACATATGTAAAACTTATACTGTCGTGATCGTCGATTCTTTTTGCTCTGCGTAGAACGGTTCTTATTTACATTGACGTTGATGCAGTGATGCTGTCATGTCATTGATAACTAACACATACTGCCGCACTCAGAGACGTCAACTAACGTTAATGAGTACTTAACGTCAAATAATGACAATTTAAAATTAGTCGCTATTCTTGCCGGGTCTACGGTCAAGATTTGAATGAAAATTTTTGACATTAAATACTCATTAAATTTAATTGACGTCTCTGAGTGTGGCAGTTATTCTTACGTAGTATTGTATTCTCTTTGACACTTATTAAATAACTACTTGACAACAAAGTAAAACTACCATAAACTTAACAAATAACAACTATTTTAACAACTAAATAACAAAAACAAGTTATTAAACAAATTAAAAAAGCGATATCAGAGAAAATGAGACGTGTATCTGGTTTAACTGAATACCTGTCACAATCACAACACAAATCACAATCAGAAATTAATAAATAGGGTATAATCCGTCAAAACAGAAAACAACAAAGCGGTATGTCAAACTTCATAATCTCGCATTACAACTTTATTTGGGAGTATATTAATAATCTGTTCTCAAGTATGGTGTCGACCATACTTACGTAAACAAAGATCAAATTTATACTTGAGCGTAGATTTTGACGTAAATGTCCTTCTGTAATAAGCAATTACTCAGCTGAGTTATGATCAATCGAGTCTCGTTCTAAAATGAAATAAAATTGAATCTCGTATTAAGACTAGTTTTAAAACTAGATTCATTACTGAGTCACGTTCTGTAATACGGGCCTTAGACTGATGCCAAACTAGAAGTGTCATACCGGCAATAGTTATTCTTATTGGATTACGGTCGATCAGTCGAGAAATTGTTGTTTTTAAAGTGCAATGTAAATTTTTGTATTAGCGCCTAGCTTATTTTATAGCTCAAATTTGTATTTCGGTGTTAAATTAGCTGTTTAAATTGCAAAGCTGTTGTTTTTTTAATGTGCCATGTTCTTTTTAACAAGCGATGCCATAACGGCGAATATAACTAATAACAATGTTCAATAACATGTTGATCTTTTCGGTAATATTCAACTACGCTCAGCAAAGGTACACTTCGGTAACTTTATGATATCTATCCTCATAAATGAGCAATGAATGTTATAATGTAACTAGCTGAGCCGGCAAACGATGTTATGTCTATAACACCTAGAGGTATGTA
Source organism: Cataclysta lemnata (assembly GCA_963931975.1). NCBI lineage: Eukaryota > Metazoa > Arthropoda > Insecta > Lepidoptera > Crambidae > Cataclysta > Cataclysta lemnata. The sequence goes on from OZ008338.1 coordinate 27,393,736, forward strand.
ACACTGACGCGAGATTTTTATTTAACTAATGTTATGAAAAACTATTAACAATTATACGTGTTAATGAATTCAATGTGCTTTTAAATACGATGTCGTAGGTACTGTGACCAAAGTAGATAGTAGTGCGCTATTCTCATATTGCGTCGATGCCGTGCAGTAAAGATAAAAAAAGTAACGAGCGCGGCGTACAATGTGACATGTGAAGCGGGCCAGTTACGGGCGTATACGTACGTAAGCGTATACGTACGGGTGGGTGATCGCAAACACGGGTGCTCTCTCGGACATTTGACAGTCGAAATAGGATAAGAGGCACAATTATTATTTTTTTTATTTAAACACTACACTGATAAATGTAAGATTAAAAAAATACAAACAAAATTCTGGTTAGGAAAAGTTGGAAAAATTATAGTATTGCCGCGAGGATAGAACCCGCGCCCTCTGTGATCCGAGATGCCAATACCACTCGGCCAACCAAGAAGTTGGTTAACTTGCCGAAATTTCTCTCACCAAATTTTTAACCACAGTTTAGTTTTGTAATACTTTTTGTAACATTTATATAATTTAATTTTCAAATAAAATTCAACATAATAAATAATAGCAGTTACCTATGTCTCAATATCGCGAGCCCATCTATTTTAACTGTCAAACTCCTCATAAATAAGACTAGAATTGTAAGTTTTATGGTGCCGTATCCGTGGGTGTGTCTCGTGGCTAGATCGTAGTCACGTACTTCTAGACACTTTAAGGCTGTGCCGTCAGGTACGAGTTGTTCTTCATTGCGTGAAGATGGCGTGCCTGTCGCGAATTCTATCGAAATATCTACCATTATGCCAGCTAAGAACTAATTTATTGACATTTAGGTATACCGTCATCATAAGCCAAAAAACTGTATCTCTCAATTTTGTTTTTTTATATTGTGTAATTTAATCAATTATTTACCTAATGTGTTATGTTCCACATAGGTTTAGCATTTTGAAATGAATTTTTGCATTTTCCATATATATTTTGCTTTACTGACCAAACGATTTGTATGATATTATTTACCTACTAGAAATACCGAGGATCTCGATAGCGCAGAGGCTTAGCATGTAAACTAAGCAATGTTCGATAAGGCCGGTCAATGGACGGGCTACCAAAAAAATATTAGCACTGGGCCAGAGTGGTGGGTTATGGCCCATTCATAGGGAAGGCCTGTGCCCTGGGGACATTAAATAGCTGGTGATGATGATGACTAGAAATACTATTAGATACCTATATTGAACTTCGCGAAAGTAACTTTTATTGAGATAAAGATTTTTGGCTTATAAGGGCTGTTTCAGTTTGAAACAGTCAGTTGGTTCAAATAATACTTTTTATGAGATAATTAATTATAGTAGTCCGACGTAGTATTAAAAGACAAGAACTCTAACCTCGTCCTAACAACATGAGCTAGTGATTGGTTGTGTGTGCGTGAAGCGTTGCGACATATACATATATATGCAAGTTACCTTAGAACATAAAGTGGTTATTAAATCGTCCTAGTCGCAGCGATGCATAGAAATGTTACACATTATTCTCAGGACACTGCACTCTATCAAACGCTTCATGTTAATTGGACCAAAGGTAAACGAATTTAAGTTTTAAGCTAACGTATACATAGTCCAGTTTTGTACTTACCGACGGGCTTTTGGGCAACCCAACTCTTTGGCCGCATGTTGTCAAAAGATTGACCAGACATTCCCTGACGCGACTCTGCAAAAACAACGTTAATTCAATATGAATACGCTCCTAATAAAAAAGGTTTAATAATGAAATTGATGTCACATCTGACCAGAGGGTAGCATTTTCCGCCCGCTACGGGTAGGTATAGGAAATCCCACTTCCTGGTCAGGGAATGACATAAAAAAAAAGGTTTGATTTACCACGGGCGGTAAAAAATAAATCTTAATAAAAATAGTGGGTTTTAAACTGTCTCCTGCAAAAAGAATATTGTTTCAAGTGTAAATTTGATAAGTCACCTCAGAATGACAGACAGATGGATCATTTAGTAACTTCTTTGATTGAAGAATCCCATAATAATGTATATGATTGAAATACATAGTTCTATTAATTGCATTATTTTATCATTGCTTCACACTTTTGCTATATTAATAAACTGTCGTAAACACGTCGACACACGTCAAAAATGTTGATAAGCAGAAATTGTTGGTCAACAGACGTTGGCAACTGTGCAACGCGCAGTTTTGCCAGCAACATGTTGACAGCAACCCCGCAACACGTTGATTCAACTTTATTGCTAAACAAACTGCGCCAGGGGGAGTGCCCAGTATGCCTCACTGGGCACTCCCCCTATCCTCCTTTGGACACACAAGTTTTCGATATCTAACGATTTGACGATTCATGAGTGTATTGTAATCATACAAGCCCGGCTAGCATGACCACCGAAACATGATATGATATAGTCATTTACCGCGTTGAACAGTAAACAATCATTGGATTTAAACACTTGAATAATCCAGAATTGAATAATTGAAAAAGCCTCTAAGACTATAATAAAGATATTTATAGACTTTTATCGCTTTGAAGTGTCGAAAATCCAATGATTTTTCTATACCCAAAGAAACCTTGGTGTCAGGCAGGCGGCCGGCTGTAAAACCTAAGCCAAAACCTTGAGCAGTATGGATTGGAATGTTGTCATTCCAATCCCTCTCTCCGTTCATCGGTCTCGCGACATGGTCCGTTCCGTCTCTTTTCTATACATTCATCACTAGCACCTTAAGGGTGTGATGGATGACATGAATCAAAAGGGAGTGGATGGCTTGATGACGTGTGACCGACATGAATGGAAGAGGAAACATACTGCGCCGACCCCAGATGGACTGGGAGCAGGGCAGAGAGAAGAAGAAGACTTTGACTTTAAGACTGGAATGTTCGTTGGACACACTTGCCTGCGACATCCAAGGCCTCTTCCAACCGGACGCGAGCGCGTCCGCGGGCGACAGCGACAGCGACCGCCTAGGTGACGCGGCGCTGGGCGGCGGCGCGCCCACCGCCGGGCCTTCCGCGCCCACCACCGTCGACGCGGAGCCCGACGCCGAGCCCGACACGGAGCCCGACGCCGAAATTGAACCTACATACATAGTACAATTGACTTCTGCAGTAATATAGAAAGAGGATCGAGATTCAACTGAGACTAAAGACGACCTAGGATGATTTAATATTTCTTGTTTTAATTATCCCTTTTTATTGACGGCAAAGGGATCTAGAGTAAACAGGCAAATATTTAGTAATATTTTTCTTAAATTTTACATTAAAATATGGGTGTAACACATTAAAATGTATCTCCCCGTGTTTGGAAGAAGGAGCAGTTAATTTTCAGATGTGTAATTTTTAATAGGTATAATTTTCCATATCAAGCTATCATGACCAAGACATGGACGTAATAAGCTTTGTTTGCCTAGCATTTTTATTGTATAGGTGTGTTGTCTGAATAAACTTTTTCTTCTTCTTCTCCAATATGCAAACTGAGCGTTACCTTTGTCCGGAGTAGTGATAGAGGCGTTCGATAGGGAGCTGGGCCCAGTGGCGGGCTGGCTGGTCGCCTTCGGCAAGTACTTGCGCCCGATCACCGGCGTCTGCGACAGGTCGAACGTGAAGTCCATAGTGCGGCCCGGCAGTTCCTGTTAGTGAAGAGAGCAATTTTATTATTAAAACACCTGAGACTCAATTAAAGTTGATGCCATAATTTACATGATTATCGAGTATATTACAAATATATGTATAGTTAATATATTTAAAAATTTGCCAGTCATATTTGCCAGTATCCATTAAACAATTTCTTACGCTACTTACTAGGTGAGTCTAAGAGATAGTTAGCGTAAGAAAAAACTTAAATGAAAAATATTAATGAAGGTGTTTTAAGTTTCATTGAAAACTTAGCAAAAATATTCGTATCACAAAAAAAGTAGTCCTAAAAATGTTAAACAAAATTGAACCCGACAGCCCTGGAAATAGAGCCGAAAATAGAGGCGCACCTTCTTGCCGTGCAACTCCGTGTCCAGTATGGAGGAGGCGTGCGTGTCCCAGTGCGGTGGCACCACCAGCGTCGAGCACCGGGTCACCACCAGCTTCAGAATCTTCATGGCCTCCTTGTAGTTGTTGCCGTCCTGGTAATAAATGACAATTATTGCCTTTGAGACAGCAAAAAGGTAAAAAAAGATTTTTTCAAATACACTTTAATATTTTCGTAATACGAGGGCATTCTGGCAGAACACAATAAGTGCAAGATTTAAGAAAACTAAAATACTTACTACATAGTTTTGTCTGCTCTTTTTATCTGGCAACTCGTGTAACTGCTGGAGCTTTTTATACGATTGTATTATCTGTTATTTAGACAGCTGTTATCAAGGCAGTTTTACAATGATCACTCAAAATTTTAAATTCATTATTCTCTTAATGACATATTTGCGACTTACAGGGTTCTGCCAGAATACTCCCGATATAGGATTATGTTGCGGTAAAATGTCGTACACAAATTATATTAAAATTATGACGGTGACAAATTAAAATTCAATGTTGTTAGATAAATTTATGCTCTATTTAAAACACGTTCAAGTTGATAATCGATTGGAGGAATCTTACAGTTTTGGTGGTAGTCCCGTTGGCCATACGTACATACGAGCACACTTACGTACGTACGAGCGTTCATTCCGATGTTAGTTGAATTGCCAACTCTCATGGACTGCTGAAGCAGCAGTCATTCATGAATTTACATTTCCATCCGAGTTTAAGAATTCACTAAGGGCCGATTTCACCGCAGAATTAAACGCGATCAGTTGAAGTTGAACTCGGTTTATGCTCTAAACTGAGTTCCGCTACTAAGTTTCCATTAATCAAAACCAAGTTTTATTAAATTCAGTTTCTATGAGAGACGACATTGAAATCGGCCCTGAATCAGAGTTACCAGTGCGAAGGACTGTTTTCCTTTTTTTTAAATAACCTTGTGAGGTGTCCATGCACTTGCGTACGTACACGAGTCCCATAACAGGTGCACGTGCACGAGCACACTCCCGCACTTGTATCACCCAATTCTCGTACCTAGTACCGCGTACTCACGTCGATGAACCTGACGACGGCGCGCAGCAGGTCGGCGTTGACGGGCTGCGCGGCGGGCGCGCCCAGCTCCACGTAGTACAGCATGCAGTGCAGGATCGACAGCACCGGCAGCTGCAGGCTGGGCGAGCACTGCCCACAACAGATCGACACGAGTTGCTACTTGGTTATATACCCCATGCACTTGGACTAGAGATCTTGATATGTCTCGCTTTATTTACAAAATGCTCTTAAAAACAAGAAACGTGTATTCTTCTAAAATACATCATCAATTGTAGACAAATAAAACTGTTAGCTGCTTTGAAATAATGCTGTTGCACAATTTTATTTTTGTATTTTATATTAAGACACATCAAGTTTACATTTAGTCTCAAGCACAAGTATATATTGGAATATATTTAATAAAAAGTTACGGCAAAACACTATCAATAGCAAGAATATTTAGCAAAAAGAGAAAGGAAATTGTTACGTTCAAAATATTAAACTTTGATGTGATTGATAGGCGACAAAAGGGTACATCTTTATTTTCAATGCAATTGTTTGTTTAGTAATTAAAATGTAAATGCAACCATGATAATCCTATCAAATTGCAATGCCCAAGTAGGGCGTTACATGTAGACCTATGTTATACCGTCCACCGTATGTCTTCTTCTTCTTCCTGCGCTGTTCCCAGGCTATCTAGGATCGGCGCAGTATGTTTCCCTTTTGATTCATATCATTCATCACACCGGTAAGGTGCTAGTGACGAATGGATGTATGGAAAAGAGACGAAGCGGACCGTCCACCGTATGTATTTTATGTAATGTGACAAGCAATAAGCAATTTGAATCGTATAACCATAGCTCGACTGTCGCATATATCGTTATCTTTTCAGGAGCCCATACAGGCAGGGATATAATTAGCTTGATTGAGTTACCACATCACACTCGCAGTCATGTTGATTATGTCAGTCCTATTACTGTGTCGCCGTATATGTAATAGATCTGACCTAATATACATGGCTGCGACACGAGGCACAACTGTGGAAGGAGACGTGAAGAAGATAAGAGAATCACTTGAGAGAGAAATAGAGAGTAATTTGCTTTCAATGTGGAGGGCGTTCTCTCAAAACATGTACAATTATGTTGAGATTATGTCGTTTTCTGTTCTTGAAATATAAGATAAGGCAATACACATTTATTTTTAAACTGTTTTAAATTCAGTTTAGTAAGGTAACTAAACTAGATTTAGCTTTCGCTCTAGACAAGCCAAAGTGACAAGCTTACCAACCAACAATGTAGCCTTTTTTTGTTATTTGATTTGTTATATCAAAAAAACATCAATTGTTTTTTTTCTATGTCAAATGTGGCTTAGGGCCACCTGGCTATGTTAAATATCGGAAACCTTTTACTTTGACACACACGTTTCTAATGTTTGACGTTATTTCTTTGACGATTTTTGAGCGTATGTAATGATACCATATCGTGGGCTTCAAGCCAGAGGGGCGTATAAGGAAATACCTACTTTTCAGGAGACAAAAAAACTTAATAACTTTATCGCCAGTGTAGCCACATAATTGAAAATTTGCATGTGCCTATGAACCGGTTTTTATGTTTATATGTGAAATGCTTAATTTTTTTACAATTATCCTTTAAGCATGATAAAAATAGACGTGATGTATTGATAAAATAAGAATTGTCTTTAATAAAAAAAAAATGCTTTTTAGTAAACGCCCCTCTGGGTTGAGGCTCACGATAAATGAAAAACAAACATAAATGTATACCTTCTCCAGCACCTCAACGAGGAACGCGAGCATGTGCAGCGAGAGGTGCGAGTACGTGTCCCAGAGGTACTTGACCACGCACTTGGTCCACTGGAAGCTCTCCTTGCTGAACGTGCGCCGCGAGTACAGCGTCATCACCGTGCCCAGGTTCTCCAGTTTCTTGCTCTTCTCCGCGGTGAACTGGGGAAGAAGTCGGAGTAGTAGATTATTCTATACTATGGGTGATAAAACTAAGAATGTCTCAGATCGCAGGTAAATGACGATAAATATCCAATCTGAGGCTGTCTTTTTTACCACGCGAGGTAAAATCATAGTTTTTTGCCACCCCTTGTGACCAGGCAGTGGGATTTACCGTACGCGTAGCGGGCGCAAAAGTCCACACGTCCCAGTTTCACAAAATTTTCCTCTACCAGGATTCGAAACCCGAGACCTTTTTGCCGGTAGCCAGCGATCTGACTATTCAACCTAACCGGTCGTTGATGAAAACAAATTATGAATATAAAGAAAGCATTTTTCTTCTTCCACTCCTCTCTAATCTTCACCATTTTCTCATCCACTCTTCCCAGCTCGCTATCATAAACTCCTTTAAACAATCTCTTCTTCTTTGGTCTTCCTCTCTCCCTACCGTACCCTATTTACATCCGAATTCAGAGACAAAAATGGCAATTCAAAACTAGTCATTGTTTCTTGCCGGGTGTACATTAAAATGTTTTTTTTTTTCTTTCTTTATTCATTAACGTTAATTCACGTCTCTGAGTGCGGCCGTTAGAGCGGGATCAGGGCAGAGAGACGAATATTTACGTTATAGTTACTATACCTATAGAAATAGGTATCTACTATTACAAATTGTCATTTTTGTATGTTTTAATAAAAAGACTCATCAAATTTTTTTACGTTCTTTATCTCACTGTACCTGTGCGATATGGCACGCGGCGCGGACGCACAGCTCGTTCGCGTCCTCGTAGTGGAGCAGCATGTAGGGCAGGAGCGCGACCACGGTCATGGGGAAGGCCAGGGTCTGCGTGGGGTCGACGACCGGCAGCTCCAGCAGCGGGATCATGTCGGCGAGCACGCCCACCACCGCCTCGTACGTGTTCGGGTGCGTGCAGCCCTGTTGGACAATGTGCAAACATAGAATCAAGAGTCAGCATCATAATATCGATACATAGGTCATACTAAAAGTTTCCAGAACTGGCCACTAACATTAACAATATTTAAAAAATTATAACAACATTTGAAAATAAAACTCTTTGGCTATAGAATGCAGTTGGTTTCATCTGATTGTCAGTTGTTTTTACATTGTGGCACCGTTTTAAAAATTGCTTGTCTACATTGAGATGGCATCGCCGCTAATCCGCGCCACCTCGCGGTCGCTATTTTCGTGCCCGCGGCTTAAAGGCTCCACACACAGTGCCAGCGGCAATGCCGCCGGGTTTATGCCGAGCGCCTCTGCCGCCGGCAATACAAGCCGCCAAGCATCATTCCGGTCGTGATAGTCACATAGAACTACCTCAAATGCCAGGAACGAATTGACGCCGGCAAGCCGCGTAGCCCGCCGGCGCACCTCGGCGGCATTGCGGCAAGAACATTGAATAGTAAAGCATGCAGAGAAGCGGCTAACCGCACGGTTGTCAGTAACAGTTGTGAACTGAGGCCTGGGGGAGCATACCTTGAGCAATAGAGAGTGAAGCGCGGGCGCCGTGTGCGCCTGCGTGCGATCGAGGCGGTCGCGCGCGTCCGGGCGGTCGAGCGGCAGCCGCGACATGACGCGCGACAGCAGCCGCACGCCGAGCAAGAACTCGTGCTCGTAGTCCGACTCGAGCAGCGACGCGCCCACCCAGAACAGCGTCGCCAGCAGAGTCAGCTTGTCGTCCTGTGCGAAGGGAACAATGTCGTGGTCAGACACGCTCACATTACCCCCACGTCGAGGCTGAGGATCGGGGGAGCTGCGAAACTTAGTCGCTTTGTATCTATAACACCCGCGGGAGAGAGGGGGTCTGGTAAAAATAAACTCCCCCTTCTCCCTCCGCAGACTTGCTCATACACGCTCAAATCTTCCCCCCCCCCCCGTCGAGGCTAAGGAACGGGGAGTGGCTCCCCCTTTCTCCCTCCCCAAAGTAAACTACCCCCGGCTCCCCCTATCGATTTGAATACATACATGAACTAGCACCCACTTTTCGCCAATTATGTTAGGTCCCATGTAAGGTGGCGAGCCTATTGCCATATATCGGGCACAACAGTGTCGCAGTACATTGCTAGGTGGTATAAGAGGCACGCTGCTGCTCATTCCTCATCACTGATTTATCCTTAGTCGCCTCGTACGACACCCACTGGGGGAGATTTGGGGTGGTGACAATTGTATTCTACTCTGCCTTCACTACACGGCTATCGACTAATAGGCAATGGAAAGTAAGCTCCCCCCTTCGCCCCCCACCAACTAAAACAGATAAAAAAAACCACATTCAAAATTAAACCTTTCTCCGCAAAGACTCATAGTAGATTGAAAAATAAACGCCCCCCTACCCATCGAGGCAAAAAATCGGGGACAGTAATCTATCTCAATCATAATGTAATAACTAGCGCACGCACGTCGAATCAGTAGTGGACACTTTCTCAAAGATAAGAATAATCTTTCAACTATCCCACGCACTGCGATATACTAGTGCACACTACCCTTTTTATCCTCCCCACAGTCGAGGTGTGGTGACGGCAGAGTAGAATACAATTGTCACCACCCCAAATCTCTCCCGTGGGTGTCGTACAAGGCGACTAAGGATAAATCAGTGATGAGGAATGGGCAGCAGCGTTCCTCTTATACTACCGTCCTGACAATGTACTGCGACTTTTGTGCCCGATAAATGGCAATAGGCTCGCCACCTATTACATGGGACTTAACATAATTGGCGAAACGCGGGTGAGAATTCACTCTGCCTACCCCTTCGGGGATATGGGTGTGATTTATGTATGTATGTGTGTATGTACAGTCGAGGTAAGGACACATAAATCGGGGATCGTTACAAATTTATTCAATAAAATAACCAATATGTAACAAATAATATTTTAAATATTATTATAAATAAATACACGATCCTAGCATACGATATGAGAGATGTAATTATTTGTAATAGTGGATTAATTATTCTACTTGCTCATTTGGACTCCCACTAGATTTACAAAATAATATGAATACGATTCACCGCTGCATCAAAATTATAGGAAACATAATAAAATATTGATTGATTTTTAATCTTGTTTGACGTAAAGTAAACGTTAAGTCAATAATTTGTAGTTTTACCAAAAGGAATTTTGTAAGAATTTACATGACTAAAAAGAATATAAAGCAAAGAAAAATCGTAAATTTACTACCGTCTAGCTGTGTTTTGTCTGTGATATTTTTTTTCTAACATCTATCTAGTGTTCAAATAAAAATCAAATCATAATACATCGTGACTATTAAATACCCGAAGCCTAGCTGATTTCAGCATTAGATAAAGTTCCTATATTCAAATAAATTCACGGATTTAATCTACGGAAAACCAATAACGTACCAAAATTACAATGAAACGTTTTATTTTAATGGGCGATAAAAGTCAACACAGTATAATTTACTTTATATTAATTATGTTTATTCTAGTAACATACAATCATAAGGTCGATTGGGCTATTTGGTGTAATTTCAAATAGAATAAGCAACGTTCACACTACGGTGACCACAGGCAGATTTAATTGGCATTTATTAATTATGAAGCTATATTTATCCGATAATTTAAGCAAAAATTACTCATTGATAGTTAAAAATATAGGACAAAACAAACTTTTGAACACAAGTTTATCTGTCATCACGAGAATGTATGGTGAACGAGTTAGCTGACTAAACGACTACGGTATACGTATCTAGCGGCTAGCGTACTAAGCACGTACCCTTACCGCGCTCGGTGGACGAGACCTATGGCTCTTGTCTCCTAACGGACTTCTAGACTTTTTAACCTGAGGGTGTGTTATAATACAGATTAGGTATGACGAAATCACCACGATACATTTGATAGCTACTTTCAAACACCGTTTTAAATATAATAACAGACAGAACACACAAATGTTATCAGAATGGTAATAATTTAAATCAAATTAATTGTTAGGAAATGCACACAATTTCCTGGTTTATATACACACTCGCAACTGTCCAGTTATCAGTAATAAAATGGGACATAGGTAAGACTTTTCGTAAAAATGTTAAATAACATAAAAAACGGCTTAGCGTAGTCCATCACAAATTTTTATATCAGCCCTAGACTGAGAATGTAAAAGAAAATAAAAATAAAAACAATAATCAATTTGGTGCACACCTGCTATTACATAGAAATTTAATTAGGTTCTCTTACGCTTACGACGAATATCCAAGGTATTTTGTTACTAGATGACTGAAAATATTTGTTTTGCCCAATAATATTCATCTTAATCCGACTATCTTGAGATGATAGGAATAAAATGAGTTTTAAGATGTTGATAGCATACTTGAGTTGTGGTGTCGCCGAGCAGCTTGAGCGACTGCGCCGATCTCGAGCGACAGAGGTTGGAACAAGCGCCTTTGGATGCCTCACTACAGACGCGCCCTCGCTCTGTAAATAAATAAATTAAGAAAATTTCATTAATTTATAAAACTTTATTAACAAAACTTCGGGGTAGAAGTGAGTGCGCACGCACATTTTTCATGATTTTGAAAAAGTATATTAATAATACTGACAACAAGTTTAATAGTCCAAATAAAAATGCACACAACCTATTTACTGCTTTTAACTGTCTCCGTGGTCTAGTTGTTCGTCGGAGTTAGGTTCCAGAGTTCCCGGGTTTGATCACCTGGACAACTTTGTACTTACCTCAGCCGGTACAAAAAGAAAGTCTAGCCTCCGATCGCATATTAAACGGACACCAAACACGTGCGATCTGAGACATTCGTTATTTTGCCGCCCTTGCTAAAAAAATATTTAATACTTTTGGGGGTGCGTGTAAAGCAGGGTAGGCCTAAGTATAGCACTGACCGTGGTGGTGTTTGTCCTGTGAGGGCGGCGCGTTGCTCTTGCGCACGCAGTACGAGACCGAGTAGCTGGTGCTACGGGTGTGGTTGCTGGCGCAGCCCACGCACACGCCCGGCGACCGCTTGCCTAGAGGGGGACACGGCGCACTATCAAGTACATGTCAACAACCAACAGCTACCCAACTCAGTTTCATTTAGAACATTTTTACACTGCAATTATGCAATAAACTCAATTATTAACAAATAACAAATGAGCTTCATTTTAAGACCTTTACCATGTCACTTTATTGTATTGTAAGCAAATAAATATTTAATTTCATTTCAAACAATGTATTTATTCCATAGGTCCAGCCTCACTGGACACGTGGGCGATCTATTTGGAAAATAGATATTTGACACGTCGGTCGCCATGTTGGTATTCTATCCATTCGAATATATCTGCCGCTTGTTTAGAGGGGCTGTTCAATGATGGAATAATGTAGTTAATAGATAAAAATTGTTACATATTTGATATACTTGATACAAATAGGTAGACGGCTATCGGTTCGAATCTTGGTAGGCGCAAATTTTGTGATGAACACAGACGTTTGTTCACGAGTCATGGATGTTTATTGAAGTCAAGCCAACATTATAGTTATTCACCAACGTAGACGGGGGTCTACGGGGGTCCAGTCTCCTATGGACCCCTGGGGGTCCATCTGGACCACTTCGGGAATCAATGGGCTAGACTCTACTTGTCAATTACCCGCGTTGTACGCGTTCCCGTTCGGCTGCGGCCCGTCCTTGTTGTTCAAGTTGGGCGTCGACTTGAATATGTCGCGGACAAAGTCCAGCGGCCTGAAGTTGGACTCGAGCGAGTCCACCGCCGCCTCCAGCGTGAGCAGCAGCTCGGTCACGTAGCCCTGATGCAAGTAGGGAATATAATATTATTATCACGCCAATACGAGGAGGCGCGAGATTAGAAATTACAATCTCGCGAGATCTCGCAATTGAAATAAAATATTACTTATTTCAAATAAAAACAAAAATTTTTATTCTTTAATATTACTAACTAAATAATTAACACTTTTTTTTGGAAATAAAAACAATCAAAAACTATAATTTATCTCGTGGATAGAAGCTAAAAAGACTTTTAGATACTTCAGATGGATTTGTAAATATTCGGACTAGTTTTCTGTCTTACGTTGTTCGACCGACACTTCCGACCGTTCGGTCATTTAGCGTGCACCGAGTACACCACTACTGCCGCCCAGTCACATCGATCTCGAACGGGATCTCGTCATAATATTATGCTTCGGGATTGATCTCGAAAAACGACACGAGATCTCGCGAGATCGGGATCGCATTCCGTACCTGCATGTCCTCGCCCTGCTCCGCCACCGTCTCCACCAGCCGCGACAGAATGTCGGAGACCATGCGGCTCGTCATCGCCACGCCGATCATGCGGAACACCTGCAAGCGAAACAAACCTTTGTTCTACAAACTGCAAGCGACATTTACCCTTGGCGTGTTACACCATTTTCTTGACCGAGTGTACGTCTCACTAATCTATACACATATGTATATATACACAACATTAACAGAAATAACGCAGACATACAAAATCGATGATGAGAAAAAAAAATGTAAAATTAATTCAATACCCCATTCACTTGTGCTTGACACAATATGTAAATAATCCTCTACACGATATGTGTCTTTATCTACGAAACGCTCTTAGAAACAAGAAACGTGTTTTCTAAAATAAATCATCATTTATAGACAAATAAAACTGTTCTTTAATAGTAGATTTTCCATCAAGTGCACAAAACGAATCATTTTTGTCCGAGACTTTTAGCAGCCCGAGCCGAAGGCGAGGGCTGATAGTAATGTCGAGGATAAAAATCGTTTTGTGGACGAGTTAGAAACTCTGCTTTTCACTTCGATTGCGAGGAAATAAAACAGTAGTAATAACATTATTTTTAATTAAAATTCAAACTAAAATTAGAACAGTTTTGAATATTGAAGGATATTGTTTTTCCCGGCATATTAACGGTATTTTTCTGAATTTGTGAAGACGACACATTATGAGAAGATGACTCTGACGACAACAAGGTATCTCTGGATGTAGAAGGGACTGGCTCGCTTGAGATTAAATTAATGGCCTCTGTTATACGGTCGGTAATCTTGCTCTTATTCTCTACTGATTCTTCAATGTACCCCTCAGCAACCTGATCCGACTTCCACCCGCCATGTCTTTTCAGCATTGTTAAGTTTGCTCCCGAATCTGCTAGAAGGGTGGCTGAGGTCCGGCGGAAGCAATGACCCGTGTAATTTTCAGGATTTTCTAAATTAAGAAAAGATGCGATCTGTTTGGGAAAGACTGCAAATTTATTGCGTCCTATAACTTGCTTAGTACATTTCCTATTTTGATAATTAAGGAAAAATTTATTAGTTGACACGTTTTGAGGACGTAGAGCTTGGTACTTTTTTACTATATTTAGGTAATCTCCTTTGACAACAAATGTTCGCTCTCGTTTGTTTTTTGTATCGGGTAAGTTTATTGCTTGCAAAAGCGTGTCCGTCTTAACATCATCTACGGTAATATTCGCAAGTTCAATGCCTCGGCATGCACCACTTATGCCAAATATAAGTGCTACCTAAAACAAAATGAAAGTTGTTAAATATCATACCCTTTGGAACAAAGAGCAATAGGCATAAAGCAATAAAATAAAAAAGGAATGTGTATTACGTACTTTTGTGGCCAAATACTTTTCATCTGGAGCGGTATTTAAAAAGGTTTCAACTTGATTAGCTGAAAGGACCTTGCTTTTCTTGCTTTTGTGCCCGCTGGAAAGCCTCTTCAACAAAGAAGTAAGCTTGGAATAATTTTGTATATCAACATTGTCCTTCATTTGTAATGTTGCTTTCAGCATGGAATATATACTCCACAATGAAGACAAAATAACTCAGAAGAACACTTTCCGAGAACGTAATTACAAGTTTTTCTTTTCTCCAATTTATAAAATTATTGTAAACTTTGAGATATTTTTCCCGAGACTTTGGCGGTAATATCTGTTGCACAACTCTCTGTGCATTAATTTCCATAAGCGTATTAGGAGAGAGTGTTAAATCATCTTCTTCACTGGACATTTTAAACAATTTTAGCAAATTTAAGAAATTAAACACTAGAAAAAACAAGAGCTATTTCCCGCCGCTTAATTTTTTCTTGTTTTTTTAATTCTCCCTGTATTTTTAGGGAAGGCAAAGGTTGTAGCCCATACAGCCATGTCCTTAGTATATTTAAATTTAATTAACTAATTAAATAACCTACCGTACTTGAATTTGAATTTTAGTATCTATTATGTGCTAAAAAAGCACATAAGGCAAATAAATTAAAGTATATATTATAAAATAACAATTTCTATCTCTGAACTTCTTATTGTGGTTGGCTGCATGACACATTTTCTTTGCCTTAATATAGATACATTTATGATTAGATACGTTAATGCTCTAGAGCACAAAATTCAACTTTGTGCAGCCTATATCCTGCACAAACAAGCACTTTCAGAGCATGAGAAGTGAAAAATAAATTTCTGTATTTAACATTAAAAGACATCAAGATTGTTTACATTTTGTCTCAAGCCCAAGTGAATGGGGTATAGAATTTTCCATTTCCCACGCGCAGTCAGTTCCTCGTTTTCTTCACTATAGTTGCATAGGAGAGAATCTATTGGCTATCATAGGCTGTTCTGATATGGTGCTGGATGCTTCAGTACTTGAACAGGCGGGTTCGCGACGTTGATGCTACAGCCGAAGGATCGAGCGATGATACCGAATCATTATTTCCATCTGTACCCTGCACTCGCGCATCTTACACTACAGCGACGATAGCAATGAAGAGTGTCAATATAAGAGAAAGGGTCACCTGTAGCGAGCGGCCCGCGTAGTGCCGCGAGGGGCACGACAGGCCCAGCTGCAGGGCCGTCTGGGCCCACCGCTCAGAGACCAAGGCATGCGGCAGCGACTCGCGGAACACTCGCACCACGTGCCGCAGCAGAGTCCACATCTGCTGGCAGCTGCGCAGCGACCACACTGGAAAGACCACCACACCGCACGTCAGTCAAAGTCGAAATTCGTTTATTCATAGGCCTAGACAAAGCAACATACCGACAAAGACAACGAACGTAAGCCGTAGTGAAATCACGTGACCAAAATTGTCTTCACGTGAACAAAAAGTTCCTAGTCATGTTGGTAGCGCAAGACACTATTCTACGAACTAAACTAAGAACTTCGACACGTTATCGTAATGAAACCATTGCCACACCAGTGGTCCCGGATTCGGTTGGTGGTAGGACTTCTTTCAAGTCTGCCCGGCTGGCTACCACTATCTTATCAAAATCTGACGCCGTAATAGCTTACGAACCGATGGCGTAGGTTATGCGTTGAATATGGGAAACCTTTTGACTTTGGCACACACGTTTCCAATGGTCAACGCATTTACTTGAAGGTTCACGAGTGTATGTAATGATACCCCATCATTTATTCATTTCTTATTTTAAAATACTTTGTACGGATACGCTCCGTGCATGGCCGTTGTCGGAACGGCCTAGTGGGAAGAGACCTTTAGGGCAGGGTGATGAGTGGTGACTTATGTGGCCGATATATGACAATAGGCTCGCCACCTCATGGGACCTCCCTTACTTATTTAATGAAAAGTGGATGTTAATTAATTAATACCCCTCCGGGGATATAGGCGTGACCATACATACAATTAAGTATATGGCGCGTACCTTTAGCAGTGATGTCCTCGTACTGCCAGAGGGGCATGTGCGTCGGCCGGTTCGCCAGGAAGTGCACCAGCGACTTGATGAGGTCCGCGACCGGCACCTGCGACTGCGACTGCGGCTGCGACGGCTGCGGCTGCGATTGCGACTGCGGTTGCGGCGTGTCCGTGTCGCGCGTCTCCTCGCCCTCGGTCACGATCACCGGCAGCGACGGGTACTGGTCGCCCTCGGCTGTTTTCGATATAGATATACGACATGTAAGAGATATAGCTCACACCCTGAATACTAACTATGCCAATATAAATGTAATACATAATAATATGTGCTTATCATGTCAAAACCTTTTTTTGGTTTCAGAGTGCTTTCTTGATACCATTATGGTTCGAAACTTCGAAAAGTTCGTGCTAGGAGTCCGTCTCCTTTACACAAGTGGCTAATCCATTCGAACAAATAGAATACAAACGTAACTTTGACAGCTCCTCTTACATTTGACACAACGGTCGCCATGTTGTTTTTCTACAATTCATCAGTTTCATACATTTCTATTGTCTTCTATTCGTTGGAATAGATTGGCCAATTATTTAGGGGGGCTGATCATGTGCAATAGTGATGTACTAACCGTCAGGGGTGACCTGGGGGTCGGAGCTGAGAGAGCGCACGTGGGAGCGAGGCGAGTGCGCGCAAGGCGGCGTGCTGTCAAACGCTGCGTCGGGTTCTAATTAAATCAATTAATTAAATCGTTTATTTGCATGAATAAGTAAGCCTACTTTACTTTACTAAGAATTCATTTCACCATTATTATCCTCAAGACCTACCCTGAAGCATCATTACAGTTTAGGGTCACCAACTAAATATGCCTTGAATATTACAACATTTAGAAATCTACAAACCAAATCATGGTTGAAAAATATGAAAATACATGTGCAGAACATTGATGTGAACATAAGTAAGAATTGGACTCACCCCCGAATACAGAAACGCCACTCAAATTTCGAGCACTGCTTGTAAGGTTAAGTAAACAATATCTGTTCGAATGTGTATTGAAAAACGTCAATTTTGACAATACTTAAATATTAACCAGGACTCGAACTTTGCCTAGCGTTTCCGTATCCCCTAATGTTAGAGTAGGATAAGGGTAGGGAGAGGAGGATTTGATTTATTTGCGTTCTGGCGGTTAGTTAAAACTTTCAAATCTATACTAATATTATAAAGTCGAAGAGTTTGTCTGTTTGGTTGAACGCGCTAATCCCTGGAACTATACAGAATCAAATTGAATTTCAGGCCATTAAATTGAACAACTTTTTCTAAGGGACCAAAATCTAAATCTCAGAAAAAAAATACTATACTAAACCGAGAACCAACTGACACCAGTCTGTATGGGGGAGTGTTTATTTTTTCTGAGAAATTTCGATTTTAGTCCCTTAGCGAAAGTTGTTCAGTTTGATGGCCTGAATTACCCCTTTAAATATGAAAACATCTCTCTGTTACACCTTGTATAATAACCGACGTGAACTAGTTACCAATAAAGTTGTGGGGCACCAGGGGCAGCGTCGGCGGCGCAATGCCGAGCCCCAGCTGCTGCGAGCGGCTCGCCAGGAGCACCCTGGCCACGGTCAGGTGGTCGTGGTGCGCCGCCACCGCCACCAGCAGGTTCAGAAGCAGCTGGCGGCAGTGCTGGTGCACTATCCACCTGGGGACACTGCCTCGTTCAATCCATGTGTAACGTGGTAGAGATCATCTAATATTAAAATGAATGCCCCTCCATTTTCATACTCTTACATGAACAATCAGTGTGCAGCAGATACAACACACTCAAATTAGCTACTCATTGGTTGATTCAGTCACTTCGATGACTCTTTAGAGTACCTTCAGACACTGTAAAACAATGACGTTTGTTGTGGAGGGGCATTCATTTTTTAGATTAGACGATCTCTACTATTCAATACCGCCTAATAATTGCCGTGTGGTGACGGCAGAGTAGAATACAATTGTCACCACCCCAAATCTCTCCCGTGGGTGTCGTACAAGGCGACTAAGGATAAATCAGAGATGAGGAATGGGCAGCAGCGTTCCTCTTATACCACCTAGCAAAGTATTTACTGTGACTTTTGTGCCCGATAAATGGCAATAGGCTCGCCACCTATTACATGGGACCTAACATAACTGGCGAAACGTGGGTGCTAGTTCACCTCTGCCTACCTCTTCGGGTATATAGGCGTGATTTATGTATGTATGTGTGTATATACTATTCAATACCTCTTTTTTATCTCAAAATTTACTGGCAAAATTTAAAAGTCATTTGTGTCAACTGAATAAATTACAATTTAATTAATTAATTAATTAAACGACGTTCAAATAATGAATATAAATTAAACAATATTTAAACTTATAAACACATATTTTACACAACACTGGAAAAGTGCCTCCAGCAACAGCTGGCGGCAGTGCACGCCTATATTCTTAAAGGGGCAGGCAGAGGCGAATTAATACCCACGTTTTGTCAATTAATAGGTGGCGAGCTTATTTACCATTTATCGGGCACGGAAATCGCAGTACATTGCTAGGTAGCACAACAAAAGTTCAAAAAACAATTCAAAACTAGTCGCAATTCTTGTCGGGTCAATGGCCAAGATTTAAACGAAATTTTTTGACAAAAGTACTCATTATAATTGCTTAGCAACTGCAATGGAGCAATTACGTGGAGCAATCTGGAGCAATAAAGTGGAGCAAACTGGAGCAATCACACCAAATTGCGGCAACACAGACCTGGTGTGGTCCATGCCGAGGAACACTATGTGCAGCATCAGCGGCACGTGGATGGACCAGTCCAGCTCCACGCCGTCGAGCACCACGTCGCACAGCAGCATCACTGCCACATTGCACCTGGATGAATAAATACATAACAGCTAGATCAATTCATAGAAAAATGACACGACTAAAAAAAAGAACTAGTAACATTTTGCATCAAAAGTAATAAAGGTTTTAAGACTTATTTGTGCAAGAAAATTGTTTTTAATTTGTGTCAATTTTCTATATAAGAAGCGAGCTATTGTCATGGCGCCAGCATTTGTTATATGGCCGCTCAAGTCGTCAGATAAATATAGAAAGTAAACGTCAAAAGAGGGCATATAATTTATTATAATTAAATTATATGCCCCATATAATTTATTTTTATTCATTACTCATTTATTATTTTTAATTACATTTTACTGTATGCCCGCTTTGGACCGCGTTCCCCTCTGTGTTTCAAATATACAAATTATCAAAATCAGTCTAGGGAAATCAATTATTTACACAGTTTATAATTAACTCGGATAGTCGAGGGCTTAATGTAAGAAGATAATTTAACTGTCCAACTAAAATCGGACATCAAATATTTGGAATGGAAGTTTTGATTTTATTTAGGCTCGTGCCATTAAAATAATTAGTGTTTAGAAAACAGAAGCCGAGAAAGTTTCAAGATAACAAGATAAAACATAGATTAATGGTAGATTCTAATTATAAATAATGAAAAATCTATATATATAATTGTTAATCAACTATCAAGGTAATATTTATCGGTAGACGCTGTCGCGGACTTCAATTATGTATTGATTATGGAGCCTATCGGAGTCACGTAAAAAGAACTTAGCTACATAAAGGTGCTCTTACATGGGCAGTTTTTTGACAATACTAATTGCTTAGCAACTGTAATGGAGCAATTAAGTGGAGCAATCTGGAGCAATCACAATGAATTGCGGCAATTGTATCGCATATCGCTTCTAGTTGCTGAATATCCAATCGGTATGGAAATCTTTAATGAATTTTCTTTACTTTTTACAACTACGTAGCTTTTTCGGGAGGAGACAAAGAAGAAGCACAGTGGGGCAGATGTTTCAAAGTTGCCTATTTTATAAAGTTGCTCCATATTGCACGGTATTGTGTGGCCTTATCTGAGCAGCAAGTCACTACCTACATGTTGGGATCGCTCCAATTGCTTGATATAATCGTAACAAGTATTGATAGGAATGGAGCAATTTTAGTTGCCAGTGCAAGCGCACCTTTACGAGAAAGCAGAATATCTTTATTATATCAACAAATATCCAAAAAAAACACCGTATGAACAGACGGCGCCTAACTCATTTAGGCCAGGTTAGGTTACCGGTGTGTTTTGTATGAGCTGTCTGTCGCCCGCTCTTTTGTCACAGATAGACGTAAACAAGATAATTATGGTACGCCATTGTGTTAGGGAGACGACCTTTCTTTCACGCGTGGACCACATATCAGCCTTAACCCTATATTGATAGAGAACATATTATAATAATATTCTGACCGCGATATTCAAAGTATGGCGCCAGACGGGCTCAGTGCTATATGTATAATACTTAGGTGTGTTAGAGACTGTGTTGGGAAGAAGACTCTGAGATCAAACTATGTAAATATGGTAAACGGAGAAAATTATGGCCGCAAGTGTAGTGACGTGGAACTTAATTATTCGTAATCAATTTTGATTATTATTTGAACATTAGTAAATTATACATTCATACATACATATATCACGCCTATACCCCCGAAGGGGTAGGCAGAGGTGATTTATCACCCACTTTTCGCCAATTAAGCTAGGTGGCGAGCCTATTGCCATCTATCTATCGGGCACATAAATCACAGTATATAGCTAGGTGGTACAAGAGGAATGCTGCTGCCCATTACTCATTGCTGTCTTTACCCTTAGTGGCCTTGTACGACACCCACGGGAGAGATGGGGGCGGTGACAATTGTATTCTGCTCAGCCGTCATTAAATGAAAAAATAAGATAGAAAAAGTTAAAAAAATTATGTACCGAGTGGTATAACTTAGGCCTAACTTAATTGGCGAAAATGGGTGTTACTCCGGGGATATAAGCGTGATTACGTATAAATGTATGGTATAGGCAGATGCCTGGATTGCGGAGTTCGTTTCCCGCATCAGGACTATAATTTCGAACTTTTTGTAATCTACTTAAAATTATATGTATTTCAACACCGATGAACCACGAGGAAGCAACAAGGAGGAGCTCGCTAGCACAGAGCGCTTGGCCTGTGATTCCGTAAACTAAGCAATTTCGGAAGGAGCATTGGATGGGTGACCAAAAATTTATTATCTCGAGTTCCTCCGTGCTTCGGAAGGCACGTTAAGCCGTTGGTCCCGGCTGCATCTGCAGTCGTTAATACCCACCAACCCGCACTGGGCCAGCATGGTGGGTTATGGCCCAATCTCCTTATATTTTTCCATCCATAGGAAAGGCCTGTGCCCCTGCAGTAGGGACATCAAAGGGCTGGTGATGATGATGATGACCGATCAACCGCTTGGGTCATCTATCACCATTCCAATTAAAGGTGAATGAAGAAGACAAGTGACGGCAGAGCAGAATACAATTGTCACCACCCCTAATATGTCCCATGGGTTTCATCATTTTAAATCGTCTAGATGTCCCTCTAAATCTCACGTGGGTGTCATACAAGGCGACTAAGGGTTAAGTAGCGATGAGTAATAATAATGAGCAGCAGCGTTCCTCTTAATTAGCAATCACCATAGCAAAATACTGCGATTTATGTGCCCGATAGATAGCAATAGGCTCGCAAATGGGACCATGATTAGCGAAACGTGGGCGACCCCTGCCTACTCCTTCGGGGATTGACAGGCGCGGTTTATGTATGTATGTGAGAGAAGCCGGGCGTGAAGCTCAATTATGTCACTCCACATCGCAAAATAATAAGTCACGTGGTATATTATAAGAGCGGGGAGTGATTTAAAAAATATTTCAAGCGTTTGATCTCAAAGTGCTCCGAAAATATTTAATAAATAAAATATACCAAGTGGACCGTGAGCGAAATGCAGTTGTAAGATCGCATTATATTTCTGCCAGCACGTTAAAGGTCACCGCTCATTAGAGCCGCACGGCACGCGACCCGCACCGCCCTGCCTCGAGAGGATAGTATTCTTTATATGGATTTGTATTGCTGTGCGCTCACTACATCAACTCCGGTTTGCCTCGGTCGAAAGCCGTCCACGCGCGGCCCGCGAGTGGGTCACGCATATCTAGTCTTTCTTTTTAACGTGTCGGACGTATGGTGTTTGCTTTCAAAATGAATAAAAAAAGACTTATTGAAGAAGTTCGAAATTTTTATTGTATGATCTTAGTGAGGTACAGTGATGTTAGGATCACTAGTTGACCACGCGGTGTCCACTGGTTGACCACTCGGTGTTCACGCGTGGACCACTTGCCGACAACGAGTGGACGCCAAGCGACAAGGTGCAACGCAAACAGAAGGCGGCGAAGCGAAGGTAAGGTATGGATACGGCTAGGATATCAAGGTATATTTCCCCACAAGATATGGAATCGTCTTGTGGGGAAATTCGACTGACGTGCAGAAAGCGTTTATTGCTCAAAAAAAAATGCCTACGCGCCATAAGCGGCATAGGACTTCGAGATAGTTAATAGCTCAAGTTAATAGTTCTCTACACAACAATACCTGTTTTGTTATGCCTATACATGTTTATAACAGAATTCAGAATTCAAAAGAGATCAGGCAATTACCCACGAGCTTGTTCCTACGTAAATTAAAAAGATGGCTTATTGAAGAGTGCTTCTATAATCTAAAGGAATATTTTCACGTTGGTAAAAATAAAATATATTAATGTACATTGTAATTCAATAATCCATTTTATTTTATACTGACATTTTTGTCATTTTTATTATTATTATTAAATTGACATTGTATTTAAATTGTATTAAAAAGTTAATGTGACATTGTAATTCAAATAATTCATTTTAATTTTATACAGTATAGACATTCTTATTATTATTATTAATTGACATTGTATTTAAATGTACGTACCTAATGAAAAGTTTTTGCATGCCGACGTTTCGGTAGATCACGCCTGTACTACAATACTAATCTGTAAGATCCTTTGTATACCGTGTTTCCAAAACAAATAAATAAATCAATTGCAATTTCAATTCCAAATTTTAAAAACATAAGTATCTGCACTTTCTTGGTTTTCGTATAGCTTGCTTTCGCCTCGAAGCCTTCTGTTTGCATTGCGCCCTAGGTGCCAGTTGGTTCTAGTGAGCGTTAGCCTTAAAAGTCCGTCTCAAAATACGGATTCCCAGTTTAGGGATTAAACTCTCCAAGGCGGTGGTCTGTGACGCATTCAATTCACCCCGCGCTAATCTTGTGAGGGCTCTGTTGGTAATATTATTTTTAATTCTGCCTGCGTGCTTTTTGAAAGGATTCCTAATACTGCTTTCAATTGAGTCCGAGTCTTTAGGGGAGATTTCTCTATTCATATTATATTGAAGGAGGTAGCATAAATCATACTAATTTTGTAAGGATGTAACTAATGGCAATTTATTTATTATTTTATATACTTGGAACATTATGTAGAAAAATTTGTAGTAAATTGTGGTTAGAAAATGTTTGAAAAATTACGTCTTGATGCGGAAATCGAGCCCTCGTCCACTGCATTCCGGGCAGATGGCTCGGCTAACCAAGATGTCCCGTTTGATGACTATAACTTTTAAGTTTTTTTTAGGGTTGTCAGTTTTATTATTTTTCCTTAATACTAGCTGCGGAAAAATGATAAAACTGACAACCCTACTAATACTATCCATATACCGCAGTGTGTCCAAAACGCCCGGGGCGAGAGAAAACCGTTTGAATGAAAGCATTGCACGGAATTAAGAGGTACTTAATTTTCGGTGCTTCAAAGGGGAAGGGTAGGTGCGCCGAGCACAAAATAAAACTATGCCGAATAAATACGCCAAATGTCCAGGCGCAAACATTTGTCCGAATCAAAGGGGCAGCCCGCCCGTCGCTATTAGTTAAAGCTGCCTCGCGTATTTATTTATTGACATTTCGGAATGCAATCACAAAAACCGAAGCGTTTGAACGCAAAGGATTCGCTTATGCAACACATAGGTACTTAAACGATCCCCCTATAGACATTTGAGCAAAGCGGAAATTAGAGGACGCATTTTAGTAAAGAAAAATATTGGTAGGTACCGCGTATGTTTCCTCCACTTACAGGATATTCGTTCGGTGCGATTTAATATGGCTGGCGATATTGAGCATAAAGGTTAACGCTCATTAGACCCTTCCGGTACCCAACCAGCACCGCATCGCCTCACGCGGTTAGTATTATTTATATAAATTTGTGCGCTCATTACATAAACTTTGTAATGCCACCGGATCGCCTTAGTCGTAAGGCGTCCACGTGCGGCCAATGCAAGGCGAAGCGTCATTTTTAGGCTTTATTTCTAACGTGTCGGACTTTTGTAAAATAATTGTTGAAAAGCGTAAAATTAAAGAAAACGTCTGTTTACTGTCGGTATTTATTTTGAAGTAAGTATGATAGCCAAAAAGAATTGTAACTTAAGTATTTCAAAAATTGACACTAAATTAGATTATAAAAGAGTATATATTACAACATCCCCCCTTAATCTAAATTTGGGTACAAACTTAAGTCACAAAAACAAACACATTAGTCACATAACTATCCCATAAAAACATAAACAATAAGTAGCCAACATTATAAATATCTATAAAATATATAGGTCAAGTAACTACAAATATCAAGTTATACCCATGCCAGTTACACATTTATTATGAGCTATACGCCCTAATGGTTTCGTCATTACATCCGCAGGCATTTCTGTACTCTTAATAAACTTTAAACCTATAATATTTTCTGATATTTTTTCTCTTATAAAATGGTACTTAGTATCAATATGTTTTGTTCTGTTATGATAAACAGGATTGCTCGCTATACTTTGAGCACTTTGACTATCAGTATATATAGTTATACAGTTAGGTTTATGACCACATACCTCAGATATAAAGCGCCTTAAATATACAGCTTCCTTAGCAGCGTCAGTGAGAGCCATGTATTCTGCTTCTGTTGACGACAGTGCAACAGTCGGCTGTTTTTTAGAAGCCCAGGATACTGGTCCATTTCCTAATTGGAAGTGATATCCCGTATATGAACGTCGGTCCATTATACAGTTTGCCCAATCGGCATCTGTATATCCAACAAGTGGCTTATCAGACTTCCTATAAGTAATAGAATAATCTATAGTTTCCTTCAGATATTGAAGAACTCGCTTTGCGGCGATCCAATGAGTCTTAGTATGACAGGTATTAAATTGACTCAGGTAGCTAGTCGCAAAGGCAATGTCTGGCCTAGTATTTACAGCCAAGAACAATAAACAACCAATCAAACTCTGGTAAGGATACATTTCATTGGAATGCTTACCGTCTTTGTCTTCATCTTCTAATTTATTATTTGACAAAGGTGTACTAAATCCTTTACATTGTTCCATATTGAACTTTTTCAGTAGATTCAAAATGTACGTTTTTTGGTTTATTCTTATTTCATCTTCATTTTGAAAAACATTAATGCCCAAATAATAACTTAAACTTCCTATCTTTTCTTGTTTTAAGAGGATCGGGTGTGGTATCTCCAGTAGGATAACCGTCGACTGCTTCCCATAAGTCCTCATGTAATAAATAATTACGCATTCTAAACTTCCATCTACTGTAGTCATCTCTATTGCGTAAAATTATAGAAGGCAAATTAGTGGAATGATTTTCTCTTACCATATAGTCGCCTCGTGACATTTGGTACAACGAAAAAATTACCACCGACTTCAAGAAATATCACCATAGAATTTCCAGATATTAATATTTACTTTAATCCACTTTAGAGCTTCGTGCTGATAACGATTGTTGTAAAATAATTGTTGAAAAGCGTAAAATTAAAGAAAACGTCTGTTTACTGTCGGTATTTATTTTGAAGTAAGTATGATAGCCAAAAAGAATTGTAACTTAAGTATTTCAAAAATTGACACTAAATTAGATTATAAAAGAGTATATATTACAACACGGACGTATGGTGTTTCCTTCCAAAATGGATAAAGAAAGACTTATCGAACAAATTCAAAAATATAATTTGTTGTATGATCTTGGTGACTCCAGCTACAGTGACGTCAGATCTGCGAGGCGTCCACCAGTGAACGCCGCGCGGCAAGGCGCTGCTGATCGGGCGCCGGGTGGGTCTAATGAGCGTTAACCCTAAATTGAAAAGCTTTTTTGTCCATCGCCGCGTCCGATCACAGCGCGTGTCGACAGACATGTCGAGTGTGGCATGTTTCATCACCGAACCCCTGAGAGGCTTCCGCGTTTCATAAAAGTGCCCAAGTTAATATCCGCGCAATATAAAACGATTACGTAGCTCTCCAAATCCTATTACTGAGGTACGGTGCAATATCGCGAAAGGCAACTTATTTTTAAATATGGCGCTCCGGCCGGGTAATAAAGGCTGAAGGAGCGTCCTGGTAGACGATTACCTACAAGATGCGAAGGGAAATATAACATGCATTTTACTTACAACCCCTCTAGACAAGTAGCCAATATATTCGAACTAATAGAATACAAAGGCGTGATGTTTGTATGTATGTATGTATTCTATTAGTTCGAATAGATGTTTAGGTTGATCGATAATTTACAGACACGGCAAGTTGATGCCATGGTTAAATTGGCTATATTGTTTTTTTTATTATTGTCCTAGATGATTAGACAGTGAGATATGGAAATTGCAATGTCCACCTTTCTATTGTAAGGTGTGAATATTCCATAAAGCCTAAGTAGACATGCGTCGCTGACAATATATCAGTACCTATTCAATAGACCAGTGGTGTCCAAACTTGAACTGCTGGCGATCTACTTAAATATTGTTAGACTACGATCGATCGACTCTGAGAGGTCGCAAGTATGCAGGATTGTCATCTAGGTACGGTGCATGCGTGGTGTAGATATTAGTTTTAGCGCACCAATGTGCATTGTAGTCAAGCTAAGTAAAATTTTTTAAGCTTTAAAATCAATGAAAAATCTCTTATTTATACGAACAATACTAAAACGGTGTAAATAGTTCTATATCGGAAATTTTTCTCGAGATTGACTCAAAAAGCACTCGCGGTTTGAGCACCTCTGCAATAGACAGTTCAACTCCCAATAGGAGTTCTAATCACACGTTTCCTTTTTCTTGCGTTAATTATCTTTCACGTCCCATTTATAAACATATTATTAAAATTCTACCTCACACTACTGTCTTTCTTTCTTCCCCTTTTTACGTATATGCTGTACTCTTATGGAATTCATCGCTAGAGAGAATTCAATGCTCCCTCCATTCAGTCCTTCAAAAAATTGGTTATTTCAGTACATTTATTACCATCATACGCGTTAGTTTTTAAGTAACAAATTTTCTTTCTAGGGTAAAATTATATTTATTATGACTAGCTAAGATGAGAATATCGTGAGAATACTGATGAATAACCATTTTTTTTACACTAAAACACACCGTATTCTTTGCGCTTTGTTTTCGCGTGGCGCTAACAGATGGCGTTAGTAGTACCGAACTATTCGAAGCAGCAAATCGGACACGCGGGTGAAATTCAGGATCCCGATAGACAAAAATTATTCTCAGTTCATGTGAAAATATGTCGAGTGTTAAGTGTTTATTGCTTTTTAGTCACGTCCATGTGATAGCGTTTCTAATGATAACATGTCCATATTAATGTGCTACTTTAAAACACCACGTTTATTACTTAATTAGGTACCCAGTTATGGTTCTTGAACCATACGATATGACGACTAGTTTTATATCTTGACTCTTAAACTTTGTCTATAAGTATCTTCCGTAGTGACAGTCACCGAGACTAGCTATAAGTAAAATTAATTACCTACCAATTAGGTAATTAATTGAAATAACAGTGGAACATAAGAATATGGTGTCGTCGTATCCATGAGTGAAAGACTTTTCGTACTTTATTAAATAAATGTTACGTTTTTGATGTCTTACGTAACATAAACGATTTCATCCTAATAAAATGGACGAGAAGGCCGTTCGCTTTGACAGTAAGCGTCTTGGAAATATAAATACGCGTTCCTTCAGATGTTACACAATTGTGTTATGATAATGTTTGACACCAAATACTCCACTTAACAACTAAGAACAGAGGTTTTCTTTCTTTCACGACATCTGTTTAATCACTAGTGTAATTTATTATTCACACAGAACACAAATCATGCCTATTTATCCCTGAAGGGGCAGAGGTGATTAATTCGCCAATTATGTTGGGGTCCCATGTAATAGGTGACAAGCCTATTGCCATCGGGCAGCATGTTGGCAGGTATGTTGCTAGGTGATATTAAGGGGAACGCCGTTGACCATTACTCAGTCGCCTTGTACGACACCTACGGGAGAGATTAGGGGACATCTAGTAGCATGAGAAAAAAAAAATATTTTTATTACCTACTTTCTTATTATACTAGGTGGTATAAAATATGAAATTTATGATTTAGTTAATATAACATTTTACAAATACTTATTTTAATGGTTATGCAGAGCTACGCAAAATCAAATCAAAAATCAAACTCGAGAATTATCGGGCTACAGTTACAGGGAAAGGGTCCATGAATGAAAAGAATCCACACATAAAAATAATTAAACCTTTCTCAAAGTAAGCAAATATAATTTCTTTTCACACTTATCGATTCGTATTATCACATCAGTGATATATGACCGTCGGATTCAGGTATTCTTAACTTGTCTCTTTTGTATCAGGCCTTCAATTTGATTACAAAAAAACATTCACCTGTTAACCCTATTCAAAATAGTCTTAACTCTTATAAGCAACCTGCTTTCAGTCATAATAATTATTAAGTGACTAGACGGAGTCATTCACGTTTTCTTTCAAACTAGATGTTTCTCTTATCACATGTTTCAATATTGAGCTTTAGACAATATGACTCAATGCTAGTCCAGCCATAGTTAAGAACGAAAACATTTCTCTGTACTAAAATAAAGAAATGAGTAATATTCAGGGCGTGAGTTTTTCTATTACATGTTGTATGTTTACGAATACAGATAAGTACAGCCGTCTGTCTGTTGCAAGGTGGATTCGAGAACCTTTCCGCTAAAAGGGACATGGGATACACTTGAGTATTTCCGTAACATTAGAACTCGCTACAACTCCACTTCCTTTTTAAGTATTCGAGTGCGTATAAATACACTCATCAACTTTATCTAAGGATATTTTATTGATTTTACTTTATTATGTTGCATCGACGATCATTCTAAAAATACTGACGATTTCTATGCAATTCATTCAATGTTATGAAGTATGACTTTATCTAAGTAAGTCATTGTAAAACTGCAAAGAATATGTCAGTATTACTTATAAGAATGGAGGCTGATAGAACATGGTGTGACGTAGGTTTACAAAAATATCCTTAGACATTATTGACGAGCGTATATACTGCTGGCATATGAGTATTCCAAAGGTATAAGGAGTAAAATGTAAAAAGTTCGATTCGGAAAATAGTTATGGTAATTTCCATTGTTTCAAGTTATTTAAACTTTTCCATTTCAACAAAATAATAGTTATTTGTTGTACGTAAGTGCAAAGTTGTTTTTTAACTGCGTGCTCAATTTTGATGACCGAGCTAGCGAAGGATTCTAAAATTGAATCACGAGCGTAGCGAATGATTCAAAAATTAGAACCTGAGCGATAGCGAGGGAATCAAAAGAGCACAAGGTGAAAAATCTTTGCACTCGAGTGCAACACGTAACTTTTCATCCCCCCCAACGAGGAAATTGCAAAATACAAAAAATAATACAATCACAACAGTTTCTGTTTTCACCCAGAAACTTCCACAACACCCTCCAATTAACCCAAACACACTGTCAACACCCACAACATTCACACCCGCAATACACACCCATCCACTCAGACACACCCAAAAAACACCCATTCACCCAGAAACACTCACAAAACACCCATTCACCCAGAAACACCCATTCACCCAGAAACACCCACAAAAAACCCATTCACCCAGAAACACCCACAAAATATCGAATCACCCAGACACACCCACAACATCCATCCAGACACCCACAACTTCCACCCAGACACACCCACAAAACACCCATTCACCCAGACACACACACACAAAACACCCATTCACCCAGACACACACACAAAACACCCATTCACCTAGACACACCCACAAAACACCCATTCACCTAGACACACCTCCAACACCCACCCATCCACCCAGCCACACCCGCAAAATTTATCCAGACACACCTGTAAGTACCTAATAAAAATTACCAAGGACGGTAATTAACCATCTCGGAAAAGGCGTTTTTGCTCTTCGATATCTGAGTGCAAAAGCCGTTTTTATCCTCTAGAGGATAAAGTAAATTTGAATTTAGAACATCGTGTGCAATGAGTTTGTGAATTCAAAACATCATTATACCTATTTATTTCGACCTCCATGGTGCCGAAATTATCATGCAACCTATTTTTATTTGTTAAAAACTCAGACTCGGAACCTTCTTGGTGTACTTTTTTTGTAATTTGCTTTGCGCGCGCCATTTTCTTTTCACGTCATAAATTTGTTAAAACCTTGGAGTTCCGTGACGGTCAATCAGCTTGGCGTCAAGCTTTAAACATTTTGATCGTCTACAATGCTTGCTTTATGCTTGAGTCAATGATTTAAAAGGTTTTTAGGTTTGTTTGATTTGTTTACGCTAGCAACGGAACAAAAACATACAGAAAATCAACGTGCTTGACTCAAGCTGATTGACCGTCTCGGAACTCCATTAGGGACGGTAATTTTTATTAGGTACTTACATGTGTGTCTGGATAAATTTTGCGGGTGTGGCTGGGTGGATGGGTGGGTGTTGGAGGTGTGTCTGGGTGAATGGGTGTTTTGTGGGTGTTTCTGGGCGAATGGGTGTTTCTGGGTGACTGGGTGATTTGTGGGTGTTTCTGGGTGAATGGGTGTTTTGTGGGTGTTTCTGGGTGAATGGGTGATTTGTGTGAGTTTCTGGGTAAATGGGTGTTTTGTGGGTGTTTCTGGGTGAATGGGTGTTTTGTGGGTGTTTCTGGGTGAATAGGTGTTTTGTGGGTGTTTCTGGGTGAATGGATTTTTTTGGGTGTGTCTGAGTGGATGGGTGTGTATTGCGGGTGTGAATGTTGTGGGTGTTTCTGGGTGTTTGGGTGTCGAGAGTGTGTTTGGGTTAATGGGAGGGTGTTGTGGCAGTTTCAAGGTGAAAATAGAAACTGTTGTGATTGTATTTTTTTTTGTTTTTATATGGTTGGCTATGTAGTGACGTCCATTACACTCTACTTAATGCCAAATAGGTTACAGGAAAAACTTACCTATGGAAGCCGGAGATGGGTTGCGAGGTGTCCGGAAGGTATTCGGTGAGCAGGGCGAAGAAGCCCCCGTAGGCCGGCATGGGCAGCGGCCTCGGTTGAGGCACGTCCACCCTGGCTTCGTGGGGCGTCGGGGGCGCAGTCCCCCCCACCGGCGTCACGGACTCGGGGCAGAGGCCCGTCTGTGGAGAGGTTGCCTTTTAACCATGTGGCATCAACAACATATACCGCTATACGATGGTTAGTAGTAGTAGAGGTTTAATGATACCAAGGCTTATGGAAATTACAAACCTGAGCCATGTTTTGTAGCAGTATTGTTAGAGAATTTTAGGATTTTAAATATATTTTTGGTGGATATTTTAATATACCATGATTATTGAAGTGTAAAAATAAGTGTCTATTAGAATAGACTAAATTACAAGATCTATTGGAGACTATTGCTTTTATTGATGAATTATTTACATGTATGATATAGAGACCTAACATAACTGGCGAAACGTGGGTGCTAGTTCACCTCTGCCTTCGGGGATATAGGCGTGATTTATGTATGTATGTATGTATGATAAAGAGGACATAATTACAACAATATACATATACATACCTACAACCTGTAAAAGAAATAACGCCCAACCTGAATACTATCCCATGCAAGCTAAAATAGTCATAATATAGATACTATGGTGATATTAAAAAATCGAATATACCCCTCGGCAAACCAGGACGCCCGCCAGACCTACTGCAGAAGACGCGGGTTCTATTCCCGCACGATGACTTTTTTCGAACTTTTTCTAACCTTCTTTGTAATATTTTTATACTTATAAATTTCATACATACATACATAACTCACACCTATATCCCCGAAGGGGTAAGCAGAGGTGAACTAAATTCAAATATAAGTATAAATTTAAATTATAAGTATAATCTAAAAAATGACGGTACATCTTGGTATTGAGATTATCAATTTCAAAGGCAATGAACTTGAGCACCGAACTGCTATTGAAATAATAACAAACAACGATCAAGCGCCTCAGAAGATTCTAGATCACGCGCAGGGACTTTATGTCTTAGTTAATTGTTGACAATGTCTTTTCAGTGCCAAATAAACACGAATGTGTTTCAACGAAACTCCGAAAATGTCTATAAATTAACACCGAAAGGGTCTATAATGCTTACCAAAAAAATCTAATTTAACAAGATGGAAAAATAATGGGGTAAGTAAGTTTAGTGTGGTTATCAGTTAAATGTTAACCAATTAAACATTCGTTTCATATAAATGGTGCTTTCATTTAGAAATGATTGACCCCAGTTTATATTTTATTCTCGGCATTATAGAGTTTTACAGTTGGCTATTGTTCTAACAGATTAACGCATAAGAAAACAGGCATACCAAGGTAGCTGCCGCTAACAAAGACAAAGATCCTTGAGATAAACAGATATGACAAATATATTAAATGACAGTGTGGGCGAAAATCTATAGACTGCGTAAAAGAATCCTTACATTCCATCCATTGTTTGGTACAAAGGGATAGTATAGGGTACCTCCAACTATAGCCACCTCTATATCACTTGCCAAGCGTTTGCTCCGACTATGTTTCCATGGGAGCAGCAAGAGAAGCTCGTTAGACTGTTATATCCCTAAAGAGAATAGGTATTAGTGTATTGTAAATATGTAAACTTTCTCTAAAACATCGGCAATTGACTTTGTTACCGAGGTAAATGTTCACAAACTACTGTACCTACTCAATTTACCAATAAAGTCACAGACAAACTGCGACTTTAAAGGAAAACAAATTTTGAGGGAAAATTTTTTAAAAGAAACAGCATTACTATTGTAATTACTTTAAGAAATCTCAATACAGAAAATTGCTTACTCTAATGCAATTGGAAATTGTATTTGCATTCACTGTCTGTGTGATTTGTCTGTGACAAAACTTTTAGTTTTTAATCTCTCAAGTTGGTAATCTCAAGTCACGAAACGAGAAACGAGAAAAGGGAGAAACACAAAATTAGGAGTTAAAAATATTGTTATTACAAATCATTTTCGTTTAAACAACATGCAACAAAAATAACGCACACCCCGAACACTACCTATGCTAACATAGTCATATAAATACTATGCTAAAATTTATGCAAACATCACCCCCACGCCACCCACTAAGAGAAATTACATACTTTTATCTTCATAAATTCACAAAGTATCGGTGTAGATACACCCCACATCTTCGGAGTATTGGTATACACCTCAGCTCACGTAGTAAACATGTGAATAGAGCATAATTGGCATCACGGTGCGCTCGAGAGTATATTTTTTCTGTCCAATTAGTAATCAGACCCTATCATAACAACTGAGGTACTGTCGTCAACATATCATTACATAGTTAAAAAATAACAACTATTTTAGTAGACAAGTAGGCATGTTCATCTGGGGTCGGCTCAGTATGTTTCCTCTTCCATTAATATCGGTCAGACGCCATCAAGCCGTCCACTCCCTTTTGATTCACATCTTCCATCACAGCTGAAAGATGTTAATGGTGAATGATTGTATAGATAAGAGACGGCAAAGACCATGTAGATTGTGTAGATCGATGAACGTAGAGTGATTGGGATGACAACTTTTCAATCCATACTGCTCAAGGTGTTGGCTTAGTTTTACAGACTGCCTTACACCAACCCTCCTTGGGTATGCTGTTGTTGGTCGTTTGCCCTTCACCATTCGGATGTCCCAAGGTGCTTATTGGTCTGCACCGGGCAATCTCCCTTAGTTGACTTGATTCTGCGTAATTTTCTCGCTCCCAGGCCAGCATGGGACTATATT